>LR990126.1:9020000-9452920 GCA_905147285.1 Hypena proboscidalis | reverse complement strand
TAATTTATTTATAAATATATATCATGATAATAAATCTAAAAGTTTTATTTTATTATTATGTATTACGAATATATTTTTCTCATAATTCAAGTGGACTGGTAAGTGATGATGACTTCATGAATCATTCTTAATAATATAAGTGTTTACTGATTAGCATTTGAGTATCATAACCTTTCAGAAAGGTCTCCTACCTAAATTATGCTATTGTTGAGGCCCCAAGCAGGGCTTGATTCTTGGTAGCTTAGTAATTTCAGTGATTTTGTACCAAGTTATTCAACCTCTAAAGATATAAAAAATGTAATCAGAGTTAAAATGTGTATAATAAATACAAGAACACGAATTGGGGGGCATGTGGAATACAATGTATGTTTATCGTTCTCAACTAGGGCAACCTATAATATAGCTAACAATATGATAATTGAACAAAGTTACTTTATACGACGGACGCATGTAGCAAACAGGCGAGTAGCCCACCTGATAGTAAGATGAAATTACATTTTCACCTCAGAAGCTCGAAAAAGTGTTCTTTGTTGTGTGAAAACAGTGAGCAACTCTTTTTTGCTTCGAGTCTTTTTCCTCACGCTCGCGCTCGAAGCAAAATCGAGTTTGCTTCACTGCTTCCGCCTCTTCGAGCTGCTGCACAGTGTCGCGCCTTTAAGATATTTTTATTTTTCGAAATGTCTTAAATGCTATGTTCTGATATGGCAATACAATTTTAGATAAATTCTACAAATAATTATGGTAGTTTGATTTCTTTAACGTCATATTTACAAGAAAATAAAGCAGTTCCAGTCAGAATTTTATTTTTGTAAAAGTATTAAGCAAATGAAACGCCTAAGATTTTGATATTAGAGTTAGAATAGCTGGGTATTAAAAATACTATTTTAATGATGTTAACAACGATAATGGATAAGTTATGGCTATTTTAAAATCATGCTTAGAAAAACAGATAACATTTATATTTGATTTGAGTCTAAAAAAAAATTCACCATCTCTGATTCTTCAAAACTGTATACTTCTTGTTAATGTATAGAATTAAGCATTTATTATGCACATCCATGTTTTTGAAATAATTGCTCTTGAGGTCCCGTAAGGCGTATTAACTCAAATTTCAAAATATTGCTCGTATTTGGCAATTCGTCATTTAACACACTCGGATAAGCTAATAACTGCAGTATTCCACTACTTGTTTTTATAAAATTGACATTGTCCTCAGTACAAAAAAAACATTTTAGATCCCTTATTCAAAAATACTTCCATGTAGAAAAATAATAAAATTGATGTATCGGTTTTTAATGTCTAACTAAATAATACTTTTTTTAAGCTGATACAGTTATTTATACGATACCAATGTCTGAACTAATACTTTTTTTTATCGGACTGACAGACAGACAGTCTATCTGTAAGTCGTTTGCCTGATTATGCGGAATAATTTTTGGATACCTATAATTAATGAGCAGCTAAAATATATATTTTTATTGCAAATCAATTATTTTTAGTTAATATTTATCATAGAAAAGTATGTCCAAGTAAAAAAACGAGGTAAGTTATTTATGATTAATCGTCCTATACATTCGCGACACTGTGTGCTAAGGGGAAAAGTTGCATGTGCGACAATAGTGAGCGAGTGATTCAAGTTAATATATATAAAATCTTGAGCGTATTGAGGTATAATTAGCTCTCGAAGAAAATACCCATGAACAACCACGATCCACAAAGGACTACAACTGTTTGTTCAATTGAAAATGGTATACAGGGTCGAAGCCGCATACCAGTGATTCACTACATAATTCTGAGACCCTGGCTGCAAAAAAATCCTGTCAAAAACAGTTTTTTTTTCGGGCAAAGTTGGACACCATGATCACATGATCATCAGCATGATCTAAACTCATGATTTCAAAAGTGTTATCGTAAGCTTATTCTTATAACTACATTCCCAATTTTCTTTCGTTTAAAATTTATTTAACACGTCGGAGAACAAATTTAAACGTCAGATGAACACATTTTCGCCACATGATGTGTAACAAACGACGTAGTCCTCAGATATAATATAATATGCCATATAATATATATATAACGCATGTGCAATTTCAGTTTGTTTAAGGGCTATATTATAGTTGTCAATATCCATCAGATGAATATTCCTCTAGTTCACTATATATTCAATGAAAATAAATAGTGTATAAAAATAAACATGTCTTATCAAGATCAGCAACGATTGTAATATACTTATTCATAACATAACTTATATGGCAAGATGTCTTCATGAACGGATGATCTTTATGATTGCCTAATTCACTTATGCATAAAAAAAGATTAAGCCTCTAGGCACACTAAAAAATGTAATTTGATGTTCTCCTTGCACAAGCTAATTTGGCAATATTCATCGTTTCCTGAACAGTAGAAACGATTGAACATTGATATCAGAAAAGGAAACCAGATGACATTTTATTGTAATTTTTAACATTGAACTCATTTTTAATATCTAATTTTGTGTTCCTTTTTAGCACTTTATTTTAGAAGCCTTGATATTTTTTTTATTATTTACTCGGCATATATGTCATATTACATGCCTGCGATTTAGTGTGCATGTCCAGAAAACATGACAAAAGGTCCTGCACCTATAAAAGATTATACCTGTTTTCCATACTTGAACAAATTTTCGACTGCCTTGGGGTTAAAGACCCAAGTACGATATACCAGGCTTTAAACTAAATAAGCCATGATAAATAATTAAGGTATTTCATCGAATAACAAAGATATGACAGATGTTTTTCCACACCTTTATGCTAATAGCATGTTCATCATCGCACCAATCATTCCTTAAAAACCAAATAATCATACATTTCATCCTGTTAGTCAAGTTCACCCACAATGAATCCAGACACAATAGGTGATATTACCTAATAGGTCTCGATTATATTTGATTCGAAAAATGTTGTTCTTCGTATAAGGTAAAAAACCTCTAAGTTAACGGCATCTTATAGAGTCATAACTTGCTTGAATCATAAGCCTTAGACTGCTATGAAGCTAATTTTGTAATAAGCAAGGCATCCCGTGAAATTTTATAGTGTGCTTATCAGGGACAATGTACCCATACTCTATCACCACCACCAGCACTGTCATGTCTGTAATGTGTATGTATGAGCCCTTAGATGTTTTTATATAAAAAGTGTAGTGCAGGTCGACAATTTCTATTATAATATCTACGGTCGCCTGTAGCTGGAAATATCCCAACTGGGCAAGCGTGGGAGGCGACGGATCGATAGCTTACTTCAGTCCGTAATATTAAGCCATTCATCTATGTAAATCGAACATATAATAGAGAACTCCTTACTCTTTTTGCATATAGTTGTGTCGCAACATTATGCGCAGAGTGCTTTATTTAGATGTTCAATGATTGAACATAATATCTGAGGGTTCACACAGGGATCCCATCGTACTAAATTATATTATAATAAGGTTGACTTTTATCCGAATTCAAAAGAAGGCGATTACAATTCGTCAGAAAGCTTGGTATTTGAATGATCTGATGATGATGAAAATCAGTTAGATTCTCAACAGCTCTTCTCACTGTGCATTGACACGGAACTGACACTTAGATTCACTTGCATCTTTTACTTTCAGCTTGTTTTTTGTGTTCGCGACTTTAATGCAGTAATTTCAGATATTATATTCTGTACATTTTGACGTTTCTAAGCGCTATGTAATAGTATATAAATATTAGAAATGATTTTGAGTTACGATAAGTTTATTTGATGTCTATACTTAGGCGTACGATACAAATCATTGAAAAGAATATCAGTCGGCTAACGACTTTACATAGGTTGTGCATAGGATACAGTTTGATACTTTCATTATGGAATACTTCAGTTACAGCTTTCATAACAAAATATTTGGTGTGTGTGCAATGAGAAACTCATGTGCACCATCTTTTTAAATAATAAATCATACAATTTGTTTGATTTTGACAATATTTCAGGTAAGTGTTACTGCAACACTAAATTGTTATATCACGGAGTAACATAATAAAAATAATATAACATATTGCGAAGGGAATTAAACATTATTTGTGAAATAAAAAAAATATTACATAACCAATATAGTACAGGCTGCAAGATCTTACACTTCAAGTGGTAGATGGGAAAAAGAAAGAGTAAGGCATATGTGAATACATTTTGGTACAAGAAGAGATGCATCATATCATAATGCAACGAACAAATAAAATACTAATACTTTCCAGCGTCACAACAAGATGCAGAACTGAGAATTTAACTTGGCTCTAAAGGTAGAAGTCTGTAATTTTTTAGTACCTTAATTATAGCTACCTACGGTCTCGTCTTGTCTCTCCCTTTATTTATAGAAAAATGAAAACCAGTGATGAGATAAGTTGAACAACGCTAATAATATTCAGAGACATAACTTAAAAATCGATTAAAAAAACCAAGTGATTAAAATGTACACTATGATTTTATAACTTGTAGAGTGTTTTAGTCTAGAATAAATAAGCTCAGTATTTCGCCAGATAGGCTGAGGATATGAAAAAATCCGACCATTGATGATGTAACCAGCTCTACAACATCTGTGATCGTAAAATAAAATATTTTATTCGACCGGTTTACAGAATACATACTGGTAAATTTTCACGTCTAGGCACTTAAAATACATCTGTAGCGTACCATTTATGATTAGAATTGATAATATATTTTTGGATGATTTTCACAAATGAGTTTGATTTTTTTGAAATTATCATAACTAGAATAAAAGTTATTCTGTTATGCTTTCCTGGCTAGACTCCCGAACCAATCTTGATTAAAATACGTCCAAACAGCTCAGGTGCCGATGAGCAAATATCTCTTATATTTTTAATAGGCCAACACATTTTTACGTTAACTTACTACTAATAAACCCCTAAATTCACCCTATTGGCAATATAATTTAGAAAAACCTTGATACTGAAATTAATTTGTTTTATTTGAGGATTAGCTTCGGTTTCTCTAGGATCCCACCATCAAATCATACACTGATGGTTTAGAGACCACATAGGGAGTACGTATACACTTTCATTCGAAAAAAGTATTTATGTTCTTAGTGATGATGTCACCAACGCGATACTACGAGAAAATTTTTAATTCTTTATACAGGGTGGCCCGTTTATAGTAGTCCAAAGAATTTTCACAGATGTAGGGCCGGCCAATGATTGATTTAAACGCAACATATGTTCCGCGAAAATCAATAGTTTAAAAGTTTTTTCGTAAAATCGCCACTTTGAGTCATGTAAACCTCTCTAAAGTGAAAATGATTGGATAAAATCGAATCAAATTTGGTGTGTATATAGCTAAAACATGTAGCTAGCAGGAAATAAGCTATTTTTAAGATTATTCTAAAATGGTAATATAGTTTTATACCTTTTTAAAAGCAGTTTGTAATTTTCATATGTTAAAGTATGATTTTCAAAAAAATCTAGTAAATTAAAAATGTTCTACACGAAATTTTCTAATCGTGGTAAAAACTACCTTAAGATGTGAGGATAGCGTTAATAAAAAAAAAAGTATCATGACTATCGAAAGTTCTTCAGAATTGAACATTGTATGGACTAAGTAGTTAAAAAACTAAAGGTGTGTATTTTTACCTTATACGTCATTTGAACAAATTAAAGTTTAAAACGAAAAGAAAAACACTAGAGTAGATTAATAATAAAGAATTTAATCAAAAAAAAACAAAAAAATTTCAACATGACGCAAAAAAGTTTGTTGGTCCTTTTGAACTACCAGCTCGCCTGAATGCTGGCGTTTACTTAAATTTTCTTCAAAATGATTTGCCCGGCCTTCTAGGCGAAATTTTCCCCCATGTACGAGAGGGGATGTGGCTGCAATACGACGGCGCAACTTGTCACTTTGCGCTAAGAGTTAGGGAGCACCTAAACGAAGCATATCCGGAAAGATAGATTGGTCGTGGTGGTACAATTGTTTGGCCCCACGATCACCCGACTTAAACCCCATAGGCTTCTTCATATGGGGATATTTTAAGGAGATCGTTTATAGTCGGGCAAGTAGGTCTGAGCCAGAGTTACGACAAAAAATAGAACTTGCAATAAGAAAAATAAATGCAAGTGCACAGCCTTTCAATAGGCTTAAATGGAATGTTTTGCGAAGGTGCTGTTTATGCATTGAAAGAGAGGGCAGACTTGAAAACAGATTTGAAATTTTTTTGTAATGTTTTTTTTGTATTTTTTATGTTTTTTTATTAAATTCTCTTTCTTTATCCTACTTTAGTGTTTTCTTTTGATTATTAAGTTTAATTTGTTCAAATTACGTATAAGGCAAAAATACACACCTTTAGTTATTTAACTACTTAGTGCATACAATGTTCAATTCTGAAGAACTTTCGATAGTCATGATACTTTTTTTTTTATTAACGCTATCTTCACATCTTAACGTAGTTTTTACCACGATTAGAAAATTTCGTGTAGAACATTTTTAATTTACTAGATTTTTTTGAAAATAATACTTTAACATATGAAAATTACAAACAGCTTTTAAAAAGGTATATAACCATATTACCATTTTAGAATAATTTTAAAAATAGCTTATTTCCTGCTAGCTACATGTCTTAGCTACTAACACCCCAAATTTGATTCGATTTTATCCAATTATTTTCACTTTAGAGAGGTTTACATGACTCAAAGTGGCGATTTTACATAAAAACTTTAAAAAATCATAACTTTTAAACTATTGATTTTCGCGGAACATATGTTGCGTTTAAATCAATCATTGGCCGGCCCTACATCTGTGAAAATTCTTTGGACTACTATAAACGGGCCACCCTGTATATGTTACCTGCATTATTAATCTAATTATTCGCCTGAGCGACTGATTAGTGCAGAGCCTAAACCGCTAGGACTAGGAACTTAAAACATTGCAATGAATGCAAGTGCAGGGGCGCACTAACAAGGGATTATTGGAAATTACCAGACAAGGTAGGGTGGAGCAAAAGGTAAGCGGGTTTCAAAAAACATTATTTTTTATACTTTTTAAGTTTAAAAAGGAATCTTTGCAGTGCAAGCGGCCGGTGAGTTGTGTGTGTAAACGTATACATTGCCGGACGTTTTATTTTGCGTCGGCTCTGTCGGGCTGCATTGATTTTATTTCTGACAAACATTTTGTAGTATGTTTGCGTTAGCGTACATACGTTTCCGAAAGTTCTATTTCTGTCCTACAGTAAAACGGACGCGGGCTGGCGCCCTGTCAAACGGATAGATACAAAATGAGCTTCTTTAAAAAACGTAAGTTTATTAGTTATACCTTTTCCAACGCCCGAGTGCGTAAAAGGTATGCTAATTGATCTTAATAGCCCTTCTGAGACTAGACAGAAAAAGGATCATTAAAGGTGTGTTGCTAAAAGGCTGGCATTATACGTCCAATTTTACTAAAATACAAAGAGGTGCTTCATTCAGTCTGTAAGACTTAGAGGGCGGGTCTAGTCCAGACATCACATCTTAAAGAACTAAGTAAAGTTACTAAATGGCATGAAAATATATCAAATATTAATATAATCTTTTACTTGATAACGCTCACCGAAGAAAAGAAAGCCAACATTATTTGGCGCCAGATACCTTATCCTGTCCCCTTACAATAACGGCATGTAATATGATGAGCCATATCCATATCAGGGGGAGGTGTGATCGACATCTTTGCTTCCTCTCAACACCATAGCAACCCATCGAATCCATCGATTATATAAAACGTAACCTAAGGTCGTTGACTTGACCCTCAAATTAATATTGTAGGAACTAGTAGAACAAGTGGTTCACAGAAGAAATGTTATTTACATAATTTTATATTTTAACTGATTTACAGGATATCAATTTATATAATAAATATACCTAAGGCTACGAAATAGGAATTCATTATAAAACTGATAAACATATTTATTTTTAAATGTGTTTGCCGTTAGTATACTGCTTAATGGATAGACGGCTCATTCGATTATGGAAATATGGGACTTGTTATTAAATATTGTCAAATGGGTGATTACTGCCAATAATGTGATCAATGGCTATTATTTTATTCATTTTTTGTGTAAACTGAAATACCTTTCTGTCAATGAGGCACTCACGAAATTAAAACATTATAAATTCGAAAAAGAATGTTTGTTTTATTGCGCCACGGATCTTACCAACCATATCAGAAACGTGACGTAGCATGTGAAGCACAAGACGAAATTGCGGACAAGCCGCTTATTTGAAAGTATAATAAATTAAATTGTATAATGAACCTTTTTTTATAAAAAAAAAGTTTGCGTTTAATTTAATTTAAAATATTAAGATATAACTATAAATATTATTATTATTGTATGTATTATTATTGTACCTATTTTTACTTTTAGCTCACTCAAGGATATGAGTATTCATGGTCTTGAAACATTTAGGTGCAACCATAGAAATCTTAATAACTAGTCAATAGAAATGCTATCGACTATCTTTTAACACTGGGACGCATGTCGCCGGTTTTCAAATACCACTTTTTGTATTCCTGCAAACAAAATTATTCTTTTTGGCGATGACATTAAGACGACAATTCCTCAACTCGCACTTGTGTTCGATTAGACAAATGCGCTTGTATTCCTGCAAACAAAATTATTCTTTTTGCGATGACATTAAGACGACAATTCCTCAACTCGCACTTGTGTTTGACTTGACAGATGCGCGGCGACAAGGTCACGCGTCTTTGACATTTCTATTGCCTTATTATTAAGATTTCTATGGGTGCAACCATGTTCGACTTTACATTAAAACAAGCCACGGATTTTACGTACCCTCAAGGACAGCTGTAATTTTTGACGTGAAACCTGGCGATACCATCATCTCATTGAAATATTGGGGATTAACTGGCAATGTTTTAATCTAATCGCGAGACACGTGCTATGAATCTAACATAACATCACGCCTATATTACCAAGAAGGGTGTGGCAGACGTGTCCAGCACCTAAATTTCTCCTGTTATGTTTAGGTTCCATGGGATAGGGGGTGAGCCTTTCGCCATCTACCGGACGCAATTCCACATCCGTGCTGCTATTCGCAAATAACAATTTGCCCGACCCGAGAATCAAACCCAAGACCTTGCGGTGAGAGGCGCATACGCTAACCACTAGACCATAGAGGCACGAAGCAATTAAGACCTTAATTATAGTAATATTGAAAGGATGAGTACTATCCACAGAGGACCTGAATGTCGGCCGAACTCTTTACATTTGATTAAAAACGATGTTTCAACGATCAAGTTTTCATTTATGCCAGCATAAGAATTAGGCATTTTGATGGCATATTTGATTTATTATTTTTGAAAGGTCGTTTATAAATAATTTTGTAGTAAATTGGGTTGTATAATGTTAATAATATTCTGTAAATTATCAACGAATCAAAACATGCTAAATTGTGTCATTGTTGCTTGTATCTCATGAGAATATAACTACTGTTTAACAGATAAATATCTGTTAAACAGTAGTTATATGTCCTTTTATGTTTTTTGCCATCTTAAGAGTCTGGTGGACGACCGCGTTTTTGCCATACGGAGTACACTGCAAACATAATCGAACAATCCCGGGACAGTTTTAGCATAAACCTGAACTACTTTATGCTTTTATAATTATATTTTAGGTTGCGGAGATCCGATGACAGTTGCACAACATAAGATATTGGTAATCTTCTTCTTCGTCGTGTCGATGGCTGAGTCAATTTTTATTTTGACTTGCCCTCGTGGTAAAAGGATTAGCCAATTCGCTTTGGAGAACTCGCGAAATATCCCAGGGTGCGCCGGACGTAGGGAATCGTTTTGTACGTCACTCGGGGAGGCTCCTTTCGTGCACCCTTTGTCTTTGTCTATTGGTACTGAATATTAGTCATTGGAGGCGGCTTCTAGTCTAACGAGACTAGAAACCGACCCCCAATGTCATTGGAAAAAGGTTCTAGGAATTAGGAATGCTGAGAATGATGATTTATCTTTACTGAAAATTTTAGTACATGCTTTACTTTAGGTTTTTGATCACATTAGTTCGACATGCCTTCGCACTTTTGCCATACGGCGGAACTTGATTAAAAACCTAGATTTTTAATCTAAAATCCGATTGTACCAAACATCTGAGCTCCCACCTCTAACTAACCCAACTATTGAATTACCAAAATGTATTATTTCAAGTCGTTAATTTCAAGTAATTTTCAATAATAAGCTGCGATGCACATTAAGAATGGCATTTTAGCTTATTTTTCAACTTTACTGATGGCATAGGAATTTTTTTTAGTTTATTTTTTACAAATTCTTTGATTTCATGGTTCTCCATCTAACCTACCATGTTTATCAGAAAGATTTGATCTTAATTATTGACGCTCGATAGACGAAAAATATGGCACAGAGCGCCCCACGCTTTTTTTCACAATAATACTAGTATTTTTTGTTCATTACCATTTTCAGCTTATATTAGGAATTATTTTTCACTTTTTAGTTAGAAGTACTTTAAAAGCGTGTTTTTAGTTTTTTTAAACTATTATTTATTTTCTACTTTTAGTTTGGTTTATTTATAAGAGCGTTTTTTTATTTATTTATTTTTTTTTATTTTTTTTATCGAATTATTGCATTGTCATCGATCTTTGACAGGTGTGCAAAATTTCAATGAAATCTGTCCGTTTAAAGTGGGTCAAGATCGAGTCCAAAGGAGTCGGTTACATACATACATACATACAGGTGAAGCTAATATAAGCGTGTTATAATTAGTTTGTTTTTAAAAATAAAATGAAGTCTTATTTCAGTAAACATCTTCTTTTTATCTACAATTTTTATGACAAATCCCCTCCATGTTGCATGTCCGTGGGACACTGTATAGTGTGTTTCAAGTAAACATTAAGAAGCTTAGACTTTGTATTGAAGTTATTCAAATTTTTATATTTTTGGTAGACTTCACACACCCTCGTACTTTTAAGGCACTCTTAGGCATGTAGGTTTCCTCACGATGTTTTCCTTCACCGTTAGCGAGCGATAATATATTATAATTATGATAAATACACACATATCTTCGGAAAGACAAATCTTAAAGATTTAGTGACAGGTGTGTGCAGAGGTTTCGAAACTTTGACTGCTTTGTGGGCTTTGACTTCGCAGTCCTACGGTCTCCCACTCGGCAAACGCTGCTTTTTTTAAGTATAATAAGTAATATAATTTGGTCAGCCAGTCAGAGTTCATTTGTATTTTAAACCACATTAGAAAATATTTCGGCAAAAAAAATCTTCATAAAAGGCGAAAACGTGCAGCTTCTAACCGACAACTTCTAGCCTACCAGTAAAAATCATATTAATGATGGCTATATAGGTCGTTGACCATCGAAACAACATACAACCTTATCGTATTATAACCATACTACTCCGTTGATATGACCTCGAGTTCATATTGGCTGTTTTCATTTCCCGCTCAGTTTGTGTCATCAACACAGTATCATCGATACAAATAAATAAAATTGAAGTGTCTCTTTTTATAGTCAAATAACAATGATAATATTTAAGCTGGTACAGCTATTTGCATGATATTCTATACTAAGAAACAGTTGAAAATGATATGGGACCGGCAGCACACCGGGCAGCCGCTTTAGCCTTCCAGCTACGGTCGCCTCTTACCGGAGCCCTAAATTTCTCAACTGTATGATACGTCATTTCGTGACGTCACGTTCATCCATTTGTTCCTATCTTAAATTCAAATCCTGCCGGTCCCATATCTTTTTCAACTGTTTCTTAGTATAATTTGCTAAGCATAGCTAAATGCTATAAAAATAATCAATTAGAAGATGATATTCTATGCCTAAAATCCAGTTTTCAAAATTTTTGTAGTATGCATTTAATGTCAATATTATTATGTTGTTCAAAACCAGAAGTATTGTGTCAGAATTGACAATTTGCTATACAAAAATTAAATGAGATATATTATTATAATAGTTATGAATCTTATTAAAATAAAAACCGACCAAGTGCGTGACCAGGCCATGCGCAATGTAGGATTCCCTAGTCAGACGTTTCAGCATTACGATTTAAAAAAGGTTTTACTAATAACAACATTACATACTATCCAAATTTATTACCTTACTAAGTACAGATTGTTAAAGTAATTACATTGGAAGCAAAACAAAATAAACAAATTATACATCAACCGATGTATAATTTGTTTGTGTTACTGCTGCTGCTGCTGCCCACGATTTCATCCGTGTGGATTACGATTATAAAGAAAAAAAAACAAAAAAAAAAAAAACAAAAAAAAAAAAAACAAAAAACAGCCTCGGTTGTCTAGTGGTTAGTGTATGCGCCTCTCAGCGCGATCGGGTTCGATTTCTGGGTCCAGCAAATGTGTGATTTGAGATTTTTATTGTCAGGTAATTCTTAAATAGACGCACAGAGTTGGAATTGTGCTCGCGAGATGGCGATAGGGTCACCGCCTATCATCTGTTACCTAAACATAATAGATAAAATGTGGGTGTTATGATGATTGAGATGTTATTTTATTTTTTGTAAGGTTGCTCTCTACGTTTTTATGCGTCTTATAGGTTGACTACTGCCCGTCACCCTTTTTTCCACATATTTCACTGCTTTATAACCTTTTTCAATAAATAATACGCTATCCAAGATTGGCGTATTTAATCAAACAAACTGGATTGTGCCTGAAATAGGAGTTAAAGAGAGAGAGAGAGAGAGCGAGAGAGATGGAAATGCATGTTAATTGGAACCGTAGATTGAAAAATTTGGTGAAATCGGGCTTTAACCATTGGATGTTGAAAAGCTATAAAAATCTTTAAATTTTAAGATTATATAGTGTAAAAAATGTTAAAATCATCTTGAAATTAGTCTTGAAATAAACAGTTTAAATTGCAAAAAATCTCTATTTTCGTTTATTATCGCAAATAAGATTGCAGCCTGCACTGGACTGCACTCAGATCGCGCGCATCGTGTATATGTTGACTACTATTGTTCTTACGTTTAGACACTGAATTTTTACGATTTGATTATATGTGTAGATAGAAAGGTCAAAATTTTTAACGTCTGAAGAGGATATATAATTATTACATACATTATTTATAAGACCAAACTTGATTTGCTTAGTTAATTAGGTATTCAAATGCCTATTTAAAGTGTAACTTCTATAACCTTGCTCTACTTGAACTTCTACAACACTTTATTGATTAAAGAAGGATAATAGTCGCATATAACACGAAATTACAATTAATACGTATTGTGGGTACTAACTAAAGTTGGTATGCAATTAAGCATTTAGTAATTAATACGTAAAATAGAAAAAAACCTCATCCGAAAAAAATAATAGGTTTGCTGATAAAAGTTGTCCTAAAACTCAACGATAACCTGGTTCCTGGTGACTGAGAGAGATAGTGGAGTGTGTGGGAAAAAACGTAGTATGTATCTACGTAATTACGTGGGTATTTTGAGGGAAGTCGTATTAAAAATTCATTATTCAAATCATTGTAATTAGTATAATTTAGTTTTACTTATAATTTATTTTTATATCATTTGTTTGTAATATTTTGACGTGTTCGAGCGCCTCCTGGGGCCTATGAAAATAAATGATTTGAATTTGAATTTGAATTTAATTTAAAAAATAAATAATTGTTTTGTTTAGCTAATAGCATACTAAAAACAGTTAACCTATTAAAAAAATTGCTTTACAAGCTTTTTGAAATTTCATCCGTCATTATATTATGTTCCAATATGGCCGCCGCACATCTCTCAAATCTCGAAAAATCTTTGTTGAAACTCGAAAACGAGAGTTTGTAACAATTTGGTGCAGTCATATTTTTCTGACTCCTAAATGCCCGCATAATATTGGAACCCTCTCGCATCCCTGACTTCGAGAGCGTGGCTAGCTTACAGCGAGTCGAAACTTTGGCTTAATAATAAGTAATCCTGTGCCTGTGCATCAGTTTCTGTACAGAAAATATGGTAGCTTTAAAGAAATAAAATGTAATAATCCGTTTTTTGTTTTAAATATTATTTACAACTTAACATAGTCATAACATCACAGCTATATTACGTAGAATGAATGCATTACATTGCTGAGGCGCATTATAACATCAACATTTCATCTGGAATGTATAGCTACCCTGTGGTAAACGGTAAGCCTGTGCTATAATTGAGAATTTACTAACGGAATAATCCCAAATTTCTATCCCGTGCACTTTTGAAATATCTTACTTATCGTACTGGACCCTCTTTTCAGAGCACTGCGGGCGGAACCCACGCGGGTTCCTGTACTCCGACTGCCCGTCAGTGCCTACCTTGAAATAATACAATATGATGTGCTCAAAGATCCAATGTCTGTAAAAACTATATTTCTATATCTATTGTAAAAAATGTTATTATGTACTCTATGCTTAAAACCTGAAAATCGGCAGTCGGACCAAATTAGTACGTATGCATACCAAAGAGGTTGTAAATAACTCTTTTACAACTAGAGAGGCATAAATATTTAAAAAAAGCGTTGTCAAATGTTTACACCTAAGAACCTATGTACGAGTTACAACCATGGACTTAATATAACAAACAGGATCGATAACTCAGAGCAAAAAAACGAGCTAAGCAAGATAGGTAGTATGGAGGCTGGCTGTCCCTTTTTAATAGGGTGACAATAAGATTGGGCTATGTGAGATAAATTGAAATTTGCAATCTACCTATATTTCATTATAAGCCCGAATTTTCCTACTGCACCTTTGTGATGGAACGGATGGTAGTATTCCTAACCCGGTCTGCAAGTTTTATACCTAGAATACTTACTTCATTCCATAGCTCTCTGGCAAACTGCGACCATAGACCAGCCTCTGCTGATGAACCATAGTAATACAAGTTATTCAGTAAGAGCTCGATGGCCCAGTGGACGTACGCGTTTTTATGAGCTTACACATACAAGACTAAACAACTCTAGACGGTGTCTCCACTTGGATGAGTGACCCAAGTGGCAAAAAATATCTCTTAGTTTCTCCGTGCTTCGGAAGGCACGTTAAGAGCGTTACCGGTACCGAAGACGTTAGATTAGATATCAGTCGTTAAGCTGTCTTAGCTATGGTAACATTCTAAAGGTATGAAATGGATGGGATGGGGGATAGAAGATGGTTACGAAATAAATAATACAAAATAAATGTAGTACAAGGTATTTATTTATTTATTGACCTTGATGCTATATTTGTTACAGTAGAACAGTTGACAAGTAAATACTTTTCTATAATGCCAGTACAATGATTATAAACCTTATGGTGGAAGCTTCAGTGCGGCCCGCATTTTTCGCACGTTTTTTTGCAATTTGCACGTTTTAATGCTATATTTTCTCAATTTCATAAGATGAAGAAAATATAGCATTAAAAATTTAAATTATTAAAGTTTTATTTATTAAAAATTAAAAAAAAAAGAATACAAAATTCCTATTAACTTAAAAATAAATGACTACATCTAAAACTATGTACATACAACCCTAGTCTAAAAGACCGCTAGCAGTGGGCAAAGTTCCCAAAATGCTGGCAGCATTGCCACGTTGTATGGCATTGCCCAACTTCTGGCCAAAATAATTATCAGCATTTTTAAGAACGTGTGGCCTTAAACAGGCGAGCTGAAATCTGTTTGTACAGATTGAGCGCTCCCGGCCCCCACGGCCCTAATGTCTCTACCCCAAAAGGCACAAACATATATCCACTATCAAGTAGACGATATTTGCGCCTTTTGAGGCATTCTGCAGATTCTGCCGCCGCACCAGCCTTTACCTGAGTCCTAGGAAGATGTGACGGCGCCAGTGTGTCTACACAAGTAGCATCCCACACTAGAGGCCGTCCCATCCTCCAGGAAACAAGAGTCATACCGTCAGGTCTCTTACCATCGTCACGAGTAAGGCCGCACGGTTCTAAAACAAAACAAAAATTCAAATATTCTATATAAACATAAATAAGTAGGTTTTCATCTAGTCCCAAACTAAGCAAAGCTTGTACTATGGGTACTAGAATAGCTGATACTAATACATATAAAACATAAATAAGTAGGTTTTCATCTAGTCCCAAACTAAGCAAAGCTTGTACTATGGGTACTAGAATAGCTGATACTAATACATATACATATTTTCTTTTGTAAATCCATACTAATTATAGATAAAAAACACCCAGACCAAGACAAACCGCCATGTTCTTGCACACAAAGATTTGTCTTGAGCGGAAATCGAACCCACGAACACATTTTGAGTATAGCTGCTATAGAGTTAATAGTAATAAAATAATCTTACCAAACGAGAAATAGTAGGTATAGCGTCGGCTTTTAATAATTTACAGGAATCAGTAGTATAAAAGCAGGAAGGTTCGAAGTGACGACTGCATACGACTGAATTTTTCGTAATTTTTTGCTTCACATGTATACTGTTGAGCCATTTTAGTTTTTAGTCGCATTTCATCGTTTTTTTGGGAAACTGTAATTAGTTATAGAACAACAATTAGGACCCTAATCCACCACACAATGACACATTACAAGATCTCATGGTCACCATGGTTGTTCGATTTACAGTAATGTTATTTTTAGCTTACCTGTGGAACAATATACTGCAACCACCATATGATTCACTTGGACAAGTATAAACGCAACACTTTTTCACCATTTTACACCCATGGAATGGTTTTATAACAAATTATATTAATGAAACATAAAATGCTCAATCACACCGGCGCCATGACATATGACAAAATAATAATTTATGTTTTCTTTTTTATTTAAGGATATAAACAAAGAAATTAATGCAATTATTATTTTATGACTTAAAATTTTAATAATTAAAAACATTTTTTATGTTGGCAAGATGCAAGATGTATGAACGAGACAAACGGCCTCCGTCTTTCCATCCCTCTCATCCCGGAATGCCTCTGTCTAAGGTGTTAAAGAATTTAATACCTTATTGCGTTGAAATAGTTGTCATTTACGTAAGTACTATTTTTGAGAGTTATCAGTCCTGTTTGTTATTACTACGTCCATGGTTAAAACAAATAGCCATAAAAAAAAAAAAAAACCTATGTACGTCAAAATTTTCCTATGATGAATATAGTTTGTGACTGATGCTATAATCAAATTCGTTTTAACAATTATTGTAACATTACTATTTGCATGTCAATATTATTAATTTAGACAAAGATAATGTGTTGATCGCTAATCATATTTGTAATATCTAATGTACCTACCACATTTTACTGCAAATAAAGATTCTATTCTATTCTAAAATACATACATAATTTCTGTATTGATATGTGGGTGGAGACACGCTGAGGATTCATATAAAATAGACAACTGAGCCGTTCTATCTACTTCTACTTTTCTCTGATGCATACCTACAATGGTTGTTAACACTTTATGTTCGTACATTTCCTATGTCAGATAATAAGATCAGTATTGCGGCATCGGATCTATGTTTATCAATCAATCTACCGAGCCTTTTAAGTAAAAATAAAAAAACGTCGTTTTGTCTTACTAGCATAAAGTAGCTCAATAATACGGAGTCATAATGTCACTTTTTCCTTAATAATTTGAGCTACAATTCAAATGTTTATTAACAAATCGTTGCAATCACCAGTCCTGAATGCTCCGCTGCATATTTATATTTTATTTTTTAGTGCAAAAATAGGTGTAATAGGAGAACGAAATTTAAAATCCAATTTCCCCGGTTATTCAAATCATTGTAATTAGTATAATTTAGTATTATTTATGATTTATTTTTATATCATTTTTTGTAATGTTTTGACGTGTTCAAGCGCCTCCTGGGGCCTATGAAAATAAATGATTTGATTTTTTTTTTTTTTTTCAATTACTAAGAATATTTTGTGCTAACTACAGTAACCGTTCAAAATAATGACTTATTTAAAGTTAATATTTTAAAGCAAATTTTAGCTTTGCTATGCCTTTTTGTATTTTATATAATATTAAAGTTGAAAAACTATTACTGACTTATCAGTTATCACTCATCGCATGGTGGCACTAAAACCAAGTAAGGTTAGGTATATATATCTACCTATGACGCTGGCACAAAAGAGTTGAGAAATCGAGTCTAGCAGCTTACGAATCCATAGCTAAATTGTCAAAGCAGTTGGGGCGTATACCCAGGGGGTGCAGGTTCGAGTCCTGCTGGATTCTTAATTTTTCAACTTTAATATTATATGAAATTATTTAAAGTTGTTTACTGCCTCGTTAGTCTAGTGGTTAGCTCATGCGCCTCTCATGGTCGGGCTACAGTGTTATTTGGGGCTTGCATTCTGAAATGAATTTTGAATTTTGTCCGGTGGATGGCAATAGGTTCACCCCTATTCCATGACCTAAACATAACATGTTATATACTTCTTCTTGTGTTATATACCTCTGCCACACCCTTCTGGGTACTATAGCCGTGATGTTATTTATTTATTTATTTAAGATATATGGAAGACTTTCAGCTAAATTTACAGTATTGTATTATGTTATGTTAAAGTTGTTACTTATTCAATACAGCTAGTGCTTAGTACCTTTTTAAAGTTTGTTGCAATTGTAACTTCCATGGTACAACCAAACCGCACCGGCATGCCCATCACGCGCGTAACAACGCCTACACCTACAAGTTCTGCTTAGTTTGGGACTTGATGACGTCGTGTGAAAGTTGTGTTATAATTATTTATTTATTATTCAAACACATCTCCTCTCCTCGTCAGTCCCGTGGAAATCGGGCTTAATGCCGGTTATTTTCCCTCGATGAAAAAACACAACCACGCTCACTAATTTTTCCATCAACTTATTTTTAGAAAAAAAATATTCATAAATTCAATTCATATTGACACATTCGTTGTGATTTATTTTCAGCTTGACTGTGATCAAATTCAAACAAGATTTAGAACAACGACCTTATTACGATTACCTTGAGTATAAATTATCCTGCGCCACTGTCGTATGCAGGGTAAAAACATTGGACCTTAGAGCTATGTTCACGAACACATTAAGGATTCTAGAAGAAGAATGGAAGAATGCACAGGCGTTGTGCCGTGGCCGCGTGATGGGCATGCTGGGTTTTGTTCTGTCATGGTAACAGCTGACTCCGGAACCAACGCGTGGCCCAACACGGCATTTTATTATCATTATTGCGATGTACGATGAGAATATTGTGATCAGGTACAATAACTTATTTCCGTCAGTCGGATAAAGCGATGCCTCAGGAATGTCAATAGCTATTTACTAATACACCTCTCGAGTTCGGACTCATTAGGTTGGTTTCAAATACAAACATATACCTTGTTATTGATACCATAATTTATTACATAAGTTCAATTTAGAGACACAGTTTTGTTTAATTTATGCGAAATTCGTACATTCTCGGTATTTCCGAAAAACAAGTTTAGTATCCGTGTTGGCCCGTCAACCGACATATTGTTGGTGGGTTATGCCTTACACGTGACCTCAAGTGACGGTTCACTTCACTATCTTAATATTCAATAATATTATATTCTTCTAAACGGTCAGACGCCCATTGGAACAAGGCAAATCCGTAAGTCTTTTAAGTATTATTTGGGTTCTCTTTTTCGGCGGTTGTTGTGGTTAGCTGAATACAACGCACTAGCTTAATCTCTCGGCTTCCTTCGTTTTGCTAATATTTCTTTGCTAAGAACTAAAAAGCTTGTGTTTTGTTACTTTTCGTTAAACTAGCTTAACGAATGATCCGTTTGCACGCTGATATAAAGACAATAGTGATGATGGAATGGAAAAAGTGTTTCATCTTGAATATAGAACAACATTACTAGCCCGATGATGAATACAAAAGACAGGGTATGAAATTTAATATAAATTCAAACATGATACATAAAAAAAATTCAACATAAATGAACAACGACATTATTTTAGGGTCAAAAATAGTTTGTATATAATTTACTTTGAATATAAAATGTTTTGATATTATACAAATTTATGTTAGTAATAGTTCAGTCAGACTAGATAATTTTCATACTAAATGGAAGATCGCGATCTCGGTTACTTTATGAATTTGCATTAGTTTTTAAAGTTTATCCGTTAATAAAAAGGAGAATATGCACATATTCTCATTTTTATTAACGGATAAACTGCTATTTGCCAATAATTCTCAATTTAATTGAGAACACAACCGTAAACATTACATACAATCAGTGCAAAATTTGGGGCTACATCAACAAGGTTTTTTAAAATTTCGATTCATAAGCTAAATATGGTACTTATAATTAAGAACTATAGCCATAATATGTAAGGTGGATTCTTGATAAATTCAGAGAATGTAAATAAAAGAATATACTTATATACAGCTGAATCTGATCCTTTTATTTATATCTGATTATTGATTATACACAAAACAATAGAGATTTTTTATACTTAAAGAGATGTTAGTTTTACCCTGGATCCACCAGCCAATGAGTTTAAAATCAAGTAAACATGAAGCTCATAATATTCCTCAGGGGGTCTGGGGATAACCCTATCCTCAGACTTCCTAAGGAATATTATGAGCTTGGAAACCATTGCTTAAATTAAAATCAATTTACTACACAGTACAGTGGACTACTTCTGTAGGAAAAAACATCCAAAGCGGTACCTGATGCCTCTCCTAAGACCTTCAGCTTACAACGATTACTCTCACCGATCCACCTCCAGCGCTCAAGATACTCCGATTAGGTCCTCTCAACGTCCTCTTTCCTACAAATAATTTAACAGGAGGGTCCCGAATAAAACATGACCGGGACTCCACGTGCAAGTCACAAATTCCAACCAGCTATGTCATTGATCTTACAAGATACTAGATTACTCTAGATTATACGATGAACAGCACAAAAAGATGAAAGAACACCCAACGTGAAAAGCCAAGCAGCTGGCATATTATAGCTTTACGAAATCTACCGCCAAACCGGCTGGCAATTGGTTTATAAAAAAGGTACTGGAAATTCTTGCCGCTGGGCAATTGGAGGCCTGACTGTTCTATAGCCAATATTTTCAAATCAGCATTCATATAATGGAGCACACAGCAGCTTCCGAGGAAAAAACAAAGTTACCAAACAGTCTGTTAATCAGACTGATATTTTTTTAAGAGAATGGTCTAATAAAATTAATAAGAAGGTGGGTTCATATAATATCTATATTATTTAATATACTTCATTGGTAGAAAAAACAATAAAATATAGTAAGAAAATATTTTACGTTTTGTTATGTACAACTCAAAAATGTTATTATAAAGCGACTCCACACTGTCCGCAGCGCGCGTAAAAAATCAAAATTAGAATAAGTTAAGTTTTTAATTGTTCTATCCGCCATATTTGAGGTCATTACCCCACCGTTTTAATTCCTGATGCTCTGTCTTGTTATATTTGGTCGAAGATCTTTTTAATATAGAGTAGCTCATATTACAGGCAAGTTTATAAAACAGGTCCTAAAAATGTGGGCAGTAAAATTTGCCTAAACAGTCATAGTGTAAATCTAACGCTGCCCTGGCGGCAGTATTAATTTTTCATTTACACAAGAAAAACATGGCTGCGGCTATTTATATCTTTGCATAAACTAGGCAGTGGCAAATAAAAACAGAGCATTTTTTCTTCGTGAGGACACAACATAATTGGTTTATTCCTTGGACATAATATTTATTTATATGCATGCCATGTATACCTTAACCTTAACATGAAAAATAATAAATCTACACGCTTATCAGTACAACAGCGAGACAAACACGAACGTGTTGCTATATGTCAGCACTAGTAATCAAAGTTCTGTTTCCTACGGACACACTCGATTTTATCACTCACTGTCTAAACATGCGACTCAGTTATAAGTATACAAATATTGACATAATAATAAATCAATCTTGTAAGTGCTAATTATATTGTTGACGACACGTCACTAATGATTTAACTTACTAAACGTTTGCTACTTGATTTTAGTAAATATGCTTGTCGTCTGCCCTTGATTGTAAGTGGATTCCTTGAACTTTTTCGCCAAAAGCAACCCTTAGAAGCAGAAAAATTAGTTACCAAATAGGGTTGGTGATAAAACACAACCATGGCGCACTCCTCTTAGCATTTCAAAGAAGGTCACATTAGTCGCAGAACCGGCAACCGTTAATGTTAACGTGTTCTGGAGTGGAGACCGCGTCAAGGCAAACGTAGTGTGGGACGCCCCCGGCAAGATGCCGCGACGATCTGCGTAAAATTGCTGGTAGCGATTGGATGCGTAAGGCACAGGACCGTGAACTCTGGTGTACCTTGGGAAAGGCCTATGTCCATCGGTGGACTGCTACAGGCTGATAATGATGATGATGTGTTTCCCCACGTAGCTAAGCTGACATGGGTAAATTGCCCTCTCCACAGACGCTGTATCGCCAAGGACGCAGTTAGTTAATGCAAGGTTGCCCTAAACTTGTGCTAACCTCTGGACCTCACTGGTTCCACTCGCAGGAAAGGCAAGCCAATACGAGCGGAAGCAGATTCGTTGCAGAACTTACAGGTGACTGCCGCATATTTCAGGTAAGGTCTTACCCGCGTCTTTTGGCGCCACAGATTCCGGGTTTGATTTTTAAGTTTTCTTTCTCCTAGACGGTTGTAAGCCAATACTTGGCGGCAGTCGGCCCCGCTGCTTGGTTGATGACTGCTTATTCTATTCAAAGCTGACAACTATTACTAGAAGCCGCTCAATATCCATCACCTGTGGAGCCATCGATAGCCAGCAATGCCACGATAGTACTAAAATATATCTGTATCACTATAATGTCAAAATTGCAAGTCGTTATTCTGAGACAGATATAGAACCAAAGAGCGACTACAGCGCTAGAGGAGGACAACCTAAAGTGTTTTGACTCTAAATGTAAATGAGTAGGAAGAGGAATAGACATAAAATTATTTTACAAAAAAATTACAACTTCTTACAAAAACTCTAAAAAGCATTAAATATCGGAAAAATCTGTTTAATACATTGCTCAAATCGGTCTACGATATTTTTTTTAATAAATCAAATTTAATTGAAATATATTTTCCATTCTCATGTAGTAAAATTTGTACCTATGAGAAAAATAATCCTTATGGTAACGTGCTTCCAAGTTTAACAACAATATTTTTAAAATATTATTATTTGGTGACGATTTGGAAGAATACGAATTTAGTTTTCACAAAGTTAGTTTTCGTCACACCACTTTTTGTGCATTGTGCATACCATCAGACCTCCAACATTAATTGTCACGAAAGTGCTCATTGAGGCAAATCTAATGAGCCAAACCTTATGGGTCTGAATGATCCTTAAGTTTTGAACACCTTGGTATGTTCCAGCTCCATCATCTGTTCAGGCCTTCATCCCCGTGATTTCGAAATCCTTTGTGTTTATGCACGTTTATCAAGTTGCTCTTACACTAAAAATAATTATTGAGTTTATTTCCGCACATAAATTAATCACAATAAGACACTTTTTAAGGTTCCGTAGTGCCTACAAAAAACCCATATAGTTCATCATGTCCGTCTGTCTAAGGCCGTCTGCCATAGTGTCGAAACTGTTAGAGCTAGAAAGCTGAAATTTGGCATGATTATGTAATTTAACTGAGTCAACTAAGTAGTTTAATAAAATGTTGAAAAAATGTATATTTTCGGGTACATGTTTGCGCTTGCTTCGGCGAATGTTTTTTTTCTGTCGTCTACCGTAATAGTGTAAGTTACATATAGTGTTACATTGTTTTTTTTAAAACAATGAGAGTTAGCTAAGACAGTTTTTTTAATTTAGAGATCCGTTTGCGAGATAATTAACTTTAAAGAGCAAATTTCTACTTCAAAAAGCTTAACTAATACTGGCTCAAAAAATTTTTAAAGAAATCATCGTGTTGGTACATACAATGTACTTACTCAACTTCAAAGGAAATCTATTATACCATTTTTTTTGTAAATAAACGACGCCCGCACTAGGAAAACGTGTCGCGGGGGTGTTCACAAACATACATTTTACACTCACAAAGCACAGCCAGAGTCAGAACAAATCTTTGCGGATAAATCTGTGTGGATGAATGTTAAAATTAGATTATTTCAAAAAGCTTACTATAGTATTTCAGACTACATAAATGATAATAGTATTTGGAAATGAATTGCTCTTCTTATGTGATTTTTTTATATACTTTTATAATGTTATATTTTTCATTTTAAAAGATGGTGCACATGAGTTTCTCACCAGCTCTTCTCATAATGCAATACCCATCGGAGCTGGTACTTGGATTGATTTTAATTCGATTCTAAACAGTTTGATTAAAATTAATCTGAGCCCCGGTTATTCAAATCATTGTCATTAGTATAATTTAGTATTATTTAGGATTTATTTTTATATCATTTTTTATAATGTTTTGACGTGTTCAAGCGCCTACTGGGGCCTATGAAAATAAATGATTTGAATTTGAATTTGAATTTGGATCGCAGCCACAACACCACCGCAGTTGAAATCAGCAAAACGACTGCTTTAACCACTACGCCATCCGTGCACTCTAAACTATTGCGATTAAGTTTACTTTATAAGTTAAAAGTAACAAATTTTCAAAATGTAAGATACAGTTACTTGGAATATTTCGTACGAAATACAAAAAAACCTTTAAAAATAATTACTTTTATGATGTTGTTACGTATCCAATACCGGTAGTAGAACCTCTTTTAAGTCTGCTGCAACGGTTGACTACGGAAGCCTTCATAGCACGTTGCCCGACAAGCACTTGGCCGTTTTTAGGGTTCCGTAGCCGAATGGCAAAAAACTAAACCCTTATAAATTCGTCATGTCTGTCTGTCTGTCTGTCTGTCCGTCCGTCCGTATGTCACAGCAACTTTATTCCGAAACTATAAGGACTACACAATTGAAACTAAGTAGGTAGATGTATTCTGTTAACCGCTTTACGATAATTACACAAAAAAAAAAAAATATTAGAGGGGGGCTCCCCATACATTGAACTGAAACAATTTAATTTTTTTTTCATTCTACCTATACGTGTGGGGTCTATAGATATGTCTTTAAAAATTACATTGAGGTTTCTAGAACCATTTTTTTTCAATGTCAATCGTTTCAAAGATAGACACTTCCAAGTGCTAAAATGAGTGTCCCCACCCTCTAACTTTTAAACCACAGGAGTGAAAAATCTAAAAAAAATATATATTATAGATCTTAATAAAAAATTTCAACCAAAATTGTTTTGAATGAGATACAGTCAGCAGTTTTTGAGATATAGCACTTTTTCAGCAACCACAAACTATAACTTTGTTATTGATACAAATTCCATAAAACACTATGAAAAACAAAGTTATTTTTGCTGGCAAAAAAATGTTGGTATTTTGGCTATTTGTCGGTAATCGGTACTTTTAATGTTGTTACGACTAGTTTATCTCTTGACTCCTATGACCGATTTTGGAGCGCTTCGGTTTAGTGATTAGTGTGGACCAGATGAACAAAATGTTTTATTTATTCTGGGCAGCAGCACTTGGTCCAACGTAACCTACAAATTTAATGTGGTAAAATGTCATGATCATGATACATATAAATAAAATTAGTTTATAAGTACCTAACTTATTTCTTACATATTCTCATTACTTCTAGAACAAGCAGTACCGAACTAAGCGCTACTCGAAAACAATCTGTAATGATCTACTTATTTGTATTTTTATATGTAGCTAACGTTAAATATTTTTGTTTCTATATATTCTCAAAGTTTTATGGTATCATGAACGTAAGTACGTCGGTTTTCAATTTTACCTAGGTAATCTCTCGTCTAAAAAACATACCTGCTGTACTGTTACAGTTAAAACAATTGATCATATAAATTTTTTTCCAGTGATCATTAATACCTATCGACATAAAATTAAAAAGATGAAAGTATTGTATAGGTTATTTAAAATATCAGAGATAAGTAAGTTCACCTTATCTCCGTAAACTTGGCCTATTGATAAGGTACAAGTAATTCTTGTACACAGGGATCTTAGATCCTGTCTGAGGGACATATTCATCGAAATATAATACTGTAAATAAATACAGCATTATATATTGTTGTCTCAAGTATATAGTAGAATCATCAGAATTTAATTTCAAATAAATCACTGCTCTTGAAGAGACCTTGTTATTTCGGAGTAATATTGTGGTGGAGATAAGCAATAACAAAACGTAACATCTAATCTAATTATGAAATATCAATTCCATAAAGAAATTCCGAAGCTAAAACGTTCAAGTAGGAAATTTGCGTAATGGCACTGTTGAGAGTGCAGAGTCGGCAGAAAGATGCGCTCGCGCGGGGTGGGCCGGTGCCGCCGCGGCGATGCCTCGCGGCTGTGGAGCGCCGAGCGTCCCACAGTAGCGCGAACAGCCCCGAACGGCACACACGATGATCGCGCACAAGCACGTGCTCGCCGCTGCGCTGCTGTGCGCGCTGGCCGGCCAGCTCGGCGCCGGAGCCAGCCTGCACTGCGCCATGAGAAGAGAGATCTCGCCCTGCACCTGCCGCCGCGAGGACGCGGGCACTGGTGTCATTCTGGTGGTGTGTCAACGGATCAACGCCTTTGAGGAGATTGCGAGAGCCCTCACCAACAAGTTTAGCCCCGAAACCAAGATCGGTCTGGACATCTCCTACTCCCAGCTTCCAGATCTCGCCGACCACAGCATCAAAGAGCTCGGTCTCTCTATTACGAGGCTCAAGTTAAACTTCGACAATTTAAGGCAAGTCGATTTCGAAGTATTATAGCATCGCGTCGTCATCGGATCTTAGTTCGGTTATTGTGCAGTTTCCCTAATGTGTGCAATTGTGAATTCACGCAACGTTTATTTAATATGACATGTGTAAGCTCTTTGTTGTGTAAAATAGCATTAAAATGGTGATCACGATAATGACAAATAATATGTAAGTTATAATAATATGAGAAAACAACAGGTCTATGATAAGGGGAGCGCACACCGATGAGGATCGTTCATTATCAAGAGAGTGGGCGGCACCCTTGGCAGGGCTGGCAGCTCGTCTGCTGCGACGTAACCAACGCGCCGCGTCACCAAGAAATCACAGCGGCATTCCTCTCACCCCACCGCACGCTTTGATCCTATGACCGATCATGTTGTAACTGCCGCTCAGTAAATTTCCCTTCAAAATGAGTTTATTATTGTAATGATGCTTATCAGTTTCGTTTACTACATTGAATGTAAGCGCGAAAACACAAGAAGCGACACACGACTTAGGTGATGGGCACCCAGCGAGTTAGCAGCATGTTATTTTCGGTGGTTTTATTTCTAACAGAACGACAATTAAGTTGCCCGTGACCCGTGAGCCCGACTCTTATTGACCACTCAATTGATCTTTACAGATTTTTCGAGTCATCCAAATTATTATTTTTCTTGCCTATTATTAAAATCTTTGTTCTAAATGATGATCTTTTGGTTATGATGGCATTTATATCCCCATTATAGCTTTTGTCATTTTGTTCTTAATAGCATTTCGACCATATTTCTGCGAGATTATCGTTTTAGACAGTTGTGAAGAGCATTTGATAATATATGGCAGCTAATGAAGTGATGGATTTCGTATAAATTCCATGAGTAACCTTTTGTTAGTGAACTCTAGATCGCGTGGGGATGGCATCTAGGAGACGTCGCTTGATAGTTTACTCGGGTTATCTAAGGTCGCTTCTAAAGCAGTAAAATTGAATCATATCTTATTGGTCGTATGTCGTATCGTATTCAATGTATTTACCCATTAATGATGAACCAACAAATTACTATAAATTTGTTTATATGTACTTATTATGTCTGTACAACATGTACTCACGATGAATAAAGCTGCTAACCCCCTAAGTACCTTCTGTAATGATCACAATAAATTTTAATAGTTCTAGACTTGAAAAGATGCAATGTCGGAATTTTCACAATTATTCAAAGTACTATTTAATAATAAATGAGCAGCGATTGGGTGTCTATCGTAGGTATATGATTAAATCATTCACAACAACAGTGACAAATATATCAATTGGTAATGTTTTTTTATAAATAGCCTGGTATTATATCGCCACTTAGTCTCAGAGTACATTCTATGTACATATATAATTATAAACTTATATTATACATTTTTTGATAAGGGATGTAGATTCAAAATGTTCGTGATTAAACTAGTGCTGAACAGTTTTGAAGTGTTTGTTGTGTCCAGAGTCTCTTCAAACTTGGAATAAGAAAACTGCGCCAGTAAAGTCTTCGTGATTGAATAAAATAATATTGTTTCAAATGTAAAAAGACATGCATGACCGTCTTACTTAACATTGTCAAAGTCATATAAATTTATATAGGTTTACTATTAGCCATTGAACAGTTCAACGATCCACCGTCTGACCAGATCTATGTATAGGGCTCGTCAAAACGAATCAAATGAGTAAAAACACGAATGCATCATCATCATGTCAAGTATTTCAATAATGAAACCACTAATTTCTCTCTGCAGCTACCGCCGGCTCCTATAGCTTTATGTTGAATTTTATGCGGTGGAACAGTGTATTTTGTCTTATTACTAGACAAGTATCACCTTATTATAACTATAATTTTTTTTCGGTTTATGAGTCACAGCGTAGGACTCATTGCATTGTTGGAAAAACACAAAGAAATTAGGTCAAAAACTCAAGCTCGGCACGGTAAGACATTTTTACCGTGCTAAAAATACTTCTACTACGTTCAATTGTAAGAATAAATGGATGTTGTCATCAAAATAATCATGAATGACAATATGTTCCCAAAGCATTTTATAACCGACTTTCAAAAAAGGAAGAGGTTTTCAATTCGATTGCATTTTTTTTTCATGTTTGCCCGCCGATTACTCTAATCTACCTATGAGATACCTATTTACTCTTGCTTTGAAGACGCCCAGTATGTGTTAAAGCAAAACGCTTCGTGCGTATTTAAGGAATATCTACCATTGCCGGAGTGCCGTTTGTCTGGTAGTCCGATGGTGAAATGGGGACGGGGAAATAAGATTTTGCAATTCAACCTTTCAACGATGCGCCAGACTTTGAGGTTATTTACACGACTGACACGAGCGCTTCGAGGTGGTATTTTGCTTAACCATTCCACATTGTGAACAATATTCCACACACGACCAAACTTGTGCTTGGGAAAGGTTGAGTAGTTGCCTAGGTGTAAGGCACTACTTCACCTTGTTGAGGATGTCAAGCTTTTTTGAAGCTGGCTGAGGGTTCGACTCAATGTATAAGCTGAAATTGAGTTTTTTAGTCAGTGAGATACCAAGAAGCTCAAGATGATCGGTTATTGGCAGGCATACATCTCGGAAAGAAGGAGTAGATGAAATGGACTCCGTTTAGTGCAGATAAGATACTCCTGAGTCTTACTTGCTTATAATGCAACCAAGTTGGCTTTACCCCAATCGGTGACTCCCTTTAGGGACCCATTCATGCGTTCGACCATTGCCTCTCTAAGCAGGTGTATTTGTGCTCCACTAGCTCGTGATTTGGTATAGCTTTCAAAACCGTTGTGTCATCTGCATATCCAAACGTACCTGGTTTCAACAGGTCGTTTATGTGGAGCAGAAAACGCATCGCTTAAAGCATAGACCCTTAAGGGACTTCGGCATCAATTGCCTATTGATCGGACGAGCTGCCATATATGACAAATCGAATCGATCGAGTCCCTCAGGAAGTATGATATTCAATCACAGCGACTAGGTAGCCCAAAGGACGGGAGCTTGCTAATAAGACCCTCGTGCCAAATTCTGTCAAAAGCCTTATAAGATATCCAGAGAGACATCTAAAGCCTCTCCATTCTTCTCGATGGCTTGCCTCCAGATGTGCGTGGCATACGCTAAAAGGGAGTACTCCAGTAGAACGGCCTTGGCGAAACCCGTTCCGGCCGGTCACTAAGAAGGAATTTCGCTTCTAGGTACGCCAGGAGTCTTTGTTAATTACTCGTTCCACACTCTTACAGAGCATGGAAGTAACCGTAATCGGTCTATAGTTGCCAGGGTCGGCACGGCTACCCTTTTTCGGCACTGGTTGCACATTAGCAAGCTTTCAGGATCTTGGAACTTGTCCAAAAGTCATAGAGAAGCAAAAGGGGCGCGTCAATATGGCAGATAACGCATGTGTATAGGTTTTAGAACTATGGCTGAAATATCTTCGGGACCACTAGATTTGTTCACGTCTAGAATATCGCAAAACCCTGCGAACCTTTGTCTGTCCTATACATTTTCCAACAAAGAAGCCTCGCAAACTAGTGGATGAGGAGGTATAGTGCCAATGGCATCCAGATGTGAGGATTCTGCGAAGATGGAGGCTAATAAATTCGCTTTATCTTCATCAGTGTGAGCAAGTGACCCATGAGATTTCATCAGTGGAGGTAGTGAGGACTGGTAGAAGTTCTATTCGACTAAATTCGCTAGGGATCAAAACGCTTTACTACCTGTTGGGTGCGCAGCTAGTTTGTTTCCTATCATATATATATATATATATATGCATATATGGTCCAATAATAATAAGAGCACATCTGGTCCAATCGAGCCTCCGTAAAGCCTTTTTACTGGACTTGGCGGTTCTATTATAGGCTCTCTTTTTATACGGATCCCTTTTTCGCATAATTTAATTCAGCATAAAACGCTACATATTTTTTTCGCATAATAGTCTTGTGGCGTAATTATTTTTCGGCATACATAATAAATTGGCATAACCATAATTTCTCATAATGTTTTTTCGCCTAATGAAGATCAAAAGATAACTTGGGTGACATTGTATAAAAATTGGTTAGAGGGCGGGGTGACCACTAAGTAAACCATACAGGCCTGTGTGTAAGCCCAATTTTAAAATCTGACAGCTCGAGTATACTTTGGAACGTGGAGAAGGCGTGTTCTGGTTCCAGACTGTACAAAAATAGTACACTTGATCCGAGTTAAAAGATAAAGTTTAAACAAGTATTAGTAATCAGCACGATTTAATAAAAAAAAAATGAAAACAAATATTTGGACACAAATTATTTTCTTTTTACATTTAACTTGAACCATATACAACTTACTTATAAATATATGTAATATTTGCCACGACAATTGCCTCAATTCGCGACATTTAGTGTGTCCACCTACCTATATGTATAAAATCTTTTAGATATTAATAATTGGCATTAAATGTTGTATTTATTTAACGCATAACTGCCTTTCATTTAAAAGTTTTCAGAAACAGATTTTGTCAGGACACAATCGGACAATCTACCGAAAATATATGCATTATATACCTAAAAGTATACAGCTAACCATTCGTTATTGCCATTTCCCGCTAAGTTAAATTTTTCGTCTATATCGCAATCAATACTTGGCTCTAAGAGCATATTGAATCATAGGAAATACCGACAATACTGCTAATTTCCTTCTGATAGTCACTTCCACTAAGGTAAACAAACACGGGATGCGATAAATGAGGACATCACAGGCATTGTGCTAGTGGTGGCGTTTGAGCGCCTCAAATAAATTCTATAGTTTAAACTTATTTTTTTTTAATACTTTCATGCCTATTTATATTATTCTCTTCGTTATAACGCTATAACGACGTAATTGATTGATTTGAGTCTTGAAAAAAGCCATGATTGCTCCCTATTCCAGCACTAAAATTCGATACTTGAACGTTTAGTCCTGAATTTCGAAACTGGTGCCGATATTAACACTTTTTTTATTTTATTTGGATTTATTTCTTTCTTACTTTTTCTTATTGTTTCAGTTTTTGGATATGTCGCAGGTTTTTGGTACAATAGGGTTTTTGATCAAGTGCCGTAGAATGGCAAAAATGACAAAGGCATGTCGAATTAATTTAATCAAAAACCTAAAAAAGTTCAGGTTTTTAATCGCAAAACTGAAATAGGGTTTGCTTTATGGTAAAATTTTTCCGGGGTTTCTGTAAGTAAAACTGTTGACTTGGAAATTTTAATGCAACCTTACATTCCTTACTTCCATATTTATTGTCATTCTCAGCATTCTGCGAGCCTGTTTACAATTAATTGAAGTCGGCTTCTAGTCTAACAGATATAGCTAAATATTGGTATTTTACGTGGAACGACTGCCATCAAACCTCCACAACCTAGTACAGGGTACTTAGAACGTTATTTTTTGTGACCCACGGCTGACCTCGGAGAAATACTTTTATTTAATTCTAGCTTTGTCCGCGTGGCTTTAGATATTATATTTAGGATTTATTTATTATATTTTTCCTTTAGAATCGATTTTTTTTTCATAAATCACGAATTTACGCTCTTTGGGAGTATTACATAATTTCCAAAAAATATACACCACAACTCATTTACGCCTTGGAAGGAACCTATGTGCACAATTTCGTGCAATTTCCTTAATATTTAACAATCTTCCGATTTGAACTTACAACCACTAATTCATCCCCTTAGGTAGTGCTATTTCCAAAATATCCTATCTAATACTTAATTAACGTCATGTAAGCAACCTACGTGCAGAGTTCCATGCAATTTTCTACAAAATTGATGAAACTGTCATATACACATTCAAATAATAATATATCTTACACATTTTAATGATATAAAACGACGATGAGATTATAGACCAGGGTAGATCCCTTTAAAAATGATAAAAAGACAAAAAATAATAGTAGGATGAAATCAATTAGAAAAGAAGGAGAATATTATAAAAATTAAAGGAAAAATAATTTACGGGTGATCTGAGGTCGGGAAGAGGGGAGGGGGGGTTTAAGGGTAAAAAACGGTTTTTCTCGATTTCTTGCAAAACTAAAAGTCCTATGGAATAAAGTTGAATGGCAAAGTTGTTGGTAATAAAAAGATCTAAAACTTTTGTATTTGCACTTTTTTCATATAACCTCAAAATGTATGTGAAAAATTCAAAAAACCAAGCTTTTGGTTTTTTATTTTAATCTTTTACAAACAATTTTTTTTTCACAAAATTTGGTGAAAACTTTCCTTTTTATGTCCTAAATACGCTGTAATTTTTTAAATGAAATATTTATTTTTTTCACCTTATTTTGAATTAATATCGAAAAAGCACCCTAATTTTCGATCGAAAATTCACCCGTCAAAATATCAGCGTTTTTCAAAAAGTTGGTATGTTTTCTGTTCGTTGAAATCCGATGGTGAATATATACTATAGTAAATCTTCTCAGAAAATGCAAGATAAAAATCGAAAAAAAACTATTAATAATAAATAAACCAATTTTTAGGACATAAAAAGGTAAGTTTTCACCAAGTTTCGTGAAAAAAAATTATTGTTTGTAAAAGATAAAAATAAAAAACCAAAAACTTGGTTTTTTGCATTTTTCACATAAATTTTAAGGTTATATGAAAAACGACTTTTTTCCATAGGACTTTTAGTTTTGCCGGAATTCGAGAAAAACCGTTTTTTACCCTTAAAACCCCCCCTCCCCTTCCTGTCCTCAGATCGCCCGTAAATTATTTTTCCTTTAATGTTTATAATATTTTCCTCCTTTTCCAATGGGTTTCATCCTACTATTATTTATTTTGGTTTTAAAAATTATCGACACTGGGCTATTAACTAGTTTTTAAGTTTTAAACAGCAAAGTACACTTATTGTCTCTTATCATAATATAATTATTTAATGCATAGGTTGGAGGCGCTGGCGGGTGCAATCGTAACCATCCGTCCTATAGATAATGCATTGTATCTTCTTAGTTTTTAGTGAAAATATTTGAAAAAGACAGCGCCTGCGGTCGTAAATCGTAGCTTTTAAAGAAATATTTTAAAAATTGGTCGTTTGCGACTGACTGACTATTAGCTTTTAGCTATATAGAGAATAATATAAAATAAGTCGGTACCTGCGGCGTTCTCTTACTCTTAGATTGTAAAGTGAACATTAATAAAAAGACAGCGCCGCAATGAGATTATTAGGTTTTAAAGAGAATATTAACTAAAAGTCGGCGCCTGTGGCGCTATTTGACTCTAAGATTGTAAAGAGACTAGTAATAATAAAAATCAGCGCTCTCTGACTCTTAGATTTGAAATAGAATATTTATAAAAGTCTGTGCCTGCGATAGTAGTAGAAGATAGTAGATACCTATCTGACCCTTTGATTTCAAAGATAATATATAAAAAAACTGCGCAATCTCCCTCAATGACTCTTGTCAGTAAAATCTCTCCAGTATTGCTAATTAGTCTATGAAGAATTTGTAAATCTTGGATTGTAAAGAGAAAAATAATTTTACAAATTCAGCGTCTGTTGCGTTCTCTGACTCCGAGATTTTAAAAGAGAATATTTATGAAAAATACGGTACATGCGGCCATATCGGACTCACTGATTAATAGAATAGACAGACAAATAGGCATTTACAAAGGGGGGCGTTGGTCATTATTATATCTTGTATAGGGGGCGGTAGTCCAAAAATGTTATTATAATAGATTTGTTTACTTTAATAGTTCAAGAGTAATAAGGGGTCCCAATAAATCAGTCTTAGCAATAAGCAATTTTGCCTGAATTTTTAGTATCGTAGCATTATCATTATCAAGTATTTTTTTTATTTAGTTACTGTTTAAACCCCTAAAATATAAGTAAATAATTTTTAACAAAAAAGAAACCGACTTCAAAAAGTAGCTAAACTAAAAAGCAAAAAATAAATTTACTTCACACAAAATAATACGTTTTTTCATTTAGTTAAATAAAAATTATTAAATAATTATTTTATAATTCTGAAGTCGGTGCCAAGTAAAAACAACCTTTCTACAATATCAAATTACAGTTCACACAAAAAGGGAGGCGTAGTTGTGCTAGTGCGCGGTCGCCCAGTATTGGTACTTACCACAGAAATATAACTAATATTCAGTCAGAAAAAAGTTGTTAGAACGATTGATATTATCTATACAGAGTTATTCATTGTTTACTTGGCACCGACTTCAGAATTATAAAATAATTATTTAATAATTTCTATTTAACTAAATGAAAAAACGTATTATTTTGTGTGAAGTAAATTTATTTTTTGCTTTTTAGTTTAGCTACTTTTTGAAGCCGGTTTTTTTTTTTGTTAAAAATTATTTTATTTTACGATTTTAAGTGATGGGTAGACCGAGCGAGAATGTTTCTCGAATGAGGAGAAGACGGTTACTTAAAACGGAAAACTTATTGATAATAAACAAGAATTAAATCCTTTCTCCTGACTATTGAGGGTCACGACCTTCCATCATCAGCTCATTTGACACAATAACTAGCAGTAGGAATTAATATGCGTACAGAAGTGAAAGAATTATCCTTTAACTCCTAACTATTGAGGAGTTCAACCACATAAAATTATTGCGACCAAGCGTAAATCCTGGTCTCGATTAATAAAATATGAGGGTTGCCCCTAATTTCTCTGGGATCCCATCATCAGATCATGACATGCTGACAATGGGACCACCTTTGAAATATCTCCGTTCCAACAGCTCACTTAACATCATAACTAGCAGTCTGAATATGTGTACAGTAGTGAAAGAATTATCCTTTAACTCCTAACCATTGAGGAGTTGACCTTCCATCATCAGCTCATCCACATAAAAATACGTAAATACTGGTGTAGCTTTGAAAAACACACTAAAAACATTACATGTGCCTATAAAATTCGAGGGTTGGCCTCGATTTCTCTGAGATCCCATCATCAGATCACGACATGCTGACGATGGGACCCCTTTGGAATCATCTCCTGTACAACAAAAAAAGAATCATCAAAATCAGTTCATAAACGACGGAGATATCCGTGAACAAACATAAAAAAAAAAAGCATCATATATACGAATCGAATTGAGAACCTCCTCCTTTTTTAGAAGTCGGTTAAAAAGTAAAAAATATGAGTGGGAAATGCAAACGTCCAAAACACGCCACCTAATAACAAAATGTGACGACAAACATCAGAAAATTTGTAGTAAGAGAAGATGTCGAAAACTGTGTTTCGTGCGCTTTCTTGTCGTTCGTATTTAGTTTGTTTGATAATAATGTCATCAATGAGTCATCATACAAGTATTGTATTGTGTCAAAATGCAAAAAACCTACGGTTACTACAACCAATAAACAATTTTTAGGGTGACGTACCCAAAGAGTAAATCATAACTCTATTACTGAGACTTCGCTGTCCGTCAGTCTCCAGGCTGTATCCCATGATATGTAGCTAGACAGCTGATTTACCAGATGATTTATTACCTACTGTTGCCGTTATAACAACAAATACTAAAAACTGAATAAAATAAACATTTAGGGAAAGCGGGCTTCCATACAACAAAAGTGATTTCTTTAATCGTTTTTAGTTATTCATTTTATCATTGAACTTAAATTAATCAGGTTTTAATAAAAAAGGGACTTTATATTTAATAATAAAGATTTACCTGGTGATTAAACATTGTTTTCATGGAAAACCACGGTTTTTTACATTTGTTTGCTAACTCACTTATTATGAACCACGCATACCATAAAAATATCCGGCTTAAAAGTATTGATTATTCTCCTCGTCCGCATAAAGAAGTCCTTCTCCTTAGGTTACCATAAGTTGGTTTACATAACTAAATTTTAAAGATGTCTTGTGAGACACGCGGCAGTATGTGAATATAGTTGATGAAAACTGATCAAAATATTCCAGTAAATTATATTAAATATACAGTAGTTTGCCAATTAATGTGAACATAGTGCTATGTGAAAAATATTAATCTTCACTTATTATAAAGAGGAAAGCTTATTTTGTTTGTTTGTTTTGTATCTAAATGGAAATTGGTGTGGAGATAGTTCAAGATCCCAGGAATAATATAGGTTATAATAAAAATGATCGACGTGCCACGCGGGCGATGCCGCGCTCGGACGCTGTTCAAATATCACAGGGCGCGCTTATTGCCCAATTTGCCTTGTACATACGCAGCGTAGGCAGATGAGCCATAGACGGATATTGACAGATTTTGATATATGAATGATATATAGGGATATACTACGTACCCATCCGCAACGAGCAATCGATAATTTAGAATAATAGGTAAATATCTTTGCTATGCATACTTTAGGTTCAATATACCTAAAAACTAATAAAAACCTGTTTTAGTGTTTATTTGTAATAACAAATCCAATAAATAATATGCTATTTATATAACTATAAAAATTACTTACCGATTAAATCTTATATTGGTTTTCAATTCTGAGTGTTTCCTGGTATCATTATTGCATTAAGTACTATTTTAATAGTTAAACATGAAAATAAAACGATTTTTGGCATCACTGGCGGGAACGTCACTTTTGTTCTCTCTTGATGCACACATTGTGTGGCTAGTCTCACCTTCATTATTTCATTTCCAAAAGCAAAATGTCCGTTTGGAGTTTATTGGCGAGGTGTTATTTATATTAACTTAACTACCGGGGACTGACACAAGGCCTGGTGCGGTGGCAGAATCAGCGGCAAGCCTCAAGAGGCGCAAGTATAGCCTCCTTGATAGTGGTTTATCACCATCATAAATATCATGGTTTCTTAGCCGCGCAAATTGTAAATGGAATAGAACTATAGAGAGATGCTGACAAATATCAGCATAGTTTCGAGTTGTTCTCGGAAAAAAATCATGCTGTCGACAAAATGGGATTTTACCGGCACCGAATAGGATTAAACTGAGACCACAGTAAAGATTCGATAATTTTCGTACTATATCAACTGTATAAAACTTAACATTGAAGTTTTAATAGTAAGATTAATGTTCGTACGTTATCAAAATATAAACAAACGAATGGCTTTATGCAATTTGATTGTTGTTTAATGTGATAAGTTCCATATTATATAGTAGATAATCCAAATACGTTCAATACCTTCTCACATTTTGGCCCAACAGTATTTTTTTGTTAACTTTAATGTACAGGAAAAAACCAGTGGGGAATGAACACTGACAAGTGTCTAGAAACTGATTTCAATTAATGTCGTAATGCCACATCCACTCAGTATATTTTGTAGGCACCTAGGTCTTTACAAATGATTTTCATTGACACCAAATATTCCAGTCAAATAATAAAAGAATCTGTCCATAATATTAGTAGCTAATGAACCTAGGAAGCTGATATTTGGGTGTTCTATAAAAGGAGAAAAGTTTACCCTAAAAATATTGACCACGATTTCCTGTGAACTTTTACTGACATCTTTGTTTGATTGAAAATTTTGATGCGGTAGAAATATCCTTCAAAAAGTAAAGAATTAGGAAAAACAACATTTCTTATATTGTTTTGCTTGACCCACATGCCTGTGATATTCGTTTCTCGTGCTTTCGCCAATTTAGCTATGGATGATTTTAATTTATCAACCATACGCTGTCTATTATAAAATATCTGCCTATTGTACTAAAAAACCCATAAACCTACTGCATTAATAATAAAGATATATTAACACAGCTTAATAGTTATCTCAAAACACTGATATATAATGTTACTTAGCAACACACACTAACACCATGAATGACAGTTGGGGCAAATTTTCTTTGACGTAGTTAAGACAGCAAAATATTACACAAAATTACCACAGACATCGTTTTATGTAAATTAAAATTAATTAAAATGGCTGAGACAACGTGAAACCAAAATTGTAACCAATCCTTTCAAGATAAATACAATACAATGCAAGACAAGACAATATCAAGGTAAATTCAGTCATTATGACATAAAAATAATTATTAATAATGTTTATACGTATTTTAAGGCTTAATATTGATCTCATAACAAGAGATACAGGGTTAAATAGCAGTATGCAGGACCGAGGCGCCCATATGTGTGCGGCACACACAGGCGCCAAGACAATTGGGGCACCGCCATCGAAATTATTCCTATTCCACTTACACAACACGATTAAAGCACTTTAGTGCCACTTCTTAATCTTGTAAAAAATTGCAATGTGATAACACATCGGTGTCAGTTCTTCTAATTTTATTGAAAGTCGTCGCCTTAAGGTCTTCCTTACTCTTGGCGGTAAAAATACTTTGGTGTTAGTTCTTTAAATTTTTACGAAAATGCGTTAAATATTTTGCGCCTGTGGCGCTTCTTTGTCACGATAGCAAAGATACTTTGATGCTACTTATCTTTGTTTTGTTAAGAGAATTCGCTTCTGTTCTTTTAGCAGCAAAGATATTTCGGTGCCTTCATGATGCATTGTTGGCGTATTAATCGCGAAAAAAAAACTTAACACATAAAGGTTATATAGTTAACATACATATCAATGCAAAATTTCAGCTTACTAGCACTAACGGTTTTGACATTATGCCTCGGACAGATAGATAGACAGACAGACAAAGAGACCCCTTGTCTACTACGGAACCCTAAAAAAAGGCGCTTTATAAGTTTGCACACAGGCGCTGCCGCAGGTCGGCGCGGCCCTGGCAGTACGGATTGTCTGTGGCCCACCCGTCCGTCCCTCGCGGTCGGTGAGTCGGGCGATGCATAATTAATTGACGTGCTCGCTTGGGCCAAAGGGTAATTAAATTACAAAAGGAGACCAGCATATACAATTAAACGCGCTAGGCACGGCCGACTGCTTATAGGCACTGGGCTTGCACATTTAAGGCATTTACATATTAGTTATTAATTTAATAAAAGCAATTTAGTGGTAAATCAATCCAAATATTATTAAAGTGAAATTGTTTTTGTAATTTATAAACCTATGTTTCGTATGATTGGTTTGGTAAATAAAAAGTTTTTATTTTTATTTTATTTTTTATTATTAATTTATTCAAAACTGTCGTAAAATAATAATTTCTATTTTACTAAATGAAAAAACGTAATATTTTGTGCGAAGTAAATTTATTTTTTGCTTTTTAGTTTAGCTACTTTTTGAAGTCGGTTTTTTTTTTGTTAAAAATTATTTTATTTTACGATTTTAAGTGATGGGTAGACCGAGCAAGATTGTTTCTCGAATGAGCAGACGACGGTTGCTTGAGACGGAAAACTTATTAATAATAGACAAGAATTAAATCCTTTCGCCTGACTATTGAGGGTCACGACCTTCCATCATCAGTTCATATGACACAATAACTAGCAGCAGGGATACGCGTACAGTAGTGAAAGAATTATCCTTTAACTCCTAACTATTGAGGAGTTGACCTTCCATCATCAGCTCAACCACATAAAATTATTGCGACCAAGCGTAAATCCTGGCCTCGATTAATAAAATATGAGGGTTGCCCCTAATTTCTCTGGGATCCCATCATCAGATCATGACATGCTGACAATGGTACCACCTTTGAAATATCTCCGTTCCAACAGCTCACTTGACATCATAACTAGCAGTCTGAATATGTGTACAGTAGTGAAAGAAATATCCTTTAACTCCTAACCATTGAGGAGTTGACCTTCCATCATCAGCTCATCCACATAAAAATACGTAAATACTGGTGCAGCTTTGAAAAACACACTAAAAACATTACATGTGCCTATAAAATTTGAGGGTTGGCCTCGATTTCTCTGAGATCCCATCATCAGATCACGACATGCTGACGATGGTACCCCTTTGGAATCATCTCCTGTCCAACAAAAAAAGAATCATCAAAATCAGTTCATAAACGACGGAGATATCCGTGAACAAACATAAAAAAAAAAAAGCAACATATATACGAATCGAATTGAGAACCTCCTCCTTTTTTAGAAGTCGGTTAAATAGCTTTGTCCGCGATAAACTTAAAAACCACTGGATAGATTTAATTAAATTGTGCATAGATATTAAAAAGGTCGAGTACATTTTGTCTGTCATCGATTTTTATCGAATTAGATCGCAATTTGTTGACAGATGAATGATGAATAGATTTGCTAACAAAATAATGGATTCGTCTAATGCCGATAGATCTATTAATTGGCAGATTACATTTGCTGTAATTTAGCTGATGAATCTTTAATGTTTCTGAAAAATATGCTGATAAATCTATTACTTTGTTGATGAAGCTATTATTTTGCTGACAGAGCTATTATTTTACTGATAAAATATTTAATTTGACAAATAAACTTTTTTGCTGTAAAATCTATTAGCTTTCTGATAAATATATTATGTTGTTGCTAGAATATATAATTTGACAAATATACAAGACAATAATTTGCTGTCTTAGACGCTTCACGTTCTGCGTGCGACTGAAAAAGCGCATCATTCCAGCCGCTTAGAAAAAAATATTAACATGGTTTATCATTCTGTGCCAAGTGCCAACCAAGAAAATTTGTGTACATTTTGCTCGTTCATTAGAAGCTTGGTCTCTGTTCCACTTGTGTCCTAACTTGCTGCTTATCAAACTACCATAAGCTTGCAAGCGAAAAAAAATTAAACCTGTCCATAATAAATTAATGCTATAATCGGTGCAAAAACTTTTGAAAAGTAATATTACGCACCGAAACGTAACCTCCACCTTTTTCAACGTTCGATACAAAAGACAAAAAATAAATAAAAACTGTATTTTAGCCACGGTGTTATGCAAATAAATATATTAACTGAAAAAAACATTGTTATTTTGATATTAAAAACAGACAATTCGATTTATTTATTTATATTAATTTATAAACACCTACTTTAAGAACCATCTAACCTACATTTTGCGTTATTTAATGTTTTTTTACTTTTCTTAGAGACTCAGATCAGGCGAATAGTCTTATTTTGCTGTTACGGCCCACTTGATTGTCCTGAAATTCGGAAACCTAGCTTATAAAGAAAAGCAGACGACATAATTTTACATTTCAAAAAGTTAAATCTTAGTTAGTTATCTTGAAATAGTGAATACAATTTTTAGTTTTATTCGATTTATACAATAAATAAAAGCTGTACCTATAGACTTGTGTGACCTATCTTGCGTTCTGGGTGAAATGCACAAGCATAAAAAATACACGGCAAACGTGAGAATGGTAGTGCAATGTCCTGATTTTTTATTTATTATATTTTTCCTCAAAAACGTAAGTACTTCTCTACCTTGGCAAAAAAAATAATTGATTTTTACCCAATAATATACCAATATATTTTGAGGCCACACGTTCCCGAAATGCTGGCCTTTATTTTGGACAGCGGATAAGCATTGCCATCCAGCGTGGCAATGCTGCCAGCATTTTGGGAACGTTGCCCACTGGCTGCGGTCTCTTAGAATAGGCTTTTAGTACATAAGTTAGGTTATTATATTTTTGTTTATTATTAGTTTAGTTTTTCTTGTCTTCTTTTCTAAGGTACCAAAAAAATAATAATTACAAAGTGTCATTTTATCATCACGGTGGCCTGTCCCGAACCCAATTACGCTAATAAAATACCTTCCCCTGCAAATATATTCATAATATGGATTTAAATCGGTTGTTTTATCATTAAATTATAATATATTGGATCAAATAAAACCATTTTTGTTTGTTTATCTTCTTTCTCGTGGATTTGACAGGCAGTAAACTTTTGTCCGGAAAAAAGTTATCATTTCAGAGGACAGCAAGTTTTAGTAGAATAGCCACGTCAACATTGCGTTGTTATACCCTTCTCACCTTTCCTCACTTCGGATCAGGCCGGCTCAAGCTCTAGGCGCGATCACACCAGTCCCAACGTCTTGCGGTTTCCCGCCACAAAAGTAAGTTTGTCATTTCAGTGATATGGGGACAAAAGTAGGATCATTTCGGTGGCTGTTTATAACTCGAGCTAGATTCCTTTAATTTGTTTCAAAATTGTGTATTTAATTTCGCCGTAAGTACTGATTTGCTTGAGTAGTGTTCATATTGTTTAAAAAAATTTATTACACAGTAAGAAACGGTGCACAGTTTATCATTTCAGTGCTAATTTTTTATCATTTCGGTAGACACTTTTCATTTCAGTGGACTCTAAAAAATTCATCCATGAATATTTATGTAAGTTTAGATGATATTTGATGTCCACTCACACACAATGTTATAAAATAGACTAAAGTTTCATGTCTCACTTAAAATATATAGATAGCATTGAAATTAAAAAAGTCCACCGAAAAGACAAAAAAAATCGCTTGTTGAAATTGACCCTTCTATAAGTAAATAGCACATTATAATTCTACAATTTTATTTACTTGCATTTGGATAAACCTAGACAGCTGATTTTTGAAAATATTGTAAAGGAGGCTTATCCCTGCAATTTTTGACCTCAATTTTCCTTGAGCTTTCATATCCATTTTGGAAAAATTAGTAACAATTGTGGTATTTTTAATTTATCTTACATTCGGTTGTTATACATAAAAAAATGAGTATGGATGATTTCTGACGTTTTTAGTGTTTTAAAAATGAATACCAAAAAAATTCAGCTACCGTCATTTGTGTTGGTGATATTTTGCGTTTTGTTTCCGTGGTGTAATGGACATGATTCGAACCCACAGCCTCTCGATCGTAAACCGATGCCTTATAATAATATATCATTGCGCCACGGCCGCTTGAATGACTGACATGACTTTTATCTTTGTACTTTTGGACCCACAAATGTATGATAGAGGAAATTTCTCCTTTTAACCATTTTGTTTCATTATTGCCAGTACAGATGTCGCGGTATGTGTTAGTAAATATGATGAGGTAGTGCATGCGATGACGTGGGCTTAGTATACACTAATGAAAGAGGTCAACGTTCTGAGGTTATCATAGCAGGCCGGCGCCAAACGGTCGCGTGGTCGGCGGCAGACTGACGCGAAGTCGGGGCTGCGGACCATTCAACAACCTTCAGTGGAGGTGGAGGCCTAGGTAAGCCCAGGGCCACAAACGAAGGGTATCGAGACACAATCATGTCTAGGATAAGCCTAGTTTATTATTTAAACTATACTATCTGCGCTATTTTTTTTATTATTTCATTAGATACTGTACAGAATTATCTGAGTCCTTCTGTTTTGAACTTTTAGCTTCTATTAGCAGCTGAAACACAAAACCTAATAATTGCTGTAAATAAAAAATGAATTGCTTATGCTTAAATAGGATTTCATACATGACGAAGGGTATTTTACGTCTGCTGCAATTTTTAAAACTCAACTTAAAATTATGAGATTTTTTTTAATATTATCATTACTACTAACCCACAACCGCGTGCGGTTGCGAGCAGATATTTAAAAATATCAAATAGTAATATTTTCTTTAACATTGAGAAAATTAAAAGCACCAAAATAATTCAATATTTTCTAATTGATTATTTTTATAGCATTTAGCTATGCTTAGCAAATTATACTAAGAAACAGTTGAAAAAGATATGGGACCGGCAGGATTTGAACCTGCGACCTTACTGCTCACCGGGCAGCCGCTTTAGCCATCCAGCTACGGTCGCCTCTTAAGTTAACATCTCTATTATCACGGGGTTAATTACTTTCGACTATTTCTATATTTTTTAACTATTACATATGTTTTATCATATTTGTCTGATAACCGTCATAACTGTTACCCAATGCCGGCTAGACGTCGTTAACTGGCACACCCAGTTATTGAATAGTTATTGTTATTATAAATAGTAAAAAAAATATTTGCAAACTAATGACTACACCTTATTTCGCTGTTTGTGCATTTCTGTACTACATAATTCTAAAATTGTGCATGTATTTAACATAATTATAAAACTTCCTTTTAAATCACTAACGTTTTCTTTAAACTGCATCATAATCATTAGTGTAATTTCTTCAACGGATTTTGATGTGGTTTTTACCAATAAAAAGACTGATGCGTGAGGAGCGTTTTTATATACATGGTACATCATTCAATGATTGATCATTCATTAAATTGATTCAGTGCTTTTTTCAAAAATTAGACAACGGGTCTAAATCGCGTAATTATTATAAAGGTAAATAAATCCTATGTTCGACGTTTCGAATGACTTGCATCATTCTTGGTCACGAGCCGACTGGTGAGGTGATTCAATGCTAGTAACCCTAGCATAGTTTAAGTACCTTTGAGCCAATTCAATTTGGCAAATGATGTAACCAAGCACCCAGTAATCAGTATGCTTGCATTCATTTGATTGCAGAGTATAGACAAGAATATCAAAGATTTTGATTTCGTAAATTTCAAGTCTTTTTTTATATTTATGTGTTTAAACTTATATTTCTTCCCTGGACCCAAGATATTAGTGGAATTCTGAGTTCTTAATTAACCATGGAGCATTAGTGATTTGTTTTGGTATGCTGCTGTTTGTATTATTTTGATATTCGAGTCACAGGCGGACCACCATATTTGACTACCATTTGACCAGATTGGCTATAGTATAGTTTAGTAGATTAAGAGCTTATTTCTCCAGTTAATTTAAGTTAAATTATCAGAAAAATAGTAAAAAAAAACAAATTCCATATTTGAAAAATTATGGACAATTTAAAAAAAATAAGAAAATTTACACCCCGTGACGGACATTTCGCTTCTGTAACTAGAAATATATACTTTTTTTTGTTATTTAATCCTAAGAACTGTTTCTTCAAACTTTGGTCAAAAAGTTTCGAATTTTTTGCGACAACTTGGAAGTAAATGTCACTTTTTGCCTAACCAAAGATTCAAAGTTAATTCATTTTTTTTATTTCTTTTTTTCGATTTTTTACATTAGATAGAACGCCAGAAGCAATTACATTATCCAATGGTCCCAATGACTTGGCCAAATACACACATTCACTTACAAGCGCACACAGTCTCAGAACAAATCTTTGGGAATCACACAAAGATTTGTCCCATGTGGGGATCGAACCCACAACACCAGTGCAGTAAAGAGGCGACGACGGCTTAAACCAATGTACCACACGCCCCAAAGCCAAGCTTAGACTGAGCGAACTGAAAAACAAAATGTACCTAGTCGTTTCGGGCTAAGAAGGGTCAAAAGTTGGCGTATTTAATAAGGATTCTAAAATGGGATGACATTTGTAAATTTATTTCTTGGATTGTGAACCATTTGTGTTTCAATAAAATGCAGAACGGAAGGTGGTAATGTTGTCTGGTAAATTAAGAACATTTTAAATTAAAGGTTTTATAAGGCTAATTATTTTAATGTCAGTCAACAGGTTACAGTACGGTTACTTTACAGGGACTTTGCGATCTCTCTATTGCCTACGTAACTTACGCCCGGTTAAGACCATGACAATGCTTGTGTATACTGCAATCTGCCCCGTAATCGACTACGCTGATGAGTGCTATCTCGACCTGAGTGCAGATCTACTCAATAAACTTGACCGACTTCTCAATAATTGCACTCGGTTCGTCTCTAACCTCCATAAGTATGATCATGACTCGAATTACCGTACTCAATTGAATTGGCTGACTATACGTAAACGGCGTAGCTTGCGTGCTTTGACATTCCTTTTTACTCTTGTGTATTCTCCCAACTCATCAGCCTGTTTAACACCAGATTTTATATTTATTTGCTCCAATTACTATAGATCCCTACGCTCTTATTCGTCCAGTCTTGTTTAAGCTGCTTTCCCTGTAAAATCCATTCTCCTTTGGAATGCGGTTCTCCTTAATATTAGTATGACATCCAGCCGCAAAATATTTTTGAGAGCACAGGTGTTGTCAGTTCATCGTCTTCTGTCTCAAGGTGTTTAGCACAACTATCGTTCTCTCTAGTATAATTTTGTAAATAATGATTTTATCGTAAATAAGTCGTTAAAAATCGCGCTGCTTACTCTATCTCAAGGTGGTGCGTGGAAAAAGTAATGTGTAATGTAAACGCGTGTTAAATTAATTTTGCGGCGCTCGCCCACCAAAGCCAAACTTGACGAAAAAGTTGTTTGACATAAATTGCGGAAAATTTGTTCTAGTTTAATTTGCAGAAAATAATCTTATTTTAGATTGAATTGGTAAGGAATGGTCGTCAAAAAACTGAAATTAGATGCCATTTATAATAATTAAATGGTGGCGCGACAAATAAGCAAATCCAAATCTATAAAATCAACCATTTTCAAAACTCATCTATATGGTAGGATGGACCAAATGACTGTGCGTATGAGGAGAGAATTGTTAGCCGTCCGCGTCGCACGGAATCTTCAGTTTCCATTTCATTTGATACCTATTAATAATTATTGTCGTTATGCTCATTTTATTGCTCGTTCTTAATGATAAAAAGTTATATTCGTTTCAAGTATAATTATTTTTACTCTTCGGTTGACTGCACTTGATATTGTAGCGATTAGTTTATAAATACTGGATAACGGTCCAACTAAAAGGAAGCGTTAATGTAAGTACATACCTACAAAAAGCTTTTTATGTTCAACTCCTATTCAATATTTGTGATTCTGTTCAATGTTTTAATATGACGGCGATTCTGTGGGTGTGCTTAGGGAAGTAGTTACCATATTTTTTAAAACAAACCCTTACAGTGCCGCCGTAGTATGTAACAACTTCAGAATTGTAAAGAAAGAGACTAAGTTTTTATGTCTATTTTTCAATGTTGAACATGTTTTTCGTTACATTAGGTACTGTCGTATTTTGTTGATTTGTAATTTTAGCATTCTATACAATTCCTAGGCATCCCATGTGGTATTCTCAGACCTACCAAATATACACGAAAAAACATAAAAGTTGGTTACGCCGCTTCGGAGGAGTTGTACAACTTATATAAGATATGTATAGAAGGTTATGACAATTTTGCTAACGTTAAATGAAACCGTCCTTCGATTTTATCGCTGAATCAGTGCTGCCAATTCCAAGATTTTCATGGCGCCATATTAGGAGCCAAAAGCCGCCAGATCCCACATCCCTGCTCATGAGGAGCTTATTAATCTTATTATTTGGTCAACATTTTTACTATAAAATATAAATTTCGTATTTGATAAAAAAAGGTTAGTTATCATTGAATTATTTGATTGATTAATTAAATCGGTTATTGGTGAACTTTATTGATATGTGAAGTGGTTAGAACATTGAGATTCCCATTTGATTAACGTATTTTGTAACGATTTTAACGTTACAAAAATGTTATTACAAAAAGAAACTAAAGCTTTTCACATTGCTGATAAAAACGACTGTATCTTGAACCAACTGTAAATGGAGGTTATTAATTAGATGAATGTAAAGGATGCTAATCATTCGGATTTAAGCTGGTTCGATTTCCGTTTAAGTAAACATATTTTCATAACCATTTGAATGTATTTAAATTGTTTTTGAAAATGTTTTGAAATCTTCGACAGAATTTAAAATACTTTTGCATAATGTAGCCTCGCCGTAGGAGTTGCTTTTTTATTATTTCCAAAGAAACACTAGAAAAACAATACAGTTAAAACAACTGTATTGTTTTATAAGAAAATTATATTTATAATGTTTTATTGTAGATCAATTCAAACGAAAACATTTTTTTTTTAATACAGTCGTTTATATATTTTATTTTTGTAATTGTGGTCATTTAAAATGAGAAATACCCAAATGCATTCAACCTGTTATTACAGATCAAATAAATTAGTTAAATATAACGTAAAAAAAACTTGTTGCTGAAATACTGAAACCATCGACACGATCAACAGGCTACAAAGTCCCTAGCTCCTAAGATACGTTTATATTGATCTACTTATTTATTTAAATAAATTGTAACAGTGTCCAAGTATCTTATCTACAACCGCGCTCTTCTCGGAACGTATCATGCTGATAATGCGAAAAACGAGATGTATCATTCGCCTCGTACGTACATCATTTCTCGTGAAATAAGTGCAATTTCTGTTGGCCGCGATTTATTCACATAATATTAATTATTATAATAAGGATAGGCAGCTGAACCAAGGGCTAGGTGCAGAAGGCAGTCCTTTTGGACAGGGATCTTGAGGAGGTTCCTCTCTCTGCAGAAATAATAATAATAATGTTTTGTATATTTGGTATAAAAATATACAGTGGCTCTGAGGTAGACAGTATAACTGAGCCACACACTAGGATACCCTGTGTTATGGGGTTTAGTCTCTTTCGGCGTATTACATTCAGAAGCTTATGATTTTAATTTAGATATATTAACATATAAAATTGCATGCATTAATAATCTTAATTATACAACACATTATTTCATGAATTTAACATTTTTATTATTTTTACTATTTCAGTTCAAAAAAAAATAATTATCTGATTTAAAATTTAATTATCATAATGTGTCATCATAATAGTTGATAGTAGAATTCATCAAACCATTATTTATTGTTAATATTTGCTATGTGAAATGTGGGTGTTGTACATCTCTGTCACACCCGTCTGGGTAATATAGGCGTGATGTTGTGTTATGTTATCTTTTTTACTGTAATGTGTGTGCAAAAACAAGCTCGTTCTAATAAAGAAATATAATCATAATAATAATTATTTTTATATTTGGTCCTTTTGGATACGGCACGCATAATGAGGAGGTTTCTCTCTCTGGGGCACTAACCATCGGCAGCTTGGTCCTTGTACCTTATGTCGGTTGGACACTGTTTTTTTATATTTTTATATGTTTTTTTGTTTCATATTTAAAAATATATAAAATAAGTTTAACAAGAAATAAAGTGAAATAATAATAATGTATGGTAATAGACCAAGGGCTAGTTTCAAGGTTCCCTGATACGTTTACCTCCCCGGCATGAAACGGCACGTTTGCACACATTCGGAACTTTTTTGACTAACTGTCTAAAACTTTAAGAGGAATTGGCGACATCGAGGCTAATTGTTTCTTAGCAGCTATTTATTTTAATTTAATTATTTTCTCATCCTTTATTGCAGTGACCTGAAAGAAAGTGTTTTCACCAAGTTGGATTTGGTGGATTACTTCAGTTTGGCGGATAATTCACTACCGGAGCTGCCGCGACGTGTTCTGCAACATTTGCCTCATGTCAAGACTCTCGATCTCTGTAGAAATAAAATCACCAAACTCACTGAAGACGATTTCAGAGTAAGAATACGTTCTATTTGATTTTCTTCATCATTATACTCAATAAGTAGTACTCGTAGCAAAAACCAAGGGGCACCACAGAGTTGTATTATCCTCAACGAGTTGTAAAAGATATGCGCTCGCGCAGATGATTTTAGTTGCGATGACCTATTAAGACTAGTCGGCCATTTGCCCGCCGTCTAATCGGCTAGCCTAGTCGGCTGGACCCATAGTCAGACCATCACTACAAGCAATATTTTCATTTAGGTAGTAAGTAAAATGCATGATAATAATATGCCACTCTGTCAGGAAGAGTGCCCTTCCTCTCAGAATAAGAGGTATAAGACCTCTTATAAAAATATCAATTATAAGTCTGCATTACAGGCACAATAATAATAAGAGCCGTACCGGTCGTTGATATTTTTATCTCTTCTATAAATAGTAATTAATACATTTTGTGTTGGTGATAGTCCCAAATGCAAACATGTGTGTTTACCTATTAGAATGTTGTATTGTTATTTTATCTCTATTTATAGATTAATGACTTATGTGTGTCCAAATTCCACTGCTATACCGTGTTTTCTTTTCATTTAAGGATATTCAAGAAGTGGAGCACTTGCTGATGGCTGATAATCAAATATCGAAAATCGAGGGGGATGCGGTCCCTAAGGGATTGAAACATATACATCTTGGAATTAATAAACTAAGTTCTTTGAATGGAGCTCTACGGGATCTTGATTACTTAGAATGGATTTTCATCAACGCCAATAATTTGAAATCGATAGAAAATGAACTGCCAGTGGTGAGTTCCTTTCTCAGCAGTTTTAAATAGGTTTAAATAAAAAAGTAGTATTTCATAACATGAATTCGTATGATTTTCAGAAGGCGAAAAGGATCATGCTAATTCATGCAGCACATAATGAACTACAGAGCTTGCCGAAGGACTTGAAGCAAATGCCATCGTTGGAGTCGTTGTATTTTTACGGAAACAACATAAAATCGTTGGATGGAGCTTTACAGAAATCACGGCGGTTGATGAGAATAGGATTATCATTCAACAAAATTGAACGGGTTAGTATAACAATTTATTATCTTTAAGATTACCTTTTAATATTCAACAGGAATCATTATACAGGTTGATACAGTGTAGGATGTCAAGCTCGGGTAATAGCACAGATATAGATCTACATAGATAACGCAAATGCATGTACTTCGCGTGTCTCAACCCCGACCAAGCGTCGAGGTTGGTCGCCGCTAACTTCAGTCCACGCGCGTCTTTTGTCAGAGATAATCATAGCGGACGGCTCCAGTTGAACGTACTGGGTGGATGGGCATCGGCAGCATCAGTGTCTTTGAATCGGTTTGGATTTCCCGTCACTAAATTTCGGCTGTGACGTCACAATAGGTATTAAAAAGTCGGCACGCTTGGTTTCAATACAAATCGTGATACTTGCGTTATCTATGTAGATCTATATCTGTGGGTAATAGAGTAAGAATTTAATGTTATCGGAAAAAGTACACCCTGTTACGATGCTCTTTCACCTGAGCTTAAAAGACAGACCTTTTGAATGTGTTAATTTAGAAACTTTTATTTCTTACTGTTTAAAAAAACTGTTGATCTACGTATTTGATATCAATTTCAACTCTGTAGCTTTACGTGTTTTGGAGTAAAAGGGTTGTGACAGACGGACAAACAAGTGAACTTATAAGGGTTTACTTTTTTCCATAGAAATCTTAATAACTAGTCAATAGAAATGCTATCGACTATCTTTTAACACTGGGACGCATGTCGCCGTTTTTCAAATACCACTTTTTGTATTCCTGCAAACAAAATTATTCTTTTTGGCGATGACATTAAGACGACAATTCCTCAACTCGCACTTGTGTTCGATTAGACTCATGCGCTTGTATTCCTGCAAACAAAATTATTCTTTTTGCGATGACATTAAGACGACAATTCCTCAACTCGCACTTGTGTTTGACTAGACAGATGCGCGGCGACAAGGTCACGCGTCTTTGACATTTCTATTGCCTTATTATTAAGATTTCTATGCTTTTTTCCTTATGAGATACGAAACCTTAAAAGCGTATAATGCTAGGATGACAAGTAGCATCAAAAGACTAAAACGTAATAACTCTATTAATTAATCCCTGAAATTGTTGAAATTTCTTTTTTTTCAATACATGGTCAGATTTTTGTCCCTTTAATACTGTTTTTTATCGCAGGTTTTTTTGTTATTGGTATTAGACAACAGTAGCCCAACAAAACATTTGCTTCCTGGAGGCACGAAAAATATTACCTAAATGTACCGAACAATACTACCAGTGACCTAAATTCGGACTTTATATTACAATAACAATTGCAGCCCTGTATCTGATACATGTCTCACTGCTGGGCTCGGGCCTCTTCTCATGATGAGAAGGGTTAGGCCATACTCCACCACGCTGACTGGTGCGGATTGATAGACTCCACACTCTCAGGCATGCAGGCTTTCTCACGATGTTTTCCTTCACCGCTAGCAAGAGATAATTTATATGATAAATACACACATATCTTCGAAAAGACGAATCGAAGACGAAATTTTAACGATTTATTGACAGTGTGTGACAGTGAGTGCCGTCGGTTCGAAACTTCGAACTCGAGTTTGACTTCGCAGTCCTACGGTCTCCCACTCGTCTATCGCTGTTTTTTTACTATGTATTATTGAAAAAAAAACTCAGCTTAGGATTAGATTAATAAGTGTTATACTATTTAAGAATCCTTATTCAATGCGCCAGTTTTTGTTCTACCTGCTAAACTAGCCTAGTGCATTATTTTTAACACGCTCAGTTAAAGCTGGGTCAACAATTAATTTGGAATTTGCCAAGCTGGGGCATTTGACTTTATTTTTTTTATAAAAATAATTTAAATAGTAAATATCTCAAGTGATTGGAGCAAAAAGTCTGTCCCAGGGTGTTTTTCAGATAACTTTCATAGCTTACTTACTCTATTACCAGTCACCATAATATATATAAAAATATGTGAATTAAATTTCGACCCACTTTATTTTGTGAAAGCGCTGAGCATATTTTTTTATTGATGACATGATCTTATAATGTGTTTGTAATATGTTTCAGCTAGCAGAGGACGATTTTACGGAAGCAGAAAAATTAGGTGAATTGGATATCGCCTACAATCAGCTGAGATCGCTGAACGGTTCTTTAAGAAGTTTGAAGTCATTGCGATACCTAAATTTGACCCACAATTTGATAACGGAGTTTTCTTTACAAGAAATAAAAGGTTTGAAAAGATTATCTGTGATTGATCTTTCTCATAACAGGATTAGCCACGTCACAGGCAATATGGAAGTGAGTTATTAAAATTAATAACTTTCAATTAATAAGGAACATTGTGATACTTATTTATTCAATGTCTAATATTAAACTTTTCAGAATTTGGTGGACGTTGAAACTCGAGTACTGGAGCTAAGATTAGACCACAATCGTATCTTAAGCTTGGGAGGGGCCTTGATGGGCTTGCATGGTCTTTTGAGGCTTAATCTAAGTAATAATCTCCTGCAACAAATATCTCCCGACGACCTCATTGGCTTAGAGGATTTGAAATTGCTCGACGTGTCTCATAACCATATTACGACGCTGGAGGAGACATCAAAGGTTTGTTTGAATGTGGTCAGCAGTATTTACTAATTCTTACAGTATTGATCTTTGCGTGCTTGAGCGAGAATGGTAATCTAGGAGTAACCAGCACTGCGATTACATTTACTTCTTCAGGTTTGACTAACTATGCCAATATTCTTATTTACAGACATTTTTGCCGTCACTTGAGGATTTGATCGCGCATCATAACAATATCAGTTTCCTTGATAAAGATTTCCACGGATTGCCGTCACTCTGTATGGCTGATTTGTCATATAATCATATTAAGACGATCAATTATGACCTTGTATCGAAATCGCGATGTTCTATTAACGGGGTGCCGAGTGTACTGAAGATTTACCTTCAAGGTATGTACAGTTCGCTTAAATCTTGAAATACCTTTTGCTAAAACAGGATATTTGTCTATTTTGTTTTTAATGTACCTAGATAGTTTAGTAATATGTATATATATGGTCCCTCCTTTGCATTCTTGTTCGCATTTCATTGAATACTTGGCTAATAATATTGTTTATTATGTGATGAAATTGATGTAAGTGCTATGCGAATTATAATAACATAACAATTTTGCGAATTACATTATTACTCTGTCACTGCGATTTTGATCTGGTGTTCCATAATGCGTTTGTCATTTAAGTTTTCAAAAATCTTATATTGAGATTTTCAGATACTTGCGGTAACTTACATAACATTTTCTTTCTTATCATCTGTGCTGTCGTTCCAAATATACATTTCAAGGAAATTGCGTTTCAGATAATCCTGTTCTCTGCGACGATCGCTTGATAGAGCTGATCACAGTGCTGGAGAGCTTGAATGCGCGAGTGAGTGGGACGTCGACCTGCGTGGCGCCGCAAACTGTCGCGCCCGTGCTCATGAGGGCGCTCAACGACATCGTGCCATCGGTACACAAGTCACCGGTCATCGTGGTGGCTCACATGGGCAGCGGCATCCGCGGGATGTCAGAGAGCTCGGGTTCCGAGGAGATCCCGCCGCAAATACCGCAGCTAATGTACCAGCGCGTGGGCGCTCTGTTCGGGCATGTGCTGCCAGAACGCGAGGGCGGCCTACCAGTTGTGGTGGAGCCTCCAGTAACGCTGTCATCCGCCAACTCCAACGTCGTGGTAAAGTGGCCCGACGAGCGGAGAGAGGAACCCTCGCATCCACTAGCCGATCACTTACGTCTCCGCGAGTTGAACGCTTCCCCGCAGTGAGCTCAGGCCGCGCCGCACCACCGAGGCTATCGCGTGCTTTCCGGCGCCTTAAGATATATACTGCCATATTCTAGGCTAGGGCAGTGTGTACACATTCGGTCGGGTGCAAGGCAGTCTGAAAGTAGTTAGGCCCCAACTCATTCTCTTAGATTTGCGATGATTAAAAGTCGCTCCACGCCGTATCATCATTAGAGCGATTTAAATTAGGAAGCGTCGATAAAATGTGTAATTTGACTTTAGTATGTAGCAAGTATTATCTGTATGGTTTTTTTTTGAACATACACAATTTACGTGATCAAGTAGTCTGAAATATAATGTGTGATGCTATTGAGATGATTACTGTCAAATAGTTCCATATACAATCATAATTCTTATCCATATAGACCAACAGAAAAGATTTGAATTTGAGATCTGCGCTCTTCTCGACTAATTAGAGCCGTCCATTATGTCCATAGGAAGGAGCGACTCGGGTGCCTAAGCTTTCAGTAATCTTCCGTATTGACTTAATATTGTACCCACTTTATTAGTTTCTCTCCATAATTATCTTGCCTGTGCCAAAAAAAATAATTTTGTAAGTAGAATTAGTAGCGTTTAATAGATTTTAGATAATGACACTGGTTTTACAAAATCTTGAAATGTATCTAATTGAGTTCTTAAGACATTATTATTTGAAAATTAAGTGCCTACCTATTTTATTATATACATATTATTCATAAAATTAAAACCTATACTTCCGGAATTTAGTTGGAAGCTTTTGCATTGTCTACCAAAGAGCAAATACTACCTAAATATAAGGAAAGTAAGTAAAATAATGACTATATAAATAGTCCAGTAATTTTAGGTTTTATCTCCGAATACATACCTAGTGAGCTGAATTTTGTTATACACCTTTTTTACGGCGTTATAATGAAGATGTGAAATATCGACATTAATATCATGCTGACTAAAAAAAATTATAAAGGTCAAAAGGTCACTAAAATCAGTTTTTTGCATTTTTGCGATAGAGGGCAATGATCGTGCAGCGTGCATGCCTGAGTATTTAGTATCATTGAACGTTTAGATATTAAAAAAGGTTTCCTAACGTAACTGCTCTAATAAAAACGCCGATTCTTTTAACATTTGCTAGTCTCAAGTCTTTTAAACTTATTTTGAAGGGTTAAATCTGGGATATATAAGTGAGAACCAAAATAAATATAATCTTAAAAGTACTGATCTTTGGTAGGATATTAAGAGATGGTGATCTTTGATTCTTGCATTTTAGTTTTACTATGCTATGATGTCCCGAAAGGAGTACCCCGAATTTCCAGTAATATTCTATACAATAAGTATTTTGTTTAACGGTTTTTAATTCTCAAAACCAGGTTAATATTAAATAAATCTATTTAAAATATTAACCGTTACCAAATACAAAAAAAAAATCATTAACTGATTATAGTTACTACATTTTTTTAAATTCATGGCACAAGTCACGCACACATTCTCGGTTGAACTTGGGTTACAGTATGTATGGTTGAGTGGGGCGCGTTCACCGCCCTCTATCGCTAACACGGTTTAGCGAATTAAACTATATTGTATACAAAGTTTGTCTTAAATTTGTTTCGTAATAAAATTTATGCAAAAATTTAGCTCACTAGGAATTATTCCGCAGGTTGCGGTTTAAAATTCTTTAAATCACAGGGTTATAAGGCCTGTTATAATTATTATGCTGGGTATAATTTAAGAATGCCACGTCCTGGTGGGAAAGTACTTATTCTATATTTCAAAAGATATAGCTCGATCGAAATGACAGTTGATACTAAAAGGGATGACATAACTTTGTAGTAACAGGAAATATATAAAATCTCGGAAAATCATTGTTTTTTTTAATTGGTCTGTACAAAGCTTTTCATATAGGAGCTGTCCATTAATCACGTGAGGTTTGAAAGAGGGGGGAGGGGTTCGGCAAAAATCACGAAATATCACAAGGGGGGAAAGGGATATAGTAAGATATCACGCGTATTTATTTTTTCGTCAAACGCGTGATTTCCAAACCGAAAAGCGGTTTAACCGATTAGTTATGTTCATGTATTGGTACAAAATTTGTTTTTCGCAGGATTACACCATTCCTTTAATATTATTTTTATACCAGTCAAAAACAACCTGCAACCATTCTGTATAGACATTTTTATCATGGTACTTAATTTTCTAGAATAGGATCAGATTATACTTTATAGCGGTATTTAATAATAATATTATAAAAAAAATAAAATTTTTTGAAGGTACTAAAAATACACGTGATTTTTGGTGGGGGGAGGGGCTAGTCTTAAACCTCACCACCTCAGGAGTTAAAAAATGATTAATGGTCAGCCCCATAGGTAAATTAATATATTTTATAAAATCTGCTTAAAACTACTACTATACACACTTATCATTAAAAAAAATTTAAATCGTTACAATAAATCTAATTATGAATGACAAGCATACAAGGTTATTAAAAAATGTTGAAAAAAAATTAGGGAACGGACCATAAATAAATGGGAAATATTAAACCCAACATTAAAAGTACTTTTTTAGCAACTACATTTTACTTCTTTTTTTGTACGTAAGCACCCAATTAATAGTGTACCATCTTTACTTTTGCACTAGTATATATATAAAAACCAGCATCCATTTCCGATCGTAACAATTAATCGATCGTAATAATTAATATATATATGTTCACTTCTGATTTAATGACTCAGCTTCTAATCTTAGAAGTCGGCTTCTTTATTCATTTTAGATACTCAGTACTAATAAAATCGTATTCAAGCCTCTAAACTTTTATATTGGACAGCAAAATTGTTGAATGTGGAATATTCCTCATGAAAGTCTTATTTCTTATTTGGATTACTCTGTCTAATCGGTGCGTAATAAAAAAAAAAAAGCCTTATTTTTAGTCATCTCAACTATATTCATATATAGGCAGTAAACCAAATTGAATGGTGGTAGACAGCCTAGTAGTAGACAGATTCTAATCAAGCTGGTTTTTCAACCCTATGTTTTATACCGAAGTTTTTTAAGTTCATGTCCGAAAAAGTACGCAAAATGGCGTTTTTAATTTTAAATAAAATCGAAGATAATGGTCCCACTGTTTTGGTGCCATAAAAAATGCTCTAGGATTCAAGTTCTAATAGATCTTCATATTTTGTTTCTTGGCCGGCACTTTCGTATTGGGGTCAAAAATGTATGGAGCAAGGCGGATCTCCTTTAATATGTTCGCAAAATATAACTAAATTTCTTTCACAAAAAAATAATACACGAAATAAGATTACAGAAGATCGCGAGTCCGGAATAAATAATGAACCTCCAGGATTGCTGTAGCGATTTTTATTGTAATGATGATAATTGTATCAATTTGGAATATACGCTACCTATTCTTTTGTGCTATATCTTTTGAACTATAAATACCGTAGATGGCAAATTTGACTCCTAGGAAACATTCCTTTATTTTAAAAAAATAAAGCGTCGTTCTCCCGCGTGGTTAATTTCGCGATAAAAGTTTGTTCAGATGTTACAACGTAAAATCCGTTCTGATCTGTAAGCTTTACGAAAAAGAAAGACAAACAGACAAGTTAAAAATAAATGCTTTTGTATCTATTGTAGAAAATAAAACATCTTAAATGTATAGAACTGCACGCTCAACACTTCAACAGTTTTATTATAGGTATTGACATTAGATGCCATTTAAGGAAAGGATATTATTTTTCCGCATTCTACCTGATCCCATTTTTTGTTGGATCAATTTTGTTTCGTTATAAAAATAAAGAAATGTTTCCTTTGAGTTATATTTACTATCGCCATTTAAAGTTTAAACGAGATACTTTTCTGCCAAGTGGCAATAAAAAATTACACCCTGTATTATAGTATCGCCACTTCTGTTACACAAAGTCATAGTTTTGTGTATTTACACAATTTTTAATATGAAACTAATCAGCGGCATTTTTCTTAAATATGGCATAGCGACATTTATTGAAACCATAAATACTTAGTCAGTGTTCATTTCCAAAGGATAAAAAAAATACTTATAGAAATCAACGTTTACTTAACAAATTAAAGAAATTGAAATCATTTGATTTGTTCGGCAAACGTAAAAACGTTTTGACATTGGAAATGTCTTTTCGTTCGCTGCAGTATATAGGCTACGATTTCAGGAAAAATGCGATCCTCTCATATATCGGCAAGTTGTGAAGATATGATATTCAAAAAAATACTCAAAAGACGTATTTACAAGATTTGTAAGAAGCAAAAATAATTATTCAAGAAAGTATCAAACGCAAAAAGTTATTGATATACCTAGTAACAATATTTTTATATATCGTATTGAAAAAGTGACAGTATTTTTTCGAATTTCGTAGATTCATTTTCATTGTGCTTAATAGTCGTATGCGGCACGAAATCTACGAATTTTATCGTAAAAAAGAATATTGGATGAAAATAACTCTTGACGGCCAGTGTTCATTTCCACCGGATATTTTTTACGCTAAAAAGATTTCCAGATTCTAGACGTGGTACCGCGTCAGTATCTGGTATTAATAAAAGTCGCTATGTGGCATACACCCTGTATGTAAATTGGTTAACGTTTAGAAACTTCGATCCATTAGTTACCACCAGAAACTGCTGTATTTCTAACTTCCATCATTTTATGTTTAATTTTGCCAAACAATTAGAGCTTTTAAGTTGCACTTAAAAGCTCTCAATTTGATACCCCTGAATATGACAAGTGGTTCATTTTGGTATTAACTTTTTTGATATAAGATGATCGTCAGGTTGCTGTCAATATCTTCACAGGAGCTAAAAAATAAATTTAAATATAAAATGAGTTTGAGAGGGTAAATAACGGATTTTTAATACAGATGTGACGAACCTTTACCATTAGGCGTAGTTTTTAGTTAAATTAAATCAATAAATTAGACTAGATAAATAACTATTTATTTATACATATATTATTTACGCTACGTACACATTATGCAGTTAGGCGCAATGCGGTTAGCCGAACGGCCGACGGCTACAATTTTATAAAAGCATACATCTGCTAGGTATAAAATATTTGTTCGATAGGCCGCACATTACATTTTTTAGCCGGACGGTTGACAGTACTTGGCCAAACGCATAGTTCGTAAAGGCTCAAAAGGTGGTTTTATACCGGCTAGGCCTTTTACACCAAAGAGCCGAGGATGGCAATTTTGCCATACAAATTTCACTTCCCGCTCTGCTCTGCCACGCCACGCCTCGGCGGTATAAAACCACCTTAAGACTTGGCGCCGACTAGGAAGTCGTAGCATAGCATACCATCTATAGATTACAGTAAAGAGGACTATAGTAGAACAGGTATGTTGTTTAATTTGTATAAAACATCAGCGTACCCATCGGTCACACAGAATTAGATTGAGCCATTTCCAGTGTGAAAGTTTAAGAACCGCAGATATAGGAAATCAAATACTTTCCGAATCGTTAAAAAGTCAAACGCCCGAAATTATACCTAAACCTTGTCCGCCGTTTTTGTGGAATGTCAGGAGGGCATGCTTTACACAGATATGTTAATCCGTCAAAAATGTTCAAACAAAAATCATTACTTGAGATTTCATTTTTTGATTGAGTTGGGGTTCCACAAAAACTTTGTTCAAGCTGTAAAAAATATCTAATCGGTGCAAACCATTCTGACAATAACGACGTTCCCGTTCTGAAAATGTTTTATTTTTGTCATCGCTTGCTATGTTACATCTTGAAAGACCTATAGCCAATCTCTTGGGCATCAAAGTGGCAGTCAATACTCTGGCCATGTGATATCACATAAAAAACTAAACGTAAATGACCAATAGGATGAGGAATTCCGCCCACTATACGATATATATCTGTGCACGGTTACGACACAATATAACTACGTAAAAGTCATAGATAATAGGAGCCTGGCGCCGCGTAGACCTTGGAGTTCAGACACACGACTCTTGAATCTTTAATGTTTGAATCAACAAAATCTCCACTTAGGAAATTGGATACTTTAAATATTACGAAAACACTAAAATGCAGAATGCAGTCTGTCATTTGTAATATGTAAGCAAAATGATATTGCAGTCATAGACATAGTCCTGTTGTAGTTATAGTTTTAAATTAAGGTGTATTTATTGGCCCTAGTATAACTTAGTAGTCTCTACAAAAGATGAAACTAGCAGTTTCCTCCATACATTTCATGCCAGCCCATGCGGTAATTGGTATTAATTCCAATATTGTATAACATTTTATTGCCAGTTTCATTGTTTGAGCCGTCATTATAAATCTCTGTGTGTAGGTACATGTTACAGTATATGTATGTTATCCGGTCTTCTAAGAAATATTCCCAGGAATTCTATGATATACTTACAAAGCTAAAGCGACGATAGGAAGTGGATTCAAAATGGATAGTAAACATTAAAATATTTATCAATTTCTTTCTAATTCTGTTAAACATAGACTTTTTGAGTTGTATGAACCATAAATATTATTTTCCTCGGTAGCTATTTACAGCAGCACCATCTACCTATAATTAAACATAAAACGTGTTATTTTTTTACTTTTTTTATATTATTTTGTATTTATTCCTTACGCAAGTGAAAGGCTACTGTAGATTGACTATAATAATATCACCAGTGTAGTTTTACAATATCTTTTCGATTATAGCAATGCCAAAAATATCTATCTCGTTGATATAATGATTTCTTCATATTAAATAAATACTCTACATAGTTCTAAAGAGAGTCTGGTAAACCAGTGTAATTATTGTAGGTATCAGTCTGATTGTGAGAGTGATGCATGCTTGTTGAAGTTTAAACGATTTTTTGTTAGGTATAAATAGTGTTTGGTTAAATTGTGTTTAGCAAAGAGATTGGAGATAGGTTTCTTACAAGGTGTACAATTATGTCAGCTACAAATATTTATGTTACATTTCTAAAATATTCTGTCTGACAACAAACAATCTTTTATTCAAAATCATTATTTGACTTAAGATTCCTAGATACCAATACAAGAAGGACATCCGCCACGCTTCATGCGTTATTGGTCCAAATTCGAAAGTGTCGGCCAAGAGAAAAAAATATAATCTATTATAACTTGACGTTGGAATAGATTATCATTTTGTTTTCTTCAACATTTTTTATTATGGCACCAAAACTGTGGACAAACGCCGTATTGCGTACAGTTTCTGTAACACGAACTGTAAAAAACAAAGGGTTTTATCATGATTAGAAACTACGTAGCGGCTGTCTACCACCATACAATTTGACGGACGTTCAGTGGGTAGGTAAAGGGAGGCCTTTACCTACCCACTGAATGACCGATATACAGAGTGTTGTTTCAAATGGACCCCGATGGCCAAATCTGGAACAACGACGATATGCGAAAAAAATCGCCTCCTTTATTATTACACCATTCGAGTGTTACTAATTAGGAACTAATTCTGGGCAGTAATGGTATACGAGATACTTAAGGAAGGAGCTCATTATTCAAGAAATACTTTTTTTAGTTCCGGTACCTATTATTTTTATACAATGTGAGCTCTTTTTCGTAGTTTGCCGTATATAAGTAATTACTTTTCGCGGGTTGGTAAAAGGAAGGACACCATGTTGTATTGTGGTTAACAGAAGCTGCCTAAAGGTTTCTAATTAAGCTAAAACCCTTCCTTTTTTATAGTTCATTTTACCTTAAATGTACCTAAAATGGTATTTTTAAACCTCAACAAAACCGAGGATAATGAACCCACATTTTGGTGCCATAATAAATAATGCTGAAGAGGTCAAATTGTAATAGATTTTTTTTTCTTGGCTTTCGAATTCGTACCGAAATGGCGGTTGTCCTTTGTTTGAACCGAACACGTAATTCCTTGCAAAATTAAAATAGTTAAAATCTAGGTTAGATATACTAGTGAAAGTAAAACACATTTTGTAGAATATAGTTATTACAAAATATTATGACCAAGGTGTTTCGAATGTAATTGTACCTATATAAACAACTGTATAAACTACTGTAATTTGATAAGATCTAGATATTTTGTTAGTTTAATTTATGTCGATTAACAACTACTAATAAAAATATAAAGTGCTAATATATTATTATATTTATTTTCACCTAGCTCTTAATAGCTCTTCCCCACCCCAACTTCGTTTTTATCGGTCGATAATATCGGATGCGCTAACGCCATGTATTGTAACGCATGCGATCTCATCAAATAGACTCGACCCTAGGCAGCTCTAAAAACATGTTTCAATGTGAAAATAATGTGTGAAGAAGAAGACCCAGATTTTCACTAAATTGTTCTGAATTGTTAAAACAGTAGTGTATATTAATACTTATGTAAGATTGCAGCAGGGACGATAAGGTTAAGCCATTTGACATGGTAGCCCACTCACATATCGCTGTGTTACCCTTTGATCGAGTACCTAGAGAAACGAGCATAATTGGTAACCCTTATAGCGTATTCAGTTAAGTCTTTGAAGGGGTCCCTATGCAAAGCTTGTATTCTGGTTACCCTTTTTTTTAACGTGGGGAAATGCTTTATGGTTACCTCTCAGCGTAAGGGCACTGAAGAGGTTATGTCAGGCTCTCCGGTAAAGCTGGCCTACCGATTAAAACCACCACGATGTCCTCCTCCCGCTTGATGGCAGGAGCGTGGGAACGCTTCCGCACACTTCCACGAAACCGCCGCGGACGGACATTGGTGACCTCTCCCAGTTTACGGCTCGCTGATACATACAATGAGCCGTGGCCAACGCGAGTACCGCGTGCAATGGTCATCCGATACCCCCATATCTGACGACCCGGTCCTCATTACGGCGAGATAGATGTGTGGTCCCACCGCATCGGTCGCAGAGGATAGGGAGAGCGGCGCATCCTCATACCGACACTCCTCTTCCCCTGCTGCCGCAGCTGTCAGCACTGCGGTGTGGTGGGCCACGCCGCAGTGCTAACGGCTGCGGCCCACAGTAGGCTGAAATTGCGAAGTAGGGACCTAAGGATTACTTTGCAGTGTGTTTGGAGCGGCCCAGGTTGCGGTGTCTTCCATGGGGAGGCACCGCAACCAGGTCGGGCCGTAATGTTGTTGCGACATTGTGACCGGGGAGTTGCGGGGCTGCGGTGGGAGAGGAGTGCCGGTATCACGGTGCGCGCCGTTCTCCCTACCTGCCGCGGTCACGGCGGGGCCGCCCGCAGCCGTTAGCACTGTGGCGTGGCCCACCACACCGCAGTGCTGAACACATTGACATACATATTCATGCAAAATTTTATGTCTCGGACAGATATTCAGACGGACATAGCGAAACTTCTTCGGTTCCCTGCAGGCTCTCCCACCGCGGCCCCGCAACTCCCCGGTCACAATGTCGCAACAACATTACGGCCCGACCTGGTTGCGGTGCCTCCCCATGGAAGACACCGCAACCTGGACCGCTCCCACATGGGCTTCCCACATAAGCCCGAGGAGCAGCTCCCATTTGGGGTCCACTTAGCTTCACCGTGGTTGACCAAGCCACGGTTACTAAGCCCCACAGACGACATAGCGGGACACCCGGTTAGTGGGGAATCTGGTTACCCTGACTCACCTAATAAACTTGAGCTGCATGTAGGGATACTATGCTGGCACCCGTGTGGGTACCTCATTGCCTCACAATTTTTGTTTATTAAGTTGAGTTATTACGACGAATTTAACAAGGGACGACCTGACTCCAGATCAGTTCACTTACCTATAAATTAGAATGAGTTAAGGTACTCAAACTACTAAGTTACATAATTATACTGCACTATAACAGTATCGATGGTTTTGGTTAGTAGAAATGAAAAAAATACAAAAAATAAAAGTTCATTGACCTTTCGAACATTTCTTTTGTGGCTCCGCCAGAGTAATAAGTGATACGTCGATCATCGATGTAGGGACTACGTGGCAGCGCTAATAATTATGTCGCCGCCGCTCCGCCCGCGTCGGCAGCACCTGTGTGCGAAATCTATGAAGCGCTTCTTTTTTTACTAATCTCCATGTTTTAACGAATTTATTTTAAGAATAAGACGTAAACAACTCAATATGTGGCAGCAAGGTATATTTGTCAGCAAGAGAAAGGAAGAGCTTTCTATAAAAAAAGAAGCGGATTAGCCGTAAAGAGTCAGGGAGCGCCGAAGACGGATATTTTTTAAATATATTTTCTTTACCAACTTAGAAATGGATGTCTTAGTAGTCACTCGTGTAGAGAGTGTAAAGAGTCTGAGAATACCAAAGACGTCAATATTTTTTATATTTCCTTTGAACCTATAAACTTAATTTCGGTGGCGGCGCCCCTATTGCCTTGGCGCCTGTGAGCATCGCACAGTTCGCACACTTCGCACATATGGGCAGCTCGGCGCAGCCTACCTTCACCTAGCAGAATAAAAAATACTACTACCTTCACCTAGCAGAATAAAAAAATACTTACTGCCTATTCTCAGAGCAACAGAATATATAAATAATTTTGAGAAGATCCTGTCAAGCCTTTACGGAGAAGTTCTGCACTGAGACACGAAATTTTTACATATTAAATTATGTTTATGTACAAACAAGCTACCTAAATTTCAGAAGTTTCTACATTCCGTGAAGAAATGGCTGAAGCAGCATTTTTTTTTAATCCATTTGTAGGTACAACGTAAATTGCGATAGCTATTATCATTAAGGTAATGCTATTTTATACACAATGTCAAACGAATAAACATTTGAAATCCTTACCTTTATGGCATTTCTATTCCCCACAAATTACATTTGCTTGCGTTATTTTATGAATCATCCTCATCGACAACACAAATATTTATTAACGCAAGGGAAATTATAGTGAAAATGAGTAACTATACTCATAATATATTCCGCAGCGACGGTTAGGTTTAAAAGCCGATCATGACGTAAGTATTTGACCGTTTCGACTCAATGTGGCATCTCCGAGGCACAGAGGAAACCCGATATGTTGGGAATGGTAACCCATCCCCGGACCAACCACGGTAAGTGTTGCTTAACCTGAAGAAAATGAACAAATTCATTTTGGTTTCTAGTAACTGGGGCCTTACTCTTCACGGGTGATTCCTGGGAAGCTTGATTTTGACGGTCACATCGTAATATTATCTAAAATAATAGACATACATAACTTAATTAGCACTCATACGATTCCTTGACTATTATAGTAATGAGGCCTATTGATTAAAATAACTATGTAAAACTGAAAATTGGTTTAAAATCCATTTGAAACTGAAAAACGGGGTGATTTAGCTTGAATTTTACATGTCACACGCGTAACCTGTACCTACTTTGTAATGACGATTTATTTTGTCTACGCTTATAGCTTTATATTAATTCATATATTTTTGAATACCTAGAAAGTGCTGCTATCCTATTATAATCAAACTGTTATAAAAAAATAAAACTTATAGTAGCTATAGTCATTCAAAAACATGTCACGCGGCGGGCGTCGTTTCAACCGTGCGACGTAAAATAGCAACCAAATTCAGTTCGAACGTGGTAGGCATCTCGCGATTGGTTCTACACATCGCCAGTTTACTGGCAGTGCTCAGACGTAAAGGTGGTGTCGCTCAGTTTCGCGCAAAATAAGTTAGGAGAGTTCTTTGACTACTACACGTTTTGGTCCTACAGGGTTGATACATTCCATAGCTTGTTTTACTACGTAGTTGAAAATACTTTCACCTTAAGGCTTTAAGATCATGAATACTTATATCCTTGAGTAAACTTTCAAGTAAAAATATGTATAATATTATTAATAGATTCATTGTTATATCCTAAAATGTAAATTGTCGTGAGATCCGTGGGCGCAGATCCGTGGGTTTTAAGCCACGGATCTTTGTTTTCGGCCATGAATCTTTGTCCTGTACGCTGGCGAGTTCTGCCAAAGGTACTACCTTGTAGACTGACACTGTTCTTGCTATTTATCTATTTACTAATGATGTCAATTAATGAAAGTGTTTTTTAGAGTTCCGTATTATCTACTAGAAAGCCATATAGTTTCACTATGTTTGTCTGTCCGGGCCCTAGCATCTAGGCTGTTAGTGCCGGTAAGCTGAAATTTTGTAAACATATGTATGATAACTATGGCTACTAAGTGATAAAATTAAATCTTGAAGAAAAAAAAATTGGGGTAGGTACTTTTGCTAAGAGTAAAGGGGTTTTTTTTTCTTTCACGTACCTCTTAATGTAGAGTATCATTAAATAGGTCTTTTAAAAGCATTAAGGGTATGCAAAGGTAATTTTTTACTCTGAGATCTGCTAAAAATATTTTTAACCATGGATAGTATTTTTTTGTTTAAATAGCCCTCCCCCTCTAAAAGCTAAACAATTGGCTCAAGAAATACAGAATAATTCGTTACTGTGGTATTACTGAATACGGTACAGAAGACATGCTACATATGTTGCGCGCTCTATGTTTGCGTTGCTCGGGCATCGCTCACAGACACAATTTCTAAGACTACTTTCGTTCGCACGCGTACGGCCCCTGGACCCCCGCGTGCCCGCCGAGTGTAGGTATAGCAACTTATACTATAGCCAAATTCGATGTAGAATGTTTAATAACAAACAGTTTATAGGTATATGCATGAGCTAGTTTTCTGTAGCCAACGATTTTGTGTTAGTATTATAATATAATGAAGGAAAAGTGTCACGGCTAAGTCCGAATTGAAAAATGCAATTACTTGAAATAATTCGTACAAAATCCATAACCTTTGTTAATAATGAATTGTTTGAAGTTGTTACTTATTTAATAAAATTAATTAATACAAGTATATTTAATACAAGTAGGTCAAGCAGTGAGCTTAAATCTGTATTACTAGGTATGTTCTAACGGTTGATTATGGAACCCTACACTGCATTTGGCCCAACAAGCACTTGACCGGTTTATAATTATGCTTTTCCATGCACTGGGAAAAAAAAACGGTAGTCCAGCATTATTAGAGTCCTCAATTGTCTAGTTTTTATATTTACTTTATACGACGTATGTAGCGAACGAGCATGTAGTTCACCTGATGTTATATGTAGCTGTAGCCCATGAATATATCTACAATCCACAAAGCAGATTGTAGATGCGTCGCTTCATCTGAGGGCTACGGTGCTTTGCTTCATGTACCTGTAATTTCAGGACCTGATTTTACCACCGAACTGGATCACAGTAGTGAAAGCATTCGTATTTGGTGGTAGTTTAAGGTAGGATGGCGGCTTTACCACCCCTTGAGCTCCTCTACCACCATCCCTGACTTACCTTTATTATTTGTTAAAATTAAACACGTTTTTATAATTATTCTAACTTTTGTTGATTTTGTTTTTGCTGATTAAGTGAATAAAAATATTATTACTAGACAAATGATGTTTTATTTACAATTTCGTTTTATATTCTTTAAAATAAACGACTTTTAAGCTATGCCGCCTCGTATTTCATATGCTACCTAAGATCCATGGTTTTTTACGTGAGATCCGTGGCGACCCAAAACAAACATATTTTTATTTCCGAAACTATTATGTTTACGTGAGTGCCTTATGGACAGAAAAGTTTGTTTTTAAGCTTTCTTTTGCTACATATTTTTTGTTTTCACAAAACTTGAAAAATAAAAAATGCCATGGATCTTACGCCAGGAACGCTTCTCTCAGGAATCACCCCACTATTGTGTTCGGCTTAGAGCAGAGAACATGCATTTAACTAGAGAGAACTATGAGTATTAAATGACACTAATGTCATTTAAATCTATAGTTCTCTCTAGTCTCGCTCGTCTAAGCGAGCACTATTCCTGGATAGTGCTTTAGTGAATAGCGATAGTGCTCGTCATAATTTTAATATAATAACATAACATCACGACTATTTTGTTTAGGAGGGTGTATACCACTCATACTTCGCCTGTTATATTTTATTTAGGTCCCATGTGATAGGGGGTGAGCCTATCGCCATCTACCGGGCACATTGCCAACTCCGTTCTTCTATTAAGAATTTCCTGACGGAAAATCCCAAAATAACACTTACCTGACCCGAAAATCGAACCCGAGATCCCGCGGTGAGAGACGCATACGCCAACCACTAGCTAGACCAACGAGGCTGTCATACATAACTTTAATTCTTTGTACCGATTGTCTGATATTGTTACAGTGAGTTGTAAGTTAAAAGTTGATAAACCAGGGGTTAATAAAACTCCATCATTTATTGTATGTTGTTCTGAAAAGAATCGCAAGTCAAAATGAGTACGCGAACGTTCCGCCAACATTAGATTGACTGATATCTTAAGCCCATGTAAAACACCAGTCTCTTGCTCAAATGGGCGTTACCGCCGCCGCACCGCGCCGTAGAGGTGACACAGTGGCACGGTACGGCGCACACCTTGGGCCCCGTACTTTTCCTCGCTATTGTGTACAGTCAGTTGCAGAGAAATTTCCAGTGTTTTATGTAAAGAAATTATATCAACAGTTGGTATATCTTACGTTGATAATATCTTATGAACGTTAATAATATGAAATTAGACCAAATGAGTTTATTTGTTATGAAACGCACCCGAGTATACTTTGAAGCTGACTGTATGTACATTACTCGAAAAATTGTTAGTGAAAATTTGTAGCATTAATATTAATTACATATTCTTGTTATTTCGTATCGATGGCTGCAGTCATATTCTATGAGCCCAGTGCGTGGCCACGCGGATAGCACTTTCATCGGCTTTCATGAGCGCCTCCTTTGTGCAGGTGGTGGGGCAAGTGGGACAGGTCATGAGGTGGCCATAGTCTATACAGCACCACACTCGCAATATACGATTCGTCAAGAAATCCCCACCTTACCAGGTTCTGTTTGGTTCGACCGACTTGAGTTCGGAGCCTATTGCGTGACTTCCAAATCGATCTTGGCAATTCGTGGCCAAGTGGTAGACTCTCCTTGATTGGGACAAAAGGGTTGGGAATAGACGTCTTCAGTGGCGTAGCTATCGCAGGGCCCGGTGGTGCAGTGCACCAGGGCCAGGGCCGGATTAACTATGTCGAGGCCCCTAGGCAATGCAATGGTCGGGGCCCCATGAAACTCTTTTTTCGTTATTAAACATAACGTTTTAAAGAAATCAATCAAAATATTATAATGTAACTGTATGAATTAGAAAAATAAATGTAAATATGGATATATGCGTCATAGTATTCCTCTTCCTAGATCTCGGCTGTGTGTTCAAAAGGTTGACATTGGTTTAAAATGAAATAAAGTTTAATACGCAAATATAACGGATATATATGGCGGAGAAGGTGATCTCCAGAGTGTTTTTAAAAAGTGTGACATCAGTATAGCTGACGTCACAAGTGTTGTCTTCATGATTACTCATTCAGGGTCTCCAAAGGAAAACTTCCAAGTACTTTTGTGAGCTTCGTTTATTCAACGGGTAGCGTAATGACGTCAGAGCGGTCCGTACTGTGCGGCGGCTCGGGAGCGACTGTGTCGATCGCCCACAGCGCGGCCGCTTTTTTAAGACTAGGCCACGTGGTTTACAAGTTTGTAGGTTAAGTATTGAAATAACAATCTTTAACATTTATTTTACATCGTAATCAACTTTAAAATAATCAACTGATGGTTTATAAACTAATTTTAGGATAATCAACTTATTTAAATTAATTATTATCGACGAACAATTGTAATTGCGCCGATATATATATATATATTATATATGTGGGTAGTTCAAAGTGACAGTTATACTTTTTATATGCTCTTGCAATAATATTAAAAATAAAATAGTTAATTAGTTAAATAACATATATTTATGGCAGATTATTGAACCTAGTAATATATACCTGCTGGTGAAGTGTTATCCTTAACTTTTATACAACACAACACAAAATAAAGGTCAAACAAAATAACTATGAAGCCTTCAGTACCCAAGTCTATATTTGAACTACAGACAATTTTTGAGAAGAAGTTAGCAGGCTTTGAGACACGGCTAGACAATGAGACCTCAGGATCCGTGAGCTTGGAGGGCCTAAGAGAAGATTTTGCTGCCTTCAAGGGCTTTGTGATGGAATCTCTTCAGGTGTTGCAACAACAGGTGGATTGCATGGTACATGATACTGAAACCATGGAGATGCGCAGCAGACGCAAGATGCTGCTCTTCCACAGCATTGCTGAGCAGAACAATGAAGAGACAGCTCAGGTGGTGGCTCGGGTTGTGCAGCAGGACCTCAAAATGGCTTCCTTCAAGGCTGAGGACATCAAACGCTGTCATCGGATGGGCAGATTATCATCCAGTGGCAATGCACGACCCATACTCGTGAAATTTCACAGCACTGTGGTAAGAGACAGCATTTGGTTTTCCAAAATTAAATTGAAGGGCACAGGGACCACATTATCAGAGTTCCTTACTCGTACAAGGCATCGGGTATTCTTGGCTGCGAGAGAAAAATTCGGCATCACGAAGACTTGGACGAGGGAAGGTTTCATCTATGTGCAGGGGCCGGATGGTGTGCGACATCGAATCACGACATTAGCGGAACTGGACAGCATTAAGGTTACAGAGAAAGCTGCCCCGGCTAGTGCCGCAACTGCCCCGGCTGGTAACTCTGCAGCTCCGAAGACCAGGAGAGCTGCTGCTACGGCCAAAAAGTTTTAAACCCTCTGTTCATGTGATTAGTTTGTTGTCCCCATGTAGTATTGCAATATTCCGGCAGGTATTTCGAGATTTTTATTTATGTTTGACGATGTAGGTATCCACCACTTATTATTCCTTAACACCCTACTACATTAATTTACTTTTTTATTCTTTTTACGCATATTATTTCACTCATTTCAATTTTGTTCACTCACTTCCAAATTAAAACATGTCAATCTGTCCTGTCAATGCCGTCAAGCTGACATTTTACGTCAAATATTGTTTATGCTTTCTGTTACGTTTCGTTTCACTCTAATGTAATAAGTATTTGAAACAATATTTAATTATTATAGTATTATTTCATTGACTACATAAAAAAAGGCAGGACTGAGTCTCTTGAAATACTTACTGAAGCACCCATAGTAAGTCACACGTACACACAGAACACACACATTGACACAATAGTAAGTCAATCGCCCGCCATTACGCTTTGGACTGTGCTGTTGCTCGGATGTTCAAGTAAAATAATTAATAATGCCGTCTTGTGTTGTGAAAAGCTGCCGAAACCATAGCGCCTCGACAAAAAAAAACCAGGAGATCACTTTTCATAGGTAAGCAAGTAATATAATAATATTCAGCTTATTGCCGAAATTATATCGTTTTCGTAAAAAAATATACCAAAACTATCAGTGTTGACAGTCAATAAATATTTTCATTTACCCTGAATTTGGGTAAATATTTTTTAGTAGTATAGTTTTTTAGTAAAGTATTAAATACATTTAGTATAAATTATTATTCTATGTTTTATAGATTTCCTGCTGCAAACGACGCATGAAAAAATTATTGGATAAAAATAATTAGAAACTGCAGAAATGATAACAGTTGGTATCCATCAAAATATAGTGTAGTCTACACAGTATACACTTCGAGGAAATTGATTTATATAAAACAAAAGGTGGACTTATTCGCATTGTCAGCTTTGCCGTACCAAAAAAGGTAAAACAATAGTATATTGTTTTAAATAAAGTATTAAATTAATAAATAACAGTACTTTAATCTAAAACTTTTTATTTCTTAGTTTAGTTTATTATTATTTTTTTTATTTTTTTTATTTACCAATATTTATTTGAAATATTGAAAAATCACATGTAAGTGAATCTAAGCTTCGTGATTGTTGGTTTAGTTTAACTTAGATATTATATTTGGTTTGTACATTTTGTTGACGTTTTCAAGCACTTTCTGATAGGTTATGTAATGAAGAATTTTAGTTTTTTATTTTTTTGATAACTGCCATAACTTATCCTACTATCCGATTTCGGCTCCAGGTCCTAAACTGGGACACCCTGTATATCACTAAAGCATCTTCACCATCTAAGAATCAGGAAGCGCCGTAGGAGTCGTAATTTTCAAATATTTTCCAAAAACTGGGTAGCTGCACTAAAGCATCTTCGCTGCCTTGCGTCAGGAGTGCCCAGAGCAACGAATTTTGTACATATTCCCTTAATAAAAACAAACAACTTCCAGCTGCAGGGCCGCATCGACTGCTAAAAATATAAAATCAACTTTGTTTCGAAATTCAAACATAAAGTTGTTTTATATTGTTCGGTTTTTGGCCACGGTAGTATAAAACTACCTATATCATGTTTGATGGTAAAAAGCAGCAAATAAAAAAATATAAGAACTAAACCTCTAAAATATTTATTTAAATTATTGTAAAAATGTGGGTAATATTTCTCATGGCTGGTATCCCCTAACACACGCACACATAAACAGACCGCCGCCATTTTGGTGCTTCCATCATTTTATAAGTGACATTCTCTCCTGCTTTTTTTATGTACTCTATGTATTATTTACGTTTTGTTGCAACTTATTTTTATTCAGCTATTTTCTTTTTCCATTTTGTTTGTTTACTTTTATTGCCCGGATATTGCAAAATTTGTTGTATTTTACATTTATTTGCTTTTTATTTCGATATGACACGCAACCGGCAGGTGGACATTAATCTGTAAGTTTAATTCTGTTAATTTTTATTTTATTTTGTATTTATTTATAATATATATATATATTTATCTAGTAAAATTATATATACATATTAACATAATATTATATTAATTTACATATTATATTGTATTATTTTAATTCATTATAGTATAAACTTATTTACTGTTCAATGTCGAATAATTATTCAAGTGACGATGATAGCTTCTTGTCTGCCAATAGTTCATATCTCAACGATAGCTTTGTGAGCATTCCTTCACTCGGAGATAATCTCGAGTCCCAGTTTGCGGATGTACCGAAGAATTTTAATGTAGTCCATATAAATGCTCAGAGTATTTCTGCCCATTTCCCTGATATGCTGGCTAACTTAGATTGTAAGAACTTACACGCCATCTTGGTGTCGGAATCATGGTTGAAACCATGCCTGCCTTCAATTACCTACTCTCTGCCTGGGTTCCGCCTGATTAGAAATGATCGAGCGGCTGCTGGTGCTGGTGGTGGTGTTGCCATATATTTACGAAGTTATATTCCTTTTTCTATCGTTGATATGTCAACACAGCCACCACCATCGGGTGCCGGCGAGCATATCCTATTAGAAGTGGAACTCCATCATGTTAAAATTCTTTTAGGTGTATATTACTGTCCCTCCCTTCGTATTGACTACTTCTCCTCTTTTGAACTCCTCTTGGAAACTTTTCTCCCTTCTTACTGTCACTCTATCATAATGGGAGATTTTAATACTTGTCTCTTGAAAAATGACTCCCGATCCAACTCTTTTCACTGTATTTCTGAATCCAACAACTTATCTATCCTTCCTTTAAATCCTACTCATCACTTTCCTAATTGTAACCCTTCTCTTCTTGACTTGATACTGATTTCCTCACCCGACCATGTTCTTAAACATGGTCAATACTCGGCTGATATATTTTCTTATCATGACTTAATCTTCTTATCTTATAAAATTCGTCCACCCAAAGCAAAGCCGAGGATTATTCTACAGCGTAATTTTGGTGGCATGGATCGGGATAAGCTTCGTGAGGATGCCAACAAACAACATTGACTGGACACCTTTGTTAGAATGTGAGTCTGTAGATATCAAAGTGGAAATTTTCACCTCTAGTCTTATTCGACTGTACGACACTCATGCGCCAATACGTGCGATAAAAGTAAAGCACTTGCCATCTCCTTGGCTTACCGATGACATCAAAAAAATAATGTGCAAAAAAGCTACATCTAAGACCAAATATAAGTGTCGTCCTACGCCAGAAAATTGGGAAAAATATCTGACCATTAGAAATCACTGTAATAAGGTGTGTAGGAACGCACTACGCCACAATATTCATACCTCTGTCGAGAACGGAGATCCAGTGAAAGTCTGGAAATTTCTGCGAACGTTAGGAGTTGGAAAGTCACGTCAGGACACTATTCCTAATAATATAAATTTTGATTCACTTAATAAACATTTCTCTACGTCGTCCAATTTTGATGGGCCTGCTAAAGTAAAAACACTAAATTATCTTTCATCACTTCCAGCTCCTACATATTCACTTCTGCTTGTGATGTCAAGAAATGCGTGATATCGATATCATCCAATGCAGTGGGTAATGATTTGCTTAGTCGAAACATGATCCTCCCCATCCTTGAAGAAATTCTTCCTATCCTATGTCATATCCTAAATCATTCCATTTCCTGTGGTGTTTTCCCATCTGCTTGGAAAGACGCCCAAATTATACCACTGGCAAAAAAGTCAAAACCTTCTTCCTTTACCGATTATCGTCCTATATCTATCCTACCATTCCTGTCCAAAACCTTAGAACGTCTCATCCATACGCAACTGACTACATTCCTTTGCAAGAACTCCCTACTAAATCCTTATCAATCTGGTTTTCGTACTGGCCACAGTACGACGACAGCTCTTACCCATATACTGGATGATATCAGATTGGGTATGGATAACGGAAATCTTACGGTGTTATCACTCCTTGATTTCAGTAACGCGTTCAACTCCGTCGATTTCCGTATCCTGCTCGAGATACTACGTACTATTAACATATCTCCAACGGCGATTGATTGGTTTCGTAGTTACCTGTTTGGTCGCCGACAGCGTATACGCATTGAGGAATCTTATTCTTCTTGGTGCAGTACTACTGCTGGTGTACCGCAGGGTGGCGTTTTATCTCCTTTACTCTTCGCAATTTTTATAAATTCAATCTCTAAGGAATTAATTTCATCCTACCACTTATATGCAGATGATTTACAGATTTATACTCAGGCACCCTCTGACAAGTTATCGGAAGCTATCTCCGTAATCAACTCGGATTTCTCGAAGATATCTGAATGGAGTGCTAATTATGGACTTAAGGTGAATCCCGATAAAACTCAGGTTATTGTTGTTGGCAGCTCCAGGATGATCTCTAAAACTAATTGGTCCCAACTATCGCAGGTGGAATTTAATGGTGCTATTTTGCCAATTAGGAAAAAGGTGAAAAATCTCGGTCTTCAAATTGATCAAACATTATCCTGGGGTCCTCAATTGCAAGAAGTTAGTCGTAAACTCTTCGCTTCAGCGGGGTCCTTACGAAGGTTACGTAATTTCCTTCCTACTGCCACTAAAACAGCGCTTGCACAATCTCTCCTTCTACCAATCCTCGACTATGCTGATGTCAGCTATCTTAATCTCACTGAAGCCCAACTTGATAAACTTGAGCGACTTCAAAATTTCTGTATAAGGTTCATATTTGGCTTACGCAAATATGATCATATTTCTGAATTTCGAAAAAAACTCAAGTGGCTTCCAATTCGTGCTCGACGGAATACTCATGTCCTTACGTTTCTCTATAACGTTTTGTTTAATCCCGCGGCCCCTACTTATCTCAAAGAACGTTTCAAGTTCATTCATGACACACATTCAAAGTTCCTAAGGTCATCCGAAAACCTAAGACTGGATATGCCGACGCATTCCACAGATTTTTATGACCAGTCTTTCACAGTTGAATCCGTTCGCTTGTGGAATGCGTTGCCTGTTGCGATCAGACAAGCGCAAAGTTTGTATTGTTTCAAGAAAATGCTTTACGACCATTATCAAAATAATACACCTTGAAACTGTATGTATTATATTGGATTTATATTAGTATATGTTTATGTATATATATATATATATATATATATGTATATATTATTAAAATTGTTATATATCATATGTATTATAATAAAAATAGCATATTAACTTATTTTAGTATTATACCTATTATTATTTCTTTCCTCTTTTTTCGTTGCTGTCTAAAACTACCTTCTGTAAATCTTTTACACTAATGTCCATCCAAAGGTTGCCTGGAAGAAATCGCGTTATGCGATAAGGCCGCCCTTTGTGCATATATTGTAATTGAAACTTTCGTACAAAATGTATTTCCTATGTCTTATGCACAAATAAAGTTTTTATCTATCTATCTATCTATCTATATTTTAAAAATCTACAACACAAAATCCACAAATAAAAGTAACTCGAGTACCATTCAGGAAATCTTCACAGGCACTAAATAAAACATTTTTGATGGAAACATAAACATACCACTATAGTAAAGATGTTTTAAATTTAATATAATAATATAGTGTATAATGTTTATGTTATAATAGCTACAAAATAATTTGACATCCGTACGTATCGCATTACTATCATTGAAAAGTTTAGCGTCTTTTGGTATGTTCGCGATAAACTCAAAAACAACTGAACGGATTATCATGCGGTTTTCACCAATTGAAAATTGAATGAATGAAAATGATTTTAGAGGAAGATTTAAGTAAATAATTTTTTAAAGTCGACATACTTGACACCGCACAAGCGGCAGAAGCAGTTAAAACATAGATTTAGTTGGAATCAAATTCTAAGAGTAATTAAATGACTCAATCAATACTCACAGTCTTATACGCTTAGAAATTAATGAAAAGTTAGGAGCTTTTATGAAGTAATCCGCCTTACTTATTGATGGTTATATCATAATGTTCAGTCTTATATATACAGGGTGGATGCAACATAGTGACATTTATTGAAACCACAGCTTCTATACATGGCCAGTATGCATTTCCACCGGATAAAAAATTCTCTGGCGAAAAAAAAAATCCACGTCTCAAATTGTTCGGAGAACGTGATTTTTTTTTTCGCCAGAGAATTTTTATCCGGTGGAAATTGACACTTACCATGTATAGAAGCTGTGGTTTCAATAAATGTCGCTATGTCGCATCCACCCCGTATAACAATATTCTTGAAAAATAGGCACTTATGACAAAAAATAGCAACTTCTGAAGTAAACAGCCTTTCATGTATGGTTTTATCACTATATTCTTTCTTATAGAAATGAATAACAATATCGAAAAATAAGCAACTTGAAAAGTAATCAGCCTTGTTGATCGTATTATCATAATAATCAGTCTTAAGCTTCATTACCGTCGCTCGGTTAACTAATTTGGGGTTGATAACTGCTCAATGGGGTTACCCGTTTGCTTGATGATGACAACATTATAGTTAAGTTAGTAGTTTAATAGAAGTCCAAATTCGTATTTTATTAATAAACTAATTTTACTCATTCCCGCATTCACGTTTTTCTTTTCGCGGGTTAGGTAAATTGTGACCATATTAGAATCAAAATTAATTTCTTTCCGATTTTTGTCGGCATATTCAAATGATTCGGTGACCTACGCCACCTTGTTAACTACCTAGTCATTATTAATAGTTTTGATTCAATGTAGCAATATTGTCATAGAGATTACAGACCTTCAAAAATATTGGTATAGTGAAATTGAAAATTACAAACTTAAAAAATCCTCCGTCCACGATGGGCCCTTACCGATGCGGGGCGCCTAGGCAGTTGCCTTTTTTGCCTTAGGGTTAATCCGGCCCTGGCCAGGGCCCTGGACCTCGTGGGGGCCCTTTGCCCATTAACCTAAGCTTTGAAAAGAGCGGGTCAGCCAACTCGCCAGCTCCTGAAGCTAGGAAACCTCTTTTTTTAATTTAATGATTTTAGGTGAACATAACATCAACAATAAGAGAATTTCCGATTTAAAACTTTCAACACATTCGCCGAACTTCCTCGATAAGCATGTGCTGTTTAATATTGTTATTTAGTAATTTAACAGAGTTTAACTGAGTAGTGAGTACGCAAATACGCACATATTGCAAAGCTCACGTGCTTGACGGTCGTGTCAATTCGAAAATTTCGATAAAGTGCAGAAAAGCAAAAACGTGATATCGTTTTGGACGAGGCGAGTAAAGCTTTGGAGGAAACAACACATCACGTAAATGTTTTACTGACTAAAGTATTTTCATGTAATTAATTTTTGCTTTATTTATTACTTAAAATGATGTTATTTCATATTTTATTAGTAGCAAGAGTGTCGAAAATTTTTATTTCTCGGGATATTTAATTCATAATTACACCTATAGAACAGTACAATTTATCTTATTAAACTATGCTAATTGCTAAACAATGAAATTAGATTCCACGTTCGGGCGGCCGTGGCCGTTAAAGAGGGCCGTTAAAGAGGGTGATTGAAACGGGTTGGAGAGCAGGGTAGATCAATGTTAACTGGTGCTAAATTACATTATTATAGGGTCAATTTCAACAAGTGGTGTTTTTTGTACCTTATCGGTGAACTTTTTTATTTATAGCTTTTTTGGATATTTTTTAGATTTATTGTAATCTATATGATACTAAATGTCCCCAATTTTACGCACATGATCGTATCATTTAAGACTGAAGAGAAATTTGAGTTTGAATTTGGGTTGTCACCGATACGATAAGCTGACCACCGATTAGTTTTCTGTACACCGATATGAAATGCTTGAACACCGAAAAGGTGTGCTTATCCACCGATATGGTAAATCTGACCACCTTTGCACCATTGTTTCGTCAATAACTTTATATTCCAGTTACATCAGAGTTTTATACCTTATTTGAAAGCTTATGAAAATTTTTATGTTTTTAGGGTTCCTTACCCAAAGGAAATGGAACCCTTTTACGGAGACTTCGCTGTCCGTCCGTCCGTCCGAACGTCCGTCTGTCTCCAGGATGTATCTCAAGAACCGTGATAGCGAGGACGATGAAATTTTAATAATAAAATAAATATTTAAGATCGAGAGTACCGAACACAATGTGTCAAAAGTTCAATTGTGCGATGCTTTTACCATCGATGCTTTATAGATGCAATAGTATATCGGTCTTCAAAATTTACTGTTTGTCCCTAATTCGATTATAAAATGTCTTTTTTTAATACTATGTTTAATGTAGACAATATTTTGCATCTATTTTAAATTTGCGTATATTTTTGCGACAGGCGTTCTGGCTATGAAAATAACGCAATCTACTTTAACTATGCCCATACCACGATCGGTCTAGAAAATTTGAATTTTTCTGGGTACAAACAAACAAAGGTATTTAACATCGTATAATTTCACTATCGACACAGTGCGTTCGGTATTGTAAAAATCGCAACTTTCGAAAACTCATATTTTCTATACCTAACGAAATTACTGATATCAATAAAATGTTTTAGAAGCAAAATAAATGACACAGGGTCCACCGATGTGATGAACCGACCCACCGACTCGATAAAATGATCCACCGATACGATTAAGAAATCCACCGATGTCTTAAAACTGTTAATACACAAAAAAATAATACACTGAGCAGATAAATTATACACCGATAATGTTTTTTCACCGATCAGGTGGAAAATTGTCGTATCGGTGGGTAAAATGACCACCGATTCCACCGATAACGGTACAGCGACGAGATAAATTGCACACTTTTTTTTAAATTTCTAATGAACTATAATAACTAGGACAAAATAAACTACAGCCAATAAAGCTAATTCAGTTACTTTCTCTGTATGGATCAAACAAATATAAAATAACAACATATTACAATATAAAAAATCATTCTCCGATAAGATAAAATATTTGTCGCCTAGCAATTTTCATGGTGTACTTACGTTTTTTGCGGGAAAATGCAGCGATGTAGAAAGCGTCCGTCTTCACTGCGCATTAGGGCAGTACTAACATGAAATAATAATCAGGGAGGGGACACTGTCGGACTTGCCTATGCAAAGTTATGTCTAAATTACTTTTTGGCACCGAAAAGCCAAGAATTTCTGGGACAAGTACGTTTGTGCCTCTCATTAATAAATATGGTTAGTTAAATAATAGAATATGCTATTTATCAATGATGAAACTAATATCCTACGAAATAGGGTAGGTTGTAACCTTAATTTACTAATATTCATTAACTTATAAGCCATTTTGTTTGTAAAAAAAGTACTGGGACAGCACCGACAAGCGAAAATTTGGACTTTAGGAATTTTTTCTACCCTTAAATTTCATCCTAGCCCATTAATATTTTTGCCCCCACCCTATATCTACCTATCCAATTTGTTTGTGATAAACCAAGCTAAACTGTAACATTTTAATATAAGTCATGTGAATCTTTTACTATAAAAATCCATTTTATACAATATTCTTCTTTTCAAATACGAATTTCAACGAGGACAGAAAAAAAAGTCGTTTGGGAAATCGACCCTATAGAATTATACTTCAGACGACAAAAATTTTAGAAGTTTCTTTGTGAATCTATACTATAATACTATCTATACTATATTATAATCTTATCTATATATCGCACCTTTGGAAACAAAGGGTCACTTCTGCATGTTTTCCAACTTTACAGGAGGAGCATTTTAAACTTTTTTTTGTTTCTTTTTTTAAATAGCTCTTCATTACTTTTGTGTATTAAGTCGATTCCTAGGATATAATATTGATTAGGTTTTCACAAATAATCGTGAATAATATAAATACTCTATAGGTAGGGCTTTCTGAGAAACAAGCCATAAACTAAGGGAAGGGTACCAAAAGTGACGTTTTGGTTCCATTAAAAATAAATATCTCATGCTAAAGTGAGATTTATAAACAGAAGTGACGTTATGTTTGCAGCAAAGAAATACAAAATTTGGTAACAAAACGTCAATTTTATCCAGAAGTAACATTAATATTGCAAGAAATATAAGTTATTACTTACCGTAGTGCCCCTTCGTTTAAAATGCACGAAGTGACACGTAGGCTGTCAACACACTTCTGACCGGTTGAGACGTTACATTTCAAACAATCGTGCTAATCACGCAAAATAAAAGAACGTCACTCCCTCTCTCACAAGGCCGTTTTTCATGCGAATATCACCATTTTTGGTGTGTATATAAAGTCGATTATCGCGGTTTTTTCTGTATATTTAAGTCATTTTTGCAAAAAATTGCAGAAGTGACCCTTTGTTCCCAAAGGTGCGATATATAAAAATCAATGCCACTTTTCGTTGTTATTTTATAACTCAAGAACGGGCTCACCTATCCAAACCAAATTTTTACGCTTTATTCGGACTATTTAGCAGATTGTTTCAGTGAAGTTTGCTTAAAATCTGTCGAGTGGTTGTTATTATGTCTTGTATATTTAGCCGCAGTCCGTCGATTCACTGGTTGTTGTGTGCTTATCACCTTCAACAAAGGCAAGGCAAGTTCAAATTGAACCCTTGTTGTTATTTTCTCGTGTATTTTTTCATGTGTTCAGCCGTAGCCCGTATTACACTTGGGTTAAGTGCTTATCACCACCGGCAAAGGCAAGACCTGTAATTATTCTACGTTGTGATTTATTCTGCATGCTTACATTGTTATTTTTTTTTTATTTAGCATGTGTCAATGTGTAACATTTTTGTAATTTTGTGTCTAGCGTCCCCGGTCCAACTATGCTCAATCCATAAACATATAATTATAGTGTTTTGTGTTTAATAATAATTTACTGACGTGAATTCCATTAACTTTAATTTTTTATTCGATTAACATAATCACATCACTAAATTATTTGAGGTGGCTACACTTAATTTAATGAAGGTCCGGTCTTAGTGTGCAAATTTAAAAGCGACCTTGCTGTTGTGGCAATTTATCGTTCGCCATCCTTCACTAGCACAGATGTGTTCACAGATTGTTTGTATGAAGTTTTATGTAATTTATCATCATATAAAACTGTGTCCATAATGTAGTTTGTAGTTTGTTTCTTTTTGTTTATATAACAAATAGTAATAGGTACCCGGGACCTATTAAAAACTAGAGTACGTCATCTTCTCATAAGTGAATCGACAGAGAGTCATTAAAAGCTTAATATCTACTGTGTAAATATTATATATATTTGTTACTATATTTATGTATTCGAATTGTTGATATAACATTATTTTCACATTGTTTTAATTTATTTATGCACCTACCTTTGTTCGCTCTGCATCACCTTAAGGTTGACTGGTAGAAAATGCCTATGGCATTAAGTCCGCCGTTGTACTATTTTTAAGTGCAAAAAGTTGTAAAATAAAATAATATAAAATAATATAATGTACTCGTTTTACTCGTGTTTACTGGTTGCGTGGGTTTCCTGGTGACCTATAAACTGACGTAACCTGAGGAGGCCTCTGGGCCCAAGATGCCACGACCTCAAAAGTAACGCAACTCAACACAATTTATCAAAACAAAAAATAAACGCAATCATCTAAAAATAATAATTATAAAACGCGGGCGAGCTTGCAATGTCCGGGATTTCTCGATTTTAATTTTGCATTACAGTACTGAATCACTGGTAGTAGCTTCACGTAACGATTTTTACTAGGACCCCATCCAATATTTTTGCCACGGGCCCCCGATGGTATAGTTACGCCACTGCCTATAAATACAGATACAAACTGTTGTATCTAGTTTAGGCACCAGTCTCACAATTACAGTTTTTTGTATAGCCCCTAAGATACACTAGAAATAAATTTTATTGTTGCTATTATTTATATTTGTATTTTTAATTGTTTGGGAGAATAAAAATATTTTTATTTATTTATTTATTTCTTAATTTTTTACTCTCTGTAGGGACACAGGGCAACCGGCGCATAATGTATTTAAGTGGATACACTGGATACTTAAGTTTAGTCGCCCGGTTCGCCAGTCGCCTTCCCGTATCGCTAGAGATAGGTCGTAGTTAAGATAGAATAATGTAGTCGATAAGTTTATTATATAATATTTTCCTGGTACCAGTAAATATAAAACATTAGTATGACCTATCGTTTCAATCTCTTCAACATCATTGATACAACAATGAAGCACCCCTACATTGGTGACCCTCGACAAAGAACACGCAACTTTCTACACCGTGGCGTTCCTGCTTAATCAAGTGACATCATGGGAGACGACTCGCCCTTCTCGACGCGCGCATCTAGAAGGACTCCTACGACGACCTAGCCAAACTACACTGGAACGCACGGAAAATACAATGAAGATATCACATATATAATCAAAGGAAGATCTACTGCTAAGCGATTTCTCCGACGTGGTCAAGTAAGTGAAGACACGTGGTTGCCATGCATAGCGAAATCAAGTAGCGACCACGGCAGACCACACAATTTTGGGTGATGACCTTTTGGATTTCCGGACGACGAGCACGACGGTTTATTCTAATACGTGGTACATTCGTCGCGTATTTAGACGTATTATATACCCTGCGGTTGCGTTGGCACCAGGATGAGAATGCTTACTACAGGATTGCCGGACTATACGGCATCGTAACAATATATTTAGAGGCGAGTAGGTACAAATACCGCTTCAAGAAGATTAATTGTCAATTACGTCATCAATCAGAGACGTGGACTACTACAACAGGAGCAAATACATCGCTAGCAGACTAGGAGCAACATACGGAATTTGCATCTTCGTACGTATCGCCGACTCATGAAGCGCCTTACGAAGAGCAACGTCAAGAAAACGTAATAAGTTTTTGTGATAAATAACGGTATTTCGTTTTACAAGTTAAAGTTTTAAATTCCATGGCTATTTTTAGATGCAAAGTCTCAAATCACGTCGATAACAGCTCATGTGTTAATTTTTATGTGAACAACGCTTTCATTGAGGAGCAGTTTGTTTGGCTCTCACAAAGCACTTGAGATTGTGACCCTTTTTTTATAATAAAAGCATCAGTACTAGGAACCACTTGTAATGTATCCATTAGTTTATTGGAATCGTAGAATGATTATTGTTTGTGTTAACGTTATAAAATTTTTGTTTCAAAGTTTTATTCTGATTATCATTTTGCAAATTATTTTTGTAAAGGGGGAAATGGTGTAGGGACACAGGGCAACCGGCGCATATGTATTTAAGTGGATACACTGGATACTTAAGTTTAGTCGCCCGGTTCGCCAGTCGCCTTCCCGTATCGCTAGAGATAGGTCGTAGTTAAGATAGAATAATGTAGTCGATAAGTTTATTATATAATATTTTCCTGGTACCAGTAAATATAAAACATTAGTATAGTGACCTATCGTTTCAATCTCTTCAACATCATTATATACAACCATGAAGCACCCCTACACTCTCTTCTCTTAGCTTGGGCGAGGCTTGGGCCTTGGACTCGGACCGAAAAATTCTTGTCTATAGCTGTCAAAAATGTATGGAAAAACTCTATGTACAATTATGGGCAAACTTCTTGAGCATTAGGTGACGTGGTAGGGGAAAGTTTGCGCATCGTACACTTACGAGCAAAATATTGCTATAAATATGATTAGTTACGTCGAGTTTTTAGAATTACCTATTTTATTTATTACAATTACTGTTTATTTCGGGATATTGTATTATGTATAGACAATAAAAATATAATTGTATTTGTGTGAGTGCAGTGGCAGGCAATAGCCAAAATATAAACAATAGCCGACATGTGCAACATTTTGTATGTCGTCATTATGTCGTGCATTGTTTTGTCAAATTTCTTTTAACTTAAACAATAGTTAAATCGAAAACAATCGCTTGTCGGCATGTTTTGTTGAACTTCTTACGATTTAAAACAAGGTAACTCGGTTTTTAATATTGGCAAAATCGCCGACAATATTCAGTGATAAAATCCGCTTTTAACTCAACAAATAACAACAACAACTAACGATTTATAACAGAGCACAAAAGTGAGCACTTCATTGCACGCACGTGCATTCGGGAGAGAGCGGAACGAAGACGCGGTGCGCGGGGCAAGGGTCGACTGATCAACCAATCACACGCAGGTACGCCCCCTGCGCCTCAGCCTCGTAACCAAAGAGACCCAAAATTCGTTTCTGCGCATTCAAGGTCGTTTGCTCAAGATGTTTGCCCCGATTTATATATTCCGATTCCATCAGGCATTTAATTTTTTTCATTCAGAATTCTGATATAATTCCGAATGCAGTGACAGCTATTTCCTAATGCACTGACAGCTTTTTCCTAATGCAGTATGCACTGACATTTAGCTGGCCAAACATTTTCGTTTGCCTATTATTCCGTGGCTTAAAGGTCTCTATATAAAAAAAAGCTTTCGTTCCGAACTTCAGTGCATTTGGAAAAGGCAGAAAAAGCTGTCATTGCTTTCGGCATTCTGAAATCCTTCATCCAAGTAATAAACAAAACACAGTATTTTATACATTTTTGACAGCTATAGACAATAATTTTCCGTTCCGAGCAAAACGAGAGTTGCAACGTGCCGTAGGTATGTGCCCAGGCTTAAAAATATGAATGTAAAGAAAATATTAACATCTTGGCACATAATAATATATATTTTTTTAAATCTTTATTTATTTGTTCCAAAGTAAAAAGATCATATATTAAGTTTGAATGATTAAGATATATTATGGATATTTGCTATGTTGGATCTAGGTACTCCTTCATCTGAGGTTTTGACTTTAGTTCTAGCTATAAGCAATAATGGTGAGTGCAGGTTCTAGTTGTGCTTTTTATGACAAATGAGTACAAAATAAATATTATTTTTTATTTGACTTATAACTTCACAATCGGTTTGATAAACATTGTTCAATGTAACAGAATCGATTGTTATATGTATCGATTTGATTCGACATCACTATTGGTTCAATACCGTCTCCTAAAAAAAAAACTTTCATTTTGCGTTGTGCGAAAACTGCGAAATATTGTTGTTTCGATCGAGGAATCCAGCACCATAAAAAAAGAAGTGAAGAATCTAATTAAGTGTTTACAAAATGGACTATCTTTGCCAATTAAGAACATAAAAAGAGTGTTTAAAAGAGTTGAAATGATGCCATTTCGAGCCTTTCGCTCAACATCTTGAACGAATCGTCGCAGTGATTGTTGATCATAATGTCGAGCGTACAGGAAGTGTTTAATTTACATGATAGCTATCCAGATTCGCTGCTCGACATATGTATGGACTATGTAGTGTCCAATCTAAATACAATTTCTACGTTGGATCCTACAACTCGTTGGCGAAGACTCAAGGAAGATGTAATATTGCCAGCAGAGATTTGCGAGAAAATTCTTCAGCACTACCAGAAAAAATGTCGTGTCAATGATAATATTGCGAATATATTTCGCGATAGGAGTCGTACTCGATTAGACACTGTTAAACTGCGCAATTCTCGTATCACTGATGAGGGCTTGCGCTTTCTCATGGAACACAAGCCTTACGAGGTAGAGCTGGTGCAATGCGAATACTTGTCACAGTCATCATTGGAGACTATCAATGCTAACAGTGAAAATCTCATCTCACTTAAATTTGGCCCAGTGACCTATGTACTGTCCCAAGATGAGAGTGTGTACCGGCAGCGGGGCTATGTTATTCTGGCACCCAAGTTACGGAGGCTCACCATCCACCGTAGAGGTCTAGCAATTTTCCCTCTACTGCTCTTGAAACCTTTGAAGCTCTTGACACATTTGGACCTCTCCGAGTGTACATCGGCTGGTTCAATCTGGGCTTTGAATGAGCTGAATAATTTAAAAGCCCTGATTCTCCATAGTGTGCACTGGTCTAAAGATATCATTGATTGGATTGCAAGTCTCCATACTCTGAGGCACCTTGATATATCTCAATCAAATGACAAGCATGGAAAGTATTTTAACCCGAATGAAGTATTATCTAAACTTGTTTTGAGTCTTCCGTTCTTGGAATCTTTGGATATATCTGGAACAAATTTGGCGGGCACTGGTGCAGCTGCTCTGACAGCAGCAAACAAAGGAACATCTGCTACAACAGAATCACAAGTGCGATGTGACATCCCAGGGCTTGTGAGCAGAGTGGACAGGCCTCTAGAGTTCCTCGGGCTGTATGGCACTCATCATGGAGCTTGCAAGAGACATGATATACCTGCTAGAATTGTAAGTTTATTTATCTTTTCTTGTGGCTGTGTTTTACTGTATAATTATATATATTGTCTTATTTATGTCACAAGTAATAATATTGTCCTCCATTCATCCAAAACTAAGTACGAACAAGATTCTTAATGAAATATATAATAATAATAAATGTTTGTTATTTAAATAGAAATAGATATTGACTTACATGTTTATATAACCTAAAGTATTAGGATCTGAATTTTTGCACACATATTTAAGTCAGTCAGGAGTGGCAATGATGAATTTCTAAATGAAATGTATTTATTACCATAAATCAACAATTGTTTTAATGATAACACTAAAATCACTGAATGAACTTTGGCATGAAACCACCATTCGTCATAATAATATGGTTGGGATCATCATAATATGTGCTGCTATAGGTTTTGTGGTATCTTTACTGAATTTTGGAAAACAGTTAAAGATGTGCCAATAATCTTATTTGCAGTGTTATCTGATCTCCAGTCTTGAAATATATTTTACGGCTCTGCCTGCATGCTATGTCAGTAAAAAGTATTATATGTCCATCCTCAGGTCAGGCACTATCTTCATATCAATATTTGTCAAGATTGGTGCAGTAGTTGCTCAAATCCTCCCCCTTTAGTCCCATAATGTTTTCAACTGTTACTTAGTATAATTAGCTAAGCATAGCTAAATGCTATAAAAATAATCTATAAAAAGTTGAAATTAGGTACACATTCATTCTTTTCAACATTTGTGCTTAATGTAACTTTGTATGCTACTTAAGATAGTTACAAATGGTTGAATGTGACGTCACATAACATACTGTTGATAAATTTAGGGTCCTGGCAAAGGCAACCGTAGCTTAGTGGTTTAAGCAGCTGCCCGGAATATGCTCCAATATTTTTTTAGTTTCCTTAGTTTAGAGTTACTTTTGTATTAATAATTGAATAATTAAGCAATTTCAAAACGGGCACATCTCCAAAAAGGATTCCTATTATTATTATATATGAAGCACACTAGCATCTATTGAGCTGATGCGTGTGAGTCTTGTGAATTGGAGAATTTATCCATTCTATTTTTTATGTATTCACTGTGGGTGCCATAACAATGTTTGCTGGGCATCTTACATTTCATGTTATTTCTATTTGGTAGAAAGTGTTTCAAAGGATTTAGCTTCAATAGTGTCTGACAAAATCTTAAATGATGGCCTCCTAAGTGTTTGTTTTCATTCCTTACATAAATGTCTTCAATCATATTAACATCATAATAGGTTAAGATTTGAGACTAAACATGGTCATTATCTTACGATATATCTATCCAGCGATGCAAAATATCGTAAGTGTCGTGTATCGTGGTCGTATTAGCAATAATAACAATAATAGTCAGCATAAAGTGCATCAAAACCGCGTTTACAAAAACTCGAATGATACCGTGCGAGACGACAGCGGGAGTGTCGTGTGTTGTGATCGTGTGAGTGATAACAATAAAAGGGCCCCGTCGCGCGGTAAACGAAAAGCGTAGATCGATATGTCTGCCAATTAAGAACTGTTTTCACTTTACCTACTAAAGACAATTTCCAAGACTATTATTCAATTTTATAGTGAACAAGCTACAAAATATCGGCAAACTAGCTATAACATAACACATGTTAATACATGGTAGGTGTAGCATTTATCAAATTGAGATGAACAAACGGATTTGACAAAAAATGTGAGACGTGCCTTTTTAGAAATTGCATATTCAGTTCTTGTAAAGCCATAACTATTCTTAATCCTTATAGATATCAGGCGATGACAATGAAGAGCAGATTTTGACAGCGGCAGCATCATATATGGAGAGACCGGCAATGCTGACAAGAGTCCTGAATGATCTGTATTATTTATTTCGTTATGAGAACAATGCATATGTGGGCAGAGCCCTATGCGTTGTGCTTGATGCTATGGATCAGCATGTATCTGAAAAACATATTCAGATATCTGGCAGGTATTTATTTTTTGAGTACTTAATATTGTATGGTGAGTTGAAGATATTATGCCAATATTTAAACACATAAAACTCACTGTAATTACAATACTACAGAAAGCATTGCGGTTTATCAACAAAGTAACAATCACCAATAGCTACAAGTATTAGTCCATTCTTTATTAAACATTGCAGTTCAAGCCATTTCTTTCAACATTTACAACAGATAACTTGATGCCCTAATTTATTTTTTAGCTCAAAAATTAGCTATCTAACAATGTATCACATGAAGCTATTGGATATCAGTGCAATGATTGATTATAATGTTAAACCAAGTAACTCTAGGAATTTGTTTGTTTGAATGCTCTGATCATTGAAATTACTATTTATATAGTTGCTTTTGCATTTTTATTTGACTCATAGAAAGAGTTACAACAAGTTTTATTTACTATTACGGTACAACCCGCAGGAGCGGGACGGTTAAGCAATTACTAGTTTTTGAGAATGTATAGCTCAAAACGGTCTATAAATATTTACCAATTAAGTTTAATATATAAGAAAAGTAGTCATGCTTTACATTTTGGGGCATATTACCTATCAAGCATTTTTTTGTGTAACACAATAATTACTTAATCTTATGAAATCAACTGAGTGGTTTTGCAAAGGAAAATGGTATACTCAATTGGGGTTACTTTGAATTGCCATCTAACTTTGAACAAAGTTGTGAAAAAGATTTATTAATTATAAAAAGATGATTAATATTTCGATACGGTAGCAGTGTTAAACGAACAGCTAATATATTTAACAGCAAACAAAAGTTAAAAATAATAGTAATAGTATTTTTTAAAATGTAGTTTAAATATTAATGTTTTCAAATCATCCTAAAGTGACTGTATTTAATGGCTTTAAACGAAAATCATACTTGGCCTTTGGGTACGGCAAATAAAATTACTCAACGTAATTTGTTTAGGGACCCAGCCACCAGAGTACTTAATTTAATTGAGTGCTGTGAGCATGCACTTGATGCAACAGTCACTACTACTCGTGTTATTTCTCAATGTGGGTCAATAAAACAAATATAGTAAATGATAACAGCCACACTCAAAGCAGAAGAGGACATACTTTGCATCAAAGGTCTGGATAAATGTAGTTTATGTCCACGTATACAAGTAAAGAGGTGATAATCTTGAAAATATTTGTCGTTATTTTAATGATGTTGATGAAGTATTATATAGATGGAAGGTCCCGGCATTCAAATGAGGCCAGCAAAAATAATTATATATGCACTCTCTGAGCAACGAGTGGAGTCACTTTATTATAACATATTTCTGTTGTACAATAATAACACGCACACAACAATAACAAAACATTAAAAAAATAAGAATACAAATGTAGGTACTGTCTTTCCATAAAGTCATTGAAAGTAGTTGGATTTGGGTGTGGACTGTGGAGGTTATTTAATCGAAACAACAACATTGTTAATTTTGGCCATAATCTCAATTACCAAAGAGCAGCCATTACTCGAAACATGCAGGAAATGCTGAAAACATCTGCAGATTGCCAAAAAATACATTGTCTGATTCAAGTGTGTTTATTAGATACACAGAGGATTTTCTAATATTATGATTCAAGACATCATAAGTGATCCATTTTATAATAGTGTCATCCAATGACGGTCTTATAAAATGGGTCACTTAACAGAAAAAAATAAAGCAATTCTTTTACTTTGGAAAATGCGCCAACTTTTAATAAAACATGCCAGCTCAATTTACTACATTTTTCAGTACAGTGGGTCTAAGACAGGTGACAGACAAAGTATTTTAAATAAGAGATAAACATTTGAGTGATTAAAACATACATAATTAACAAATTTGGTGTGTAAATACTTCGAGTTGGTTTTACATTTCAACACTAAATTTTAAGTTCCATATTTAGGTATATATATCTTTCGTTACTAACATATCGTAAACAAATAAAAATAGAAAAATAATTGATATCTGGTTTGTCTTGGTTAAGGTGCGATATTGCACACAGTTGTTGTCATAGAAGCTATAGACACCCACCCACGCATACGATTGAAACGATTATTATTAGCTTCTTTGACACTCTTGGCTTTGGATGCCAGATGGACGGAATCCAGCTATACCTAGTTTAATTATTGAATGTCATAATTTATAGTTTATACCTACCTAATCGTATCGTTGCGGTCTCTGTGTACATACATGTCGTACTATGAAAACCCATTCCTGTATGAATCTAATTGACTAACCGGGCGAGTCTGAACCCTGGTCATATGTGTGAATGTTTATATATATTTATTTATTTTATTTAAATGGATTGGTGTATCCAGTGTGTCCAGTAACGTAAAACAAACCAGTCCTAAATGTAAAAAAAATCGCGTTGATCAGACGTATTGCGTTTAGATCAGTCAGTTTAATATACAATGATGCAGTTAAATATGTTAAGAATCCATTAGTAGCACTGTAACGTTATTTTCGTTAACCATCTTTTAATATCGTTAAGAGTTTAGTAGGCAGGGGGTAAAACGAAAATGGTCTTAGAAATCACCATCTGTGAGCGATGTTTATGTGTGCGTTGCTAGAGCGCGCGTCGTATGTAACTTGTTTTCTGTACTGTATACTGAGACATAGTTACGTATAACAAGCCGCCTGTACCGTGGTCGAACAATAAGATTACGTCAGGGATACGATTAGAATAGGAGAGCAAGGTGTCGACCCCATGACACGTTTGAGAAAATATCTTGACATTGATGATACATTTATTATATCTGAAATTCATTCCATAGAACTTTAATTGAATACAAGAATAGAATCAGTAAATGTCACACATAATTACAAATGATAGACCATTCTCGATAATCATTAATGGAAACGATTGCAGATATAGAAGTTCCAATATACGAAATGTTGGTATAGCGATACACACTACCCTGTCTCTGACATTTGCTGAAACAATTTAGTGAAAAATGAAAACAAAGGAAAAAGTAAATTATATTAAAAAAAATGCCGCTTTAAATTCCAGTGCCACACTGTTCTACATCGTAAAAGGCAAAGAAAAAGATCGCATTGGCATCAAACTGAAACGGCGCATCATCACGGCACTGCTCGACGGGATGGAGGCGCACCTCGGTGATGACACGATGATGAGGAATGGATGCCTCACTCTGTGTCAGTTCAAGATACCTACCGATGTAGTAAGTACTACTTAATAGCTTGTGACCGTGGCTCCTCCCGCAGGCAACGTCGATAAACCCTAAACCATATATTATTTAGATACAATATTATGTGCAAAATGACATCAAAATTAAACAAAAAGTGTTTGCTTGAAAGGATAACAAACATGCACACGTTCCACATACTTGTATAGTCTATGGGTATACCCAGAGATAATATATACCTATGTCAAGATGTAACATGAAGAAAATTGGCGGTTATTCTTTTGCAACTATTGGACTGTAAAATTTCATCATTTTTAATTAAGTGAAGATCGACGTACCGCGCTAACAGGGACGCGGGTAACAGCTAGTTTACAATGATATTAGTGGCAATTGTCCTTATTAGATCGATCATATTGCCGTTAAGCTGTAGCAACTGGTGAAAGCTGATATTTTTAATAAAATCTGTATGAATCTGGTTGAATTCAATGCAAGTAAGACTCAGGCGTGCCATAAACCATAAACTAAAATAACATACCTAATCGAATTCATCCGAGTCGATTTGCCAGCGCCTGCACTGGAGTTAGTAATGTTAGACATAGCTTCTGTTACTTACTATTCTTTTTTCGCTTTTCAGTTATTCGAGTATGAACGTGTCGTCCAGATACTTTTAAACGGAGTTGCCGACGTGAATCAAGAGGGTTTCGTGCAGCGTATCGCAATTTACTTATTAAACTCGCTGGCCTGTCAAGTAGATGGTAAACAGAAGCGATTTTTAGGCAATCACGGTGCAATCGGCGTAAGTACCAAATACTTTTAACTTGAATATATTGTTTATTTGTGCTTAGTACTTCATGATTTAATTTTTAAGTGTGAATGAGTATATTATACGTAATCTGATGATATGCTGTAACTAAAGTTCATATCATAGATTCGTCTGTATATAAAATATTAATAGCAGCCCTGTATCTAATACAAGCCTCACTGCTGGGCTCGGGCTTCTTCTCATGATGAAGAGGGTTAGGCCATAGTCTACCACACTGGCCAAGTGCGGCTTGGTTGTCTTCACATTACCTTTAATATAATTATCGCTCGCTAACGGTGAAGGAAAACATTGTGAGGATACCTGCATGCCTAAGAGTGCCTAAAAAGTGCTCGAGCTTTTTAGGCACTCTCAGGCATGCAGGTTTTCGGCACATACTAATTTAAGCTATTCTCTTAGTAATACAGTACTTGCTTTTTTTGAGCTCGTTTACAAAATATACAGGATGGCCCAGTTTACGACTTTATGCTGAAATCGTGTAACACGGTAGGCAAGAACAAAAGGTAGCCAAAAAAAGTAAGGAACAATAAAAGGTAGCACCGAAGATAATCTGTGTGTTATCTACGTACATATTAATTATATAATAAAATTATTTATTATCATACTAATATTACAACTAAGAAGCGTAAGTATTAACCTAAAAGCTGTGCGATCCAAATTTCACTTTATCATGTTGCTGTTGTTATATTTGATATTAAGTTACCATGGAATATGAAGAATGTCTGATGAACTTTGTGCTTTTTGTTAAGAAATGGATATATACTACATTTAAAACACTGGTGTACAAAAATACGAAAATAAATCTCTTTACTTCATATTAGGGCTACTATCCAACACATACATAATTATTACGGTCAGGCATATAATACTAAAATATCATAAACATAAATAATTAGATAAAAGCGCAATAGCAAAAAAAGGACAATAGCAAATGATACAATAAACTAACTATAAATAATGCTCTTATGCTTAATTGATTTCTAGTGAACAATCCTACTTGGCAAATTATTCAATTAATCATCTAGAATTTTTCCAACTAACCTAGAAACACTTTTATTTCACTCAATCGCGATTGCAAGGATTGTCTGTTTTAATTTTCATAGATGATTTCCTAAATTATCTGATAAAACCGTTTTAAATAGCATCTAGATAGCAAATAGACGTCATAGGGCGTTATTACATTTGCTTCGATTGACGCAAGACAACCGCTGCGCTCTTAAACGCCAATTGTGTCGGTTGACGTAGATGTATAGCAACCTTAAATAGAGCGTTGAATAAAGCAGACTATCATAGTTCAACATAATTAAAATAATAATAGACAGCTTGCTTTGTTAAACAAATCATACATTATTTAAATGATGTCATTGTAGCGAATAGGCGTGGCGCGCGAAAATTGTATTGTATATTAAAATATTTGCTCATCGAATGCTATTGTCAATTCATAATGCTCGTAGCGGTTTGTGTTTTTTTCGCGAACTTTCGCGATTCGAGAGCATTTTTCAAAAATTCGAACCGTCGAGCATAGGTATTTATTTACCTTTATAATAATTACCGATTTAGACCCGTTGTCTAATTTTTGAAAAAAAAACATAATGCTGGCGTGTGTTTGTCTTTATTTTTAATGTTTTATTTTATAATTAATATTGCGATATGACGTCGCGATATATTAAATCGATCAATCGAATTGATCATAAAAAATATTAGTCTGACAATATTGGATATTTGAAAATATACCAGTAAACAAATATTCAAACACTTATGTTGTTATTTCTATATTTAAGTTTGTATTAACATTAGCTTTGCGTGACGAAATAAAATGCATCCGGTACTCTGAGCGAAACTGTTGCCAAAATAATTCTGTGTGCTAAAATATAAAAAAAATATATTTTATAGTGGAAAACACAGTATCATTATTTATAACAATATCATTAATATTATTATTGTTTGATATGAATGCAAAGTTAATTACTTACATAAAGCGTACCTCGTTGCATTGCATGTAATATGTAATCATTACGATCAAATGCAACTTGGTGGATCAATTGTCACGCAAATTTAACAACAGTGTGTTGTGTGTGTTGTTGAGTGATAACTGCAGTCCTTGAATCAAAGCACTTCGATATAGTGCATCCTGAACCGTGTCTTAACATTCAGTTATCATGATACACAAAGACTTAAGTATGAACCCACACGGGCTTAATTTCAGTTCGAGGTAAGAAGAGATCTTTCTGCTACTGCCTGTAGTACTTTTGCAATTTACTAAATTTAAACTGCTAGGTTCCTTTATGTATCCAAATTATACATTATACGGGGTGGATGCGACATAGCGACATTTATTGAAACCACAGCTTCTATACATGGTAAGTATCAATTTCCACCGGATAAAAATTCTCTGGCGAAAAAAAAAAATCACGTTCTCCGAACAATTTGAACATTGCGATCGTGCAATTTGTTCGGAAGACGTGGATTTTTTTTTTCGCCAGAGAATTTTTTATCCGGTGGAAATGCATACTGGCCATGTATAGAAGCTGTGGTTTCAATAAATGTCGCTATGTCGCATCCACCCTGTATAATTAATTATTTACAGAAGCTGCTTAGAATATTATTAAACAAGTCTGCTTGTCTAGTCGCGATAAGCTCAAAAACTACGGAACCAGTTTATAAATAGAGCGATTAACGAAGAAAGTTTATGTTCATTATTATCACGCTACTACCCAAGATTTAGTTATCAATACAAATAAATAAAAATGAAGTGTCAGTTTTTGAAGTTAATATAACAGTGTTTTTAACTGGTGTAGTTATTAGCACGATAATAATAATGATATTATTTAATTCCACTCAAACAGAATATTTAAAAAGTAAATTTAATTTATGAATCTAATCTTGAAAAATTCCTATTTCATGCTTATTAATTTAATACAATGCCATTGTTATGTTTAAACATTAAATAACAATATTAGAACAAACAAATATAATATACAATAAAAAATAAATTGGTCATTAAATGGTAGAAATCATCAATCATTATAACATACAAGAAAATTTATTTTACAGACATTCAAAATTAAATAATAAAAAGACAAAATCATACCTAACTATGTACAGCGGAAATAGAAATAGAACTAAACAATTTTAAAAGTTATGCGTCAAAAAATACTGCCGCATCAATGTCAAATGCGGATGACGTAACATTAATTAATTATAGTGTGTTTTAAAATTAGATTGTCATTAAATTAAATTAAATTAATTACTTAATCAATTATGAGTCGCTAAATCACGACAAAGTTGGAATTTTATATTAAAATGAAATTAAAATTTATTGTATTTCCATTCAATCTCCATTTGCACGATACTTATGCTTTAAAGCTGCGCGCAAAGTTTGTTTGTTCATCGCGCTTATCTCAGGCACAATAGGTCGGATTTTAATAATTCTTTTTGTGTTTGACAGTTTTATTCAGGTGTTAAGTTCATTAGCGATTTATCATTACGCTAAACTTCACAGAAGCTGCGCAGTCAAATTGCCACGCGTACGAAGTCGTGGGAAAAAGCCTAATAATATAATATATGCATTATTAGTTTCAACTGCTACCCGATGCGAAATATGTAACACTAATGGTTAATTGCGACATAAGAATTTATAAATCACACATTTTAATACATGAATCTTGAAGCATTTGGCATTGCATTGGCTTGGCTGAACTAATACAAATTTAATATTATATCTAATACATTTATTTGCAGAAAATATACATCGTTTAAGTATGTTATACTGAAATGTATCAAAATCAAAATTCTAAAAAGCTAAAATGCACACAAAGCGTTATAAAAAAATCGGATAAATAACATGAAATATAATAATAATAGTAACCAAATTCATTGAATAGCGCATAATAAGTAGTAGTACTCTCCTAAATACTAAGAACGGCCTGCGTGAGCTTAGCGAAATCAGCTGAAAATGTGAAATTTGGTAATCAAAGTTTGGCTCTGGCTCGCAACCTGCCTTTAGATTTTTATATTATTACAGCAGCTAAATATTATATTAAATAACTGCAATCGTTTCAACATACGGCGGCAATATACAAATTGCCTGCGACGGCTATAAAAATTGAAATTAGTGAAATAACCAAATATCTTGATTATTCGAAATATTTAAATGGCGTCATCATAATGCTTGCGGCCCTTGCAATGATTTGAATAAAAATCTGGATACGTACGCTCAGCTGCACTTTAAGTTACTAAGATTTACCTAAACCATTCGAGACCACTGCGAATATAGTTTTAATCTTTTCTTACATAATATGCATATACGTATAATTAAATGTGCAGATGCTAATCTCGATTGCTTTTAAAATGCTTAGGGTCTGTTTCACAATGTCTAAGTAAAAACCTTAGTCAGGACGGTCGGTTACCGGACGGGTAAAGTCATCGTTGGCGTTATATAATGAAAACAACACTGAAACCGACCCTAAAACTAAGCTTGAGTAGGATATACTTCTTCTATTAAAACATAAAAAGGAATGTCCAAATGACCATAAGATTAAGACACTGTGCATTGTTCGTATACCCAAACTATTGACTCAAAGAAGTAAATGCTAAGTATAAAGCGCACACACGGCAGCTATAATTTGCAGGGTGTCCCACGGACATGCCACATGAGTATATTAAATATGGTAGACAAGATTATATTGAAATACGACTTTATTATATTTCAAGTGCATTTAAAGACTTTTAAAATTTGCTTTCTGCTTAAAAATTACGCTTCCAACATAAAACCAAAAAACATGGTAACTAGTTTGCTAAAAACAATAATAATAGTGTTAGTGGCCTTGCCAGTTTAAAAACTACTTTAAAAATAAATAATCAAATAAAAAAATGAAATTTGTTTAATATTTCATACAACTGACGTGATTTTTTGGCGTTTTTATAGTTGTAGCATGGTATTCGATTGGTTTCGTTTTAATAATATTATGCAAAAAAAATGTGAATCTACGTTTTGGAAATCTTTGAGTTTGAAGTGTTGAATAATTCCAATTCCATAATATATGAAATATAGGCAAAATGTAGCTCGCGATAAATATATTTGTTTCGTATTCTTATTGGGAAACAGCAAACCTACAAAACTTATATAATTTGGAGCTTGGTCGCGATAATGTACCGGACAACACTACCACCGTCCATAATTATGGTCTGGGTTTTACGAACAAATAAAATTATCACGATTTAAAAAACAAATGTAACAGATGTACTTTTTAGAAATCCTTATGAAATGCGCCATCTTTTGACGCTACTTGCTCAACTCGACTAGTACTTTTTTTATTATGCTCAGTCAAAACAGATACATGCAAACTTCAAGTTACATAGTATGTCAGGGGTATCGTTTAAATCTACAAATATGTCATGACAATTCTCTTTTCAATAATTCAAAGGGTTATGACCAATCGACTATAGGATTGTTTATCGCTGCTGTGCTATTTATTCCGTGGCTTTGTCAAGATAAAAATTGCTGTATTGTATGTAGAATAATATGAAAGTTTAATTTTAAGCCGGATATTTTCATAATAAGCGGATGTCATGAAAAAAGTTAGTAAACAAGTGCAAAAAACGTGAAAATTCTATCAAAACAAAAGTAGATTCTAGTTCATCCTTCATGTTTAAATAGAAAATCTGTTTTGTTTATTAAATCCCGCTTAAGTTATGTCTCTTATTACTAGATAATCTTCATACACAAAACTAAAAATTATTTACTATCCTATATTCGTGACACAAGGGTTTTGGCGATACAGTTTTTGGGCATTGCCTTTTGACAAGTTCTTTGCAAAAAAAAAAATCACCAGTTTTATGAAACAAAAATACATTTTCCACCCTGACAAAAGGCAATGCCTTAACGTAAGCGGGATTTAATATACAAAAGAGATTTTCTATTTAAACATGAAGGATGAACTAGAATCTACTTTTGATTTGATAGAATTTTTAGGTATTTTTGCACTTGTTTACTAACTTTTTCGATGAAATCCCAGCTTACTATGAAAATATCCGGCTTAAAATTAAACTTTCATATTATTCTACATACAATACAGCAATTTTTATCTTGACAAAGCCACGGAATAGATAGCACAGCAACGATAAACAATCCCATAGTCGATTGGTCATACCCCTTTGTCACTGGTTAGTTTTATGGAACAGAAAAAATTACGAATTGTAATTTTTTTACATATATGTCGCCTTGTCGGATTGTCAGCTTTATTGCAGTCCTGAAGGCGATTGTATGTTCTGTGAAAATATCTAGCCTCATTACAATTTTGTCTAAAGCCATTGCTTCTAGTATATCTACTAAAAATATACCGAAGATAAAGCAGCGGTGTAAATATGATTATTCTATATTGTTACAGAAAATGTTAAACCTTATCTCCGATCGTCTGGAACGACGAGTGTGCGACGATGTGCTGGAGGTGGCGTGGTCTACTATGTGGAACGTCACCGACGAAACCCCTCAAAATTGCCAAAGATTTTTAGAACATCGCGGAATGGAATATTTTCTTGCCTGTCTTAAGGTAATTTTCTTTTCTCTATTTGATTGACGTAGCAACCAGCACCAAAGTGCATGTGAACGTCCCTATTAATGGTTATTTGTCTTTTTGTAGATATTCCCGGACAAGGAAGAGTTGTTGCGTAACATGATGGGATTATTGGGCAACGTGGCGGAGGTGGCAGAGCTGCGTCCACAGCTCATGGACAAGCTGTTCCTCTCCGTCTTCTACGAACTGCTTGATTCTTGTAGTGATGGGATCGAGGTAAATATTTACTTCCTGTCTCTATAGGGTAACCATATAATATAATATAACAGTACATTAAGTTTATAGCATACAATAACGAAGCTGCAAGTTATTGTTACTGCTTCATTATTACGAGCGCTGAAGATGTGAAATTCCCTTTCATATTCAGCTAAAGACTAAGTCGCATTAGTAATATATCGACGTAGCAAAAGAAAACGTTGTTAGCCGCAAACTATCAATGTTAACCAGAGCCAAAAATAGCTCTTCTGTTTTCATACACCTATAAAACGTAACCGTGATTTTTAAATTGCAATATTTTAAAGGCCAGCTTTGACAATTCGACGCTAGTGCAAAATCAGACAGAGTGGTGCCACAGCTTTATATACATAGTTATATTTAGCTCACGCGTGTATTTATTCATTATGAGTCGACTCGTAAAGTCATCGTCACATTATTACGTGTAGTAACTATGGCGCAATGAGATGAGATCTAAACCATTAGTCCATCCAAAAAATAGCCGAAAGTGTAGAGCGCGTGAGCAGGCCCCTGTGCGATGTCTTCAGAAAGTGGTTCGGCGTACTTAGGCAGTAAACCACATATAATTATTTAGGATATAGAACCGGTGTCTGTACCTCCTTGGCGTGTCAACCATAGGTCAAGTAGACCCATCAACTCGCTGTCACCCTTCTGTTGATGTTGAAAATAACATAACATCACGCCTATAATACCCAGAAGGATGTGGCAGAGGTGTACAACACCCACACTTCGCCTTTTGTGTTACGTCCCGTGGGATAGAGGACAAGCCTATCGCCACCCATCGGGCACAATTCCAACTCCGTGCTGCTATTGTAAATTTCACAAATAACATTTTTCCCAACCCGGAAATCGAACCCGAGACCTTACGGTGAGAGGCGCATACGCTTAACCACTAGACCGCCAAGGCAGTCATTTAAATAAATAGCACTTTAGCGTAATGAATATAATAATGCTAATGTTATTATAAATATTATAACTTTAAACTTTTAAAATATAAATATGTGTGGTTGCCACACAAATTTAAAGAGTTCTGATCAGATAGAGTTTTCATTACAGAGATTAACACAACACATATTACTATCTATATTCTTCGCGGGCATAAGCTAATATACATATTTGTAATGTGCTTGCCTAGACCTTTCATTTAATACAAAACATGTCATGATTACCTTTTTTTTTTGAGGTTATAATCTGACATTTAACATCTGCCTATGTCGCCTGGGCTATCCTTATAAATCTATTGATGCCTCATTCATTAAAATCCGTTTAGTATTTTAAACGCTATGATGGAACATACAAACATATATACAAAATCAGTACCCTTCCTTTTGTCTTCGCCGTAGTTGGGGAAAAAGTAGAAGCGTGCGGCAAGCGCGTTGCCGGGAGTTTCGACAATAACGCACATTTAGATCATTACCAGCGATACAGTAATATTTAGTTGTATTTTGTGTAATATTACCATTGAAGTAGCTTAATCTTATTCTATTACAGTAAAAGATTAAGTATGTCTGTAGGTATGTGTTAGTCTATGACAAAAACAATATAAAACACATTTTGAATGAATTTTACTTGCCTCGTCTATCTATTTACATAAAGAAGAAAGTTTGTATGGAAAAGCGTTTGAAGTAATTGTGAAACTCAAACAATTTCCAAAATGGGACTAGTCTGTGCCATCGTGTGACAATAGAATTTTAACATAAAGTTTCATATAAAGAGGAATTAATTGTTGTGTAAACTTTTTAATTTATTGTCATTTTGGCCTCTTTAGATTTGTAATGAAGTTACTAAATTTGTTGACTGTACATGACTTGTAATGAAAAGAAAAAAAATTTTTAACTTTCCATTAGGATTGAGATTATTTGGTTAAGATTGCATTCAAGCCCAAAGTCTTCGTGATGGTAAAAGGTAACCTATTGGACATGATCATACAATTCATAATTTTGAAAGGTTTTTGTATTTTTGTACAAACTGCATTTTACAATTCAGGCCCAGATTTTAATTTATTACTTTTTTGACATTGTTAGTTATCATACAAATCCTTGCAAAATTTTAGCTTACCAACGGTTAACTAAGGGTTTTTTGCAGGTACTACGGAACCCTAAAAAGAAAGGATGTTTTGTTCGGCTGCAAGGAGGTTTATCTCGATTTGACGTGTTCAATTTTTTCATGTATGTTTATAGATTGTTTCATCATCCATCATGAATCAATAGATTTTAAAAACTCTTTTCATTAGATAATCGTACTTTTTAGGTGGTCCCTATGTCACCAAGTAGGTAAGGATTTAATGATGGGTCTCGAGGAAATTAAGAGCAACTCTAAAATTTTATAGGCTCTTACCGCAATTTTCTTATATATTCTGAAGTGATTTGTATATAAGCATTTAGCAATCTGCGCAGATGAAGAAAAGCACAAACCCTTAAAGAATAGGAGTATTGGCACATTTAGACCGATAACTGTATTCTTGAAGATATATTCAGATGAGGCGATCACCATGTCAATTAATCTGAAGCTAGCATGATGACGGTATCCCAGGAAAATCGAGGGGTATCCTTGAATTTTATAGGCCTCTGTTTTTTTTTACATACTGCCTGTAGTTATTTAGGTATTTGGATCTAATAGTCATTAACTCATGTTGATGCGCTGATAGTGAAAGGTCCTCTCCTCAACGGTTAGGAGTATGTAGATAATTCGTTAAATATATCTATATTAAAGTGTTGAGACTGTTACCTGTATTCTTTTAAGTTATTATTAGTTATTAAGTTCACCTCATCTAAATGAGGTGACATTGAAAATTACCTACATGGAACATAAAGTTAAGAGTAAATAAATACCTTACTCTATCCTCCAGGTATTTTCGTACCAGTTCTGCATTCTACTGGGCAAGCTGCCTTAGATGAGTAATAATATAATAGTGAAGATACAACATCAAACAAGTTTTTTAATAAACACAAAGCACACCTTTATTTAAAAAAAATATAATTTGTTCGTCCATACTTTCATCATTTGAAGATCCATTTTAGGGATCTTTTTTATTTGAAGTCAGAATCTATAAATTAGCCAGCTGTGTGTGCTAAATCAAGGGGCAACCTTCGAATTTGAAAGACACTACTGACCCCCTAATGGTGCTGTATTTTTACGGCCAAAGCGAGAAAGAAAATAAAGGTCATCAGGACTGCAACCTCTCAGATGCGTAAAGGACCGTGGCCTATGGATTGCTCCAATATTGGCTCTTATGTTTAATCTTAAATGGCCACTTGGCGTTGACACGTCAACAGATGGCGCCAATGTTGTGCACGGAGCCAATACCTTGTCCATTCGTTTATTTTACTTTTGACAGCTTACAAAAACAAGATAATGCGATTTGTCGCGGCAATTCGACATAAATGAAAGAAGGATTGTTTGCAACTTGGTTTATTACAAACTAACTAATATTATTTTTGTAAAATAAATAAACAGTCATTAGTATGATGTAAAAAAAATATTTTAATTATTAAGACTTACAGCGTTTTCGTTTTGCTATGTCGATATGCAAGTCTTATTATTTTCTATTAAACTTAAACGATCTCAAATTTCTTTTTTCAATTTCAGGTGAGCTACAACGCTGCGGGTGTGCTCGCTCATATGGCCTCTGACGGACCCGAGGCTTGGACGGTAGACGAGCCAAATCGCGACATGGTGCTCCAGCGCATGGCGTCTGCTGTCGAACGCTGGGACTTGTTCGCCGAACGAAACATCAACTACCGTTCCTTCGAGCCCATAATCAATCTGCTCTATGCTATACATACGCCACAGTGCCAACACTGGGCTGTATGGGCTCTCGCCAATTTGACTTCTGTTTACCGTAAGTATTTTTGTATATACCCGTTTAATTCCGAGACTCTTCCCGAGGAAAGTGAAGATGCTGAGCCCGCTTAAATCGTTTCTAGTTATACCTTTTCCAAGCCTTTATTTTCTTTTTGACAGATGGTCGAATGCTCGAATGTAACTGTCTATGTGTATGTATATTTATGTCTTTATTTTTTTTGGTATTTCGGCTAACGGATTTTTTATATACGTATTAAATCTTACATGATTATTGATGTGGTATAGTAGTTTATAGATATCTGTATAGTAGTTTAAAAGTATAGGGATGGGTCGCAAATTCATTTGCCGGCTGGGCAGCGTAAAGCCAAAATCTGTATATGAGCCAACTCTGGGTGGTGCCGCATAGTGCACAGATGTTGTCCTGCACATTTGTTAAAACAATATTATAACATATTATACAAATCTGTTTCTACGTTGATTGGTTTTTACTGCACAGAGTTTGTCCTTAATATGTGTAACAGATAATAGGACAATCATGTTCGCTCTCAATACTTTTCTGAAACTATGTGCTGTACCAAAACATGATCGCCCCGTAAGAAAGTAAGACGTCTGGCAAAAAAATCTGTGTCAAATTAGAACTGAGTTAGAGCGAGACAAGTGTATTTCAGGTAGTTTAATTCCTTTATAATATCTAAGTGTGCAGTTTATATTTTAACTAGAATCGATGTCATAGATCATAAGAGCAAATCATTGTATGTCATATAGTTATATATTTACCCACACTGACCGATCAAAATGGTCCACTCTGTATAGAATTAAAATGTGGTAATTCTACACAAAAGATGTTTACTGTTATACATAGGGACATTTCTTACAATATTTATCAAAATTACCAAAAGAATTATTGATATCAATATGAGTATACATAACGCAATAGTCATCACTATTTGTCTATCATCTGTATCTGGCATAAAGAAAATAAAGGCTTGAAAAAGGTTTAAACTTCTTGACAAACAGATTCTAGCCATTTTCGGCGGATAGACACCGTTTTTTTTTCCAAATTATCGTGGATTACTTCTATATGTCAATGATTACGACTGCTTTATCGGCTTTCTATTACTGACTTTGAAAACAAATGGTTTTTCCACCAGTAAAAAGTAAGGTCAGTAGCAAATTTTAAGCTAGATAAACTTACACCGAGTCTGAGCCATGTTACTGGCACTAGTAACTATACCTTTTCAAGCCTTTATTTTATTTTTGACAGTTGGTCGTGCGCTTGGATGTTACGGTTAAGTATACGATATTTCTTTCTTTCTAAAAAGTGCCGCCCATTATTTGGAGGCAGATTAATTTAACGAAATAATCTAGAATTAATAATAACATTCTTCAATATTCGTAAGTAGACATGAAAATACCCAAAATAATATTATATCTCTATTTATGTTAGAATTATGGCTAATATCTCAATAATAGTATACGTACTCAAACATACATGGAAGTAATGTGGTTATATCTGTATAATAAATTAAATAAATTAGGAGAGGCGGCAAACTAATTTGGTAATTCCGGGCAGTTATTATCTAAAACAAAACAGTAAAGTTTACAGTTACGTTCTATAAAAATAGTGACGGAATGTCCGTATGCACGGCAATCTAATTTATCGAATGTATTTTTTTATAATTTTGGTTGATAATAGTAATAATTTTCGATTCGTTTTATTATAGGTCTCAATGTTTGTATTTCTATTTAACTGCCAATATATGTTAAAATTCAAGTTCTCTAAATATGCCTAAGAACTCTATAATACCTTAGGAAATCTCTCCATATTATATACAATTGAAATATTATAATCGTAAATCATTATATTTATGACTATGTCTCTTCTACACAATAATTGACTAACTGACGACTTAGATCTATAAGTTTCGGACCGTTGATCCGAGTTGACATTTTAAAAATTTAATATTTTTTTTAGCGACAACACCGATCATTAAATAAATTCATGTTAATTAGTAGGTACAGTACAGTCAGATATATACAGGTTGCATAACGTTAACGCTGCTTAATATATAAATGTAGCATTTAGGCGCCATTCGGCGTCTTCGGAAATAAAATACTTACAGGACGTATATCACTGTAAAGCTTCGGTTTCCTAGGAAAGCGGTGTGGAATACAGCGGCCGTAAAGATAACGGTTGAATGACGTCACTAGAACGTTGCCCATGTAAAGTAAATGTAGTGGTTTCCTAAAGAGCGGTGATCGACATAACGTATTACGTACTAATCGTGTTACGGCCATAATATTACGGCCACATTATTCCACACCGCTTTCCTAAGAAATCGAAGCTTTACTCATTACTAAATACACGTCGTGGACGTCATCCTATTCTACTAATATTAGAAATGCTATAATTAGTGAAGATGTGGGTGTTTACTACTCTTTCACGTAAAATCAAATCAAAGTACAGAGCACGAGCGTACGAGAAAGCACTTAAAAATGAAAAAATAATAAAAAAAGATATGAAAGAGACTTTGAAAGATGAAAAGGCTAAAAATGGAGTACCAGCTGCCAGAGGTGTGGTTAATATATAAAATAAATACCAACCAAGTGGTCCAGTACCACTTTAATAACTGTTCTAAATAAATAAGGTTCACTGCTCACTGCTTCAGGATAGCGATGACATATATAGCACAGGATACACGCAGAAAAATGCGGCAGGTCACAAGAACCATTTGCGACGCAAATATTCCTCTTAAATTGAAGGGGAATATTTATAAGACCTGCCGTCAATTATGGATCGTTATGATAGGCCACGAAAGTGACGGATCAAAGACGGTGGCATGTAACGGAAATGCGGATGTTGAGGTAGATGTGTGGTGTGACTAGAATGTATAAAATAAGGAATGAGTATATTAGGATAAACCTGAAAGTAGCACCAGTGACAGACTAATTAAAGAGTGCGAGATTATCATGGTGTGGGCATGTAATGAGAAAGGTTCCTTCCTACTGTTAGGAATGTTATTAATTAAATTTAAAAAATAATGATGATGGCTATTAGAGAAGAGGGAGACCAAGGAAAAGATGGATCGATTGTGTGAAAGATGACATAGCTGGAAAGGATGTCATTACTGAGATGATGTCTGATAAAAAAGTATGGAAGGTATATTGCGCCGACCCCAAGTAATTGGGATAAGGGCAGGCGGATGATGATAAGTGTGTTCCATTTACCCTGGTGTAAACAAAGATTCCTATCGTTTAGGATTCCTATCTGACTGTACTGTACCTTCTAAGTAGCATCAATTTATTAAAAGGTCCGAGTTGTCACTAAAAAAATATTAAAATTTGAAAGTATCTACTCGTATCAGCGGTCCGAGATTTTTTGATCCGAGCCGTTAGTTAGTCAAAAGATGTTTATTGCAGTACGAGGGTACATACATTTCTTAAAATATTTATTAAAATGATCAAAATAAATATCGATATCGATATAAGTATCCGTAACGCAATAGTCATCACTATCTGTCTGTCATATATGACTGATAGATACCTATCAATTAAAATTTTGTTTAATATAACATTAAGGCACAAAAAATGCAACGTCACCGCTTCGTGCGAACGCCAGTGTTGGCGCTCCGCGGTCTCTAGGTATATTCCTATAGTTTAAGTAAGAGTTTCGATGTTCTGTATATTAGTCATATTATAAATATAATCAACAGAATCAGGCATTAGGCAAATAAAGGATTGAAAAAATAAATGTTATTTCAATTGTTTAAACTCGACGTCATCTAGTGAAAAAAAAAACAGAATTAAAGGATGTTTTATTGCAACAAAATGCTAAATTTAAATTCACAGGCATTCCTGTTTTGAAAATGATTATTCCGAAATATCTTTTTCAAAGGACATCCGCCACGCTCCATAATTTTTTGGTCCCAATTCGAAAGGGCCGGCCATGAAAAACAAATATGACGATCTATTAGAACTTGACCCCTAGAGTATTTTTTATTATGGCACTTAAACTGTCTACCAAAACCAAAATTTTGATTACATTTTCGGTGACAAGAACTGTTAAAAAAAGAGTTTTAGCTTGATTAGAAACTTGTAGGTAGCTGGTATCTACCTCCATGCAATTTGGTAACCTCCCTTTTTCTACTCGCTGAACGACCGGTATACAGGGTATCGTTTCAAATGGGCCCCGATGGCCAAATCTGAAACTATGAAGAAAAGCTTAAAGTACTCAAAGGAACCTCAAAGCTGATTTTGATAACAACTTAACTGTGTCATTGGATTTTTGGAAAATAATCTATAAATCGTAATCTAATGCTAAGATAAGACTAGTGATAGATGTTCAAAAGCGATAATGGAGCTACAGCCTCCTCAATATCTTTGATTATATTATCATACATATTCAATGACGTAACCCCAAAGCTTGCTAGACTTGCGAATGACAAGTCGAGAAGCATCTTAATCAGCATCAAAACGTCATAATGACGTCATTGATTCGAAAAAAGGGCTAAACGAGAAGTTGCAAATGCCAGCAAACACACCATCAACCAACAAAATTTACTGATAACATTATTGATCCATCCATGGTTATTGAAATTGTTGATGACCCAAAATAATGTGACAGAGATGCTTAACATCCACCTCCCACCTATTTTGTATAGGTTTCATGTGCTATTGTGAGCCAGGTATACTACGCCTGAACTAATCTATGGCAATTTTTTATTGTGATAGCCAGTAAGGATGAGCACCCAAAGTATGTCATTTTCTTATACTCATTTTCCTTATTACCCTTTCCTGCCGGAACTGGGGTGATTTTGGAACATGTCCTTTGTCTTGATCCTTGACAGTCGACAGTCCTGAATTTGATGTTTCTTTTTACTTTTTGTTTGCTAACGTTAAACAATATGAACATGATAAAATGTATGAAGATAAATATTATGTTCACAATATGTATCAAAATAATAATAAAAAATTTCGCATATTTCTTCGTCTTTTCATTGTGATAAGCCCGGCCTCTTGCGACTAAAATAACCTGAAGATCTGATTTGGTGTTTAAAATGTTTTGCAAGGAGAAAACAAACTTTCACAATCGTTAAGTCAGAGACGCAGTCAGTGTTACGGTTTTAGGTATTTGTCGCTTAATTTAGGGTAATTTTGACGTATTCGCAGATACCTATTTCCATTCAAAGAATCGAAGTTATACGAGGGAATACGTGTTCAATTTACTGCTGGGTAACGTCTGTCTGCTAAGCTAAAGTGGGAGTGGACAGGACAGTGAGCAGGACAGGGTTAAAGAATTTTAACAAAATGGTGGGACCCTCAGAAGTTAGAGAGAGTTACTGGAAACGTATGGAAGAGGCCTTTGCCTAGCAACGAGACAGTAGGCCACAGTATGGTAACAAATAGAGCTTGAGCGCGCGGTCTAAGTGATCCATGGCCTTTACAATATTTAAGGATATTTTCACGAGATTTCAATATTAATGACTATATTAGTAGGTTCTGGATGTACATCGGTCGTATTTGGAGGTCTGATGGCAGTCGTTCCACGTAAAATACTGATATTGTGTTAAATCTGTTTAGATAGAAGCCGACCCCAATGTTATTGGGAGAAGGTTGAGAAAAATTAGTTTAATTTAGTTGTCGCGTCGAAAAGCACTTGAGGTTCGTCCCGTCGTACTTGTTTTTGATGTCAATACGAGCATGATTTGCCATCTTTGGCAGCGTTAGTACAGATACAGAGAATCTTACCGAGCAACACCGAGGACGTGGAAGGAGTAAAGCTACTTGAAGGTCCGACCGATACATACAACTGACTGTAAAATGCCAGCGGATGCTAACCGGCCGGGAGATAGGTTTGATTAAAACTATAAAAAGTTTATTCATGTGTGTATATTTTAGGAAATGAAATGCTTTTTTAGGGTTCTGTAGTACCTACAAGTAACCCTAAAGAACTCACGACGCGATTTTAGGTTTAAGGGGTGAGCCTAACACCATCTATAGTATATAATATCCGAAACGTAAATCCCGTATGACTCTTTTGCCTATCGTGGCATTTGAAACCATGACCTAACAATAAGCGGTCGCAAAATATACTGCTGGACCACGACTACCACGAGGCAGCCGAATTCTTTTTGAACACTTTATTTTATAATTATTAATATCACTTTCGTGGTTGCCCCGGAACTGAAGATTGTGATAAATATACCAACAATTTTTGTACAAACTACTCATGATCTTATTACCCCAAAATAACATAAGTATAGTATGAAAAAACAACGCCTCAAACACAACAATCAATTTAAACATGTATAAACAAGTCTGTGACTGAAACTAACCTCAGAACGTCAACGAGTTTAGTAGTTTGAACTCTAGAAGCTAGAAAGGTTGGTTTAAAAAGCTCATTATATTCGTAGAAGTTCGTATCAATTTACTTACGCCCGTACAATATCGCGTCGTGAGTTCTTGGCATAAATGGCATGTTAACTAAAACTCTTGTGTTTTGAGTTCCACAATTTTGCGCGCTGAAATCCTGTGTGCGGCGAGGCCGGGCGTGCAGCGTTCATGTCAAACACATGTGTACGTTCGTGGTGACCTGAGTGCCGATCGCGCTACACATTACGGCCTATATTCAAAAAAATATAGGTGTTGCCTCAATGGTCTAGTGGTTAGCGTATGCGCCTCTCACCGCGAGGTCTCGGGTTCGATTTCCGGCCGCTCACAATAGCAGCGCGGAGTTGGAATAGTGCTTGGTGGATGGCGAAAGGCTCACCTCCTACCCCATAGGACCTAAACACAACAGGTGAAATGATGAAGTGGGTGTTGGATACCTCTGCCACACCCTTCTGAGTAATATAAGGCGTGATGTTATGTTATGTGCTATGTAAATTTATAGATATCATAGTCAAAGGTCCGATGCAGTCTCTTCCCGGAATGACTGGTTTATCCTAGGCTTGACCAAAGCGTTCTGACGAACCCTGAAATAAATTCCAATTTCGGCTTTTGACTAAAGTATTTTTGGTCAAACCTAGAAGTTCCTAAGATTTCGGTCGACTGTTCTGTCTTGTATAACATGCAAAACACATTCAGGGTGGCATGGCGTATCAATTTAAAGATTTACAGTAGATCGTATTTGGTTCTTGGTACAAATACAAACTTCACAAAATTATACTAAAACGAAGATACAAATAAAGGTCAAATTCACGTGTTTCCCCTCAATCTCCCCAATACGTGCCATTTTGCGAGCATATTCTTTAATGTATATTTTTTTAATCGGTCCATAATATTCGCCTTAAACATAACCTCCTCCTTCTTCGGAGTCAGTTAAAAGATGTTTATATAGTTTACTATACAAATGGATGGGCTAATAAATAAACCGATATACTAAACCAAAACATTTCAATAACATATTTGAGTTTGATTGTTCAAACACCTTGCCTTACAAAATTAGTTTCTACTAGGTTTGACTAAAATTCTGCAGTCAGAGGCCGAAAACCTTCATATGTTTGACTTAGTCTTCTAGCCATTAGTCAATCCTTAGGGGATACACTAATGGCTAGGAGCGCCTTTGCTTTCAAGATTGACTATCACATTGAAAATAACTTGGTATGAAAATGTTACCTGTGTAATATAATTATTAAATCCCTTTTTGGACCAAAGATAATCTAAAGACTAACTACGGCGCGGCCTAATGGTGCGATCGACTCGCATTTCGCCGCTTTTTTTTATCAGATTTTTATGAAGTATCTATTTGTAATAAAAGAAACAATCAAATCATGTTTTATTTTATTATAGAATTAAAATTGTTTTTTATATATATTTATTTGGGATTTTCTCTTTTCAGCTGACAAGTACTGCAACTTGGTTGAGGAAGAGGGTGGACTCCGACTACTAAAAGAGTTGCACACGAACCCGGCGCCGTACGAGAAAATCAAATACCTAGCGTGCATTGTCATCAACAACTGTGAAAAGTACGCGGCGCGCGACACCGGCACGCCGCCCTTGGCCGAGAGTCCGGATTACTAACTAATGGAGTTCTTCGAGGAGATCAATCCTCGAGTGCCAGATTAGCGTTGTGCAGGATCGTCATGTACCTGACGCTCTTCACCATCGCCGAAGCCGCGGTGGTCCTCACATGCCTGCACTACTACGGGTAGTCACCGACGTGCCGTCATTGCCACGCAATCTCGCAAAGACTTTGTGATACACAAATACGAACTTGAGTTTTATCGTAACGATATAGGAATCACTGTGTTAGTACAATAAGTAAATTATATGTGGCGAGTGCCACACTTTTATATTGCTACCATGATCATTATATTATCAATACCGAAGTATATCGAGCTTATACTCGTCACACTCCAACAGTTGTTATACTAATGTTTGTGTACCCCACACTCCTCTACCCTATCTCTAAGCTAATTCATCATTTTAATATATGAATAAGGTTACACGTAATATCAATAGGAATATTATAATATGTGTTGGTAGTTTAAATTTCTGTTTGAGCTTTATAAAAGTGTAATCTCAGTTGGTTGTAATATTATTTAGACCTAAATCAATCTAAATAGTATTCGGCTAACTATTGTGAAACGTAATATTTATTTAGAGAAATGTTGTATGTAAGTACTTTAAAAATATTTACACAAGTATAATTCGGCGTTTTACGCTACTTGTTTTGTCGGTAAAAAAAAGTATTTTGTCAGTTTTCATATAAAAATATTTGTTTAACTAACATGAAAACGAAACAAACCTTGTGAACCTTAGAAGAAACGATATTGTCAAGGTTGGAAGTTAGTTTTTGTCCGACTTCACGGCACATTAATTTAGCGTCGCGAATATAAAAACGACGACTACACAGGATAATATCGTCCTGCGAAGCGCTTACTAGATCGCTTTATGCGGGACGTCTTTGTATACAGTTTCTAGTATTGTCAATATATCAGTGTATAGACAAGCGGCATCCCTATATACTAGAACAGTGTAAAAATGACTTGATGACTTCATCATGGCTCTTGATGCGCTCTGAAGTTTAGAACTGACAAGTGGAAACTTTAATCTGCAAGCGTTTGTTCAGCAGCTAAAGAATGTTATTTTATTTATTCTCAATATGAACATATATAGGTAATATAGCTCTTTAAATAAAACTAAAGCATGAAACACCGAGAGAGTACCGTTGAATGTTTGTGTTATAAAGTGCAATTTTAAATGTAAGCCACGAAGAACAGAAAAATGTTTATATCGATTTATGCCTCTGGGATTATTAAACGATATACCTAATGTGTTTAACGTCAGACTTATAGTTTCCGAATATATATTAATATTTAGTAAAATTTGGGATGTTATTTGTTTAATACGTAGGTAAGTTAGTTAAAATAAAATATATTATTTATGACATAGATATAATGATAAAGATTTTGTAATATTAAATATAAAGTTATTTAAAAGGTAGTGGCAGAGTGCAATACTTCCATCGGGAGGCACTTGCGTATATTGTAAATATTATTTTTACAATTACACGTTTCATCGTGTACTTCTTATGAGTAATTACAGAGACAACGTGGATGAAGAGAACATCCTGTGTTTATTAATTAATATATGAGCGCATTCGTTTTTTTTTGTCGTTACATTATCGTCGAGATCTTTTACAAAAATTCTGTTATTCCTTAGCTATGTTAGGGCCCGCCCTTACTCAATTACTACGGCGAGCTACATTCAAATATTAATTTCATATATATCTACATTTTCAGAGACTTTTTCAATGTTTTACTGACAGTTTTTATTAGAGCGTGAAAATGAATAAATCATGATAACGATAGATCCGTCCTGTTTCCGTTGCCAACATATTAAACAAATATTTTGATACTTTCTATTGATTGTTTATCTAAAAGCTAGTCATATCATATTAGTGGTGTGGATAAACACTGAAATCCCTAATGCAAATGTTATATTAATTTGTTTGTCGTCACGATACTGCTCTACTAGGTAATGATAGGGATGAATTTATGTCTAGTAACAATTAAATACGTATATAACATTCATAGCAACCAATTTGATTTGTTTTTAAACTTATTTTAGCTGCCGATAGTCACAGACAACAATGTGATTTGATATTAAATGGTATGTTTCGTTACGTTTACGATGTTAGAATCCATCAACAATTATGAATTGTTTTTAATTGATTGTACTGTATTATTTTTATTAAGCCTAATCAAATAAATGTATATTTATAAAACGAACAGTCTGACAATTTCAAAAAGTGACATGATTATTTATTCCAAATTCTAATTGTAAAAAAAATCCAAAATTCTTACATGATATCTAGTTGCTAATAGAATTGTCCGAAAAATTCCATCGAATTTTAGAAAGTATTATTACTAAATCCTTAAAAATTCTATACAATACCGTATCATATTGGTCATATTTTGAATATACTTTAAACAATTAGAATTGGCAATAAAAAAATATTACACTTTTTGGGGCTCTGACTAAATCAATCGACAGTCGATCGATGTATTTGACTTCTAAAGAGCCAATTGAAGCGCACCACTGCGCAATTTGCGTCGATCGCTGCAGATATAATATCACCCTACGGATGTTATTACATCTACATCGATCGAAGTCGTTCAATGCATTAATCGTCGCAACAGCGTGTTATGTACGCTCTTATAATAGCACCCTTACGTTTCTAATAACTTGGAATATAATGTAACTGTGCCTGGTAACTTTAAAGCACAAGTTTTCGAAGCCTCCGATCGCATCGACAACTTGCAACCTTCCTCTGCTTATTGTTTAAGATTACTAGTTAAATTATGATAGAATTAATTGTTATATTACTACAGATAATTAACTGTTATATTAATATCTAATTGTATCTGTAAACGTCTATTGAATTAAAAACATTGAACGCATGTCTAGATGGCAAACAGATCTCGATTAAAAATGACTGATCGTAGACTTATTGAGAAGAGATTCTGATAAGTGAAAAGTGAAAGGCAAATTCACGACAGCACAGTATTGAGTAGGGACATTGATTAACTGTGTGTTACGTGTTATAAATATTCAACTAATTATTATAATACTGACACATTTCATTTTGTGCTTAGTAGGTATAGATGAGAAATGCACTCGGATTAATTTAATAATACTGGAAGGGCCAATGTGCACGTTATGTCGTGTCGGAGGCAGTCGTAGCAAAGTGTAACATAAGAAATAGTCGATATCAATTCATATTGCTGTAGCTATTCAAAACTTGACGTTTCCATACATACGAAATTTGACATCTTCACCGATAACTTTGTCACACTTCATTGAAGTTCATTGACTATTTTTGACGTTTAAGTAGACAGTAGTATTACTGTACAATGAAGTGTGCCAAAATAAAAAAAAATGTTTCGACTGAAAACAATATACAACCTCCCTTAGCGCTGTGGTCGCTCTATGGTTCTATATTGTCTTAAAATAATGACAACTATTTTGTTATAAATATGAGATCATTGAGATTGAGATTTTAGTCTAACAATGTGTCTGTCTTTGTAGTAACTTACATATCGCAAAGTTTCGTTAAAACTTAAATAAAGATGAAAAATAAAATATAAAGAAGAACAATTCCAATACCTGAATATATACTTTGGCAGTATTAGGTACCACAAGGAGGCTCAGTTGCCATAAACAAAAAAGAAGAATAAGAAGTATATTTGTTGAAAATGCCAAAGTGTGCTATATTGAACTGTGCCACTGCTAACTCTTCCAGTAAAGTTATTAGAGATGAAGAAAATATTTCCTTTCATTTGTAACTAATGTTGATGTTTCATATAAAAAATGTCTCTATCGCCGGTGTTATACCTACACAAATTATATTGATATCGACTATAGGGTTTTTAAATCTTATCATCAGTCTTTAATATTCAACATTGCTGTTTTTTATGGTGTTAAGACCGATAGCGTATTGCATAATCATTACTATGTCGGAAGTATACCTTAATCGACGTTTGTATTTGATGTCTAAATATTAAATTTTATGATAATGCGGCATTGTGGAAGCTCACACATGATTACGATTGTCTTGTAGTATTTAATAGCGATGTTTTAACATTGATATAGTTATACTGTTATTAAACCTCGTATACACGACGTGAGTTTAACAAGGTCATAATAATACAATGATTCTGTCTTCGTAGATGAGATAAATACATAATTCGAGAGCCCTTGATACATTCACGTCGCGTCATGCGACTAGGCTTTTTCTGATTAGATGCTGTGTAATTAACACAATATTGACTTTAGGTGCAAAGCACACCGATGTGGCGTGTCGCGGGTGTGGTGCGCTCGTGGCGTGCCTGTAGTGCGCTTGCAGCGCGCTTCAGTCACGGAGCTGGGCAATTAATTCAGAAATACGTTTGCACGACCCTACTACATATTAAAAGCACTGCTCATAGGAATCTCTATTCGTAGGCAGCACGTTTCACCTAAAACTTTATTAATATAAAACAGATTGCTCGTAGATATCTCTGCCCATAGAAAACACTGTTGGCTGAAATCTCTATTCATAGCAAGCACTTCTTACTTAGCCTTGTTACTTGCTAGCTAAACTGCTTTTGTTTCACAGAGAAGCACCCTTAGAGAAAAACTAAAAATAAAGTATATTATGCGATACATTATTTTATTTTATTACTAAGGAAGAAGTGCCGCACCTACGGCGTACCCGAAGCGTACCTCGCCCGCGCCTCGCCACCTCGGTGGAGCTTACGTCTGACACTTTTGTTTTTGTTATTCGTCTTTGTTCACTTATTTGATTATCCATGTAGAAAATTATACCTCTTTTTTACTGATTGTCGTTTCAAAGATTAATTACTATGTTATAAATAAATAAAGCATAAATGTGTTTTTTCGTTCTATTACCTTCTCTAGCTAAGCCTGTATTTAGTGGCGGTTTGATTATCAGCGTGCAATATCTATACTATAAACCGTCACTAACCAAAAAACGCAACTTTTCAGGAGGGTACTTATAAAACATTGCAGACATTCGATGCTTAGCATAGCCATAATGTGAACTCTATATAGCATTCAAATAATAAAATTGCCTTTAATAACTTTTCTTTTTTTCTGCCATAACATATGATGTTACTAAAAATTACATTAAATTTATTAACAAAAGTAGGATACTTAGTGATACATATTGCCCTCCAAACTAGACATGCTTCTTGGGAACCAGAGTAATACATAAGGTAATCTAAATACCTACTTACATTTTCTTTTTAGAGGCAGTTCTTTATTATACTAGGCAATAAAAAACGCAACATTAAAATTTGATTTATTATGAATAAAAAAATGAATGAATATTAGATTATACGACTTTGGAAAAGGCAAAAAAATAAAATTACAAGTATAGGTGATAAAAAACGTTTTGATCTATATTTGTTGCACATACGCGGCATCGGACGCGCAACCAAGGTCGAGTTCGTGCACAACGCTTGGAAGACTGGCAAACTCACTGCGAATCCTGTAGAGCAGACATCGACGGTGACTCCTACCACAGACGCATCGGTTAATCAACATCTGCCTAAGACTACACTTACGCCGGCACGGGTGACTCCGCCCACTGGCGAGTTCTGTAAGTGGGACAGGAAAACTGGAAAGAGGTGAAGTGGACCCGTAGTTGACGAGGAACCGATCCTTCAACCCCAGGTCTCACCTCGCTGATTGCATCCGAACCCAAATGTTATTTACATTTAATGTTTAAGTGAAAAAAACAAATTGCCTACCCATTCTGGTGGTTGCAAGAGTGCCAGAACAGAGCAAAGTTAATAATTCATAACCTGCTCCCACAAGGCTCAAATTTTGAGGTAACATTTTTTTTTAAGTAATATAAAGTATTTATATTTCATTTTTCCTCAAAATTGTAGCCTACCAAGACGGTATTTTCTAATCAGACTGATTATGAAGCATAATTAAAAAAAAAACAGTAGTGTGAGTGAGGCAGGTTAGTCAGAGGGTTCGCCACCCACACAGTAATATATGAGCATAACAATATTGAAGCCTTCAAAATTTGAGGGTTGCCCTCAATTTCTCTAGGATACCATCATCAGATCAAGTATACTCATTAAGACGAAAAAAGAATTTCTCAAAGCGGGCCAGGCGGCTTCGAGTAATCGCTGAACAAACATGAATAAAAATACAATCGATTTGAGAATCTCTTCCTTATTTTTGTAATCGTTTAAAAAAATATATAAAGCTATTATATAAAAGAGAGATAATATATAACATGCCGCAGTTCTATTTAATATACTTTTCATAGGCGCAATGGGGCGCTTGAACATTTCATACCAATAATTTAGTACAATACCTAAAAAGTTTAACATTATGCTTCCGAATAATGCTGTACTTACCAACAGAAACAAACAATTTTTCATTACAGGTAATTTTTTTGGTATTACTTTTTCTTCACTAGTATAAAAATTGTAAATAATATTTTCCTTACACCTAAAAGTTACTGTTTAAAAATTATTAATACACATAAATCATGGTATCCACTGTCATATAATCACTTTTTATTAATAAATACATTTCTTAGGAATACCTGGAAATATTTATTTATTAATTTCGGTATTTTCATCAAAAATCCATATTCAATAAAATCAACGTAAGAACTTTGAGAATCTGTGTTGATAGAAAAAGCACGGATGATAATATATTGCGATTAGTTCGAAAGAGGTAGAGCAATCGCCTCCTTATTGCCAGTAATTAAATATGATAGTACACATATAAATCAATAAGTTCTTATTATATGAAATTAAAGAATAAAAAGTATCTCTTAAATCGAATCAATTTTCAATTAAGTCAAGGAAGTACATATTTGATAAACTTGGATAGTTATTTCATTATTTTTATTTCCATCTAGGATAATATTTACCCTTGAATAAGTTTTTTTTATGGCAACCTTTAGTAATTACCTATATTTTTGTCCTAGACGTACCCTACATACTTAAACAATAAAATTACGAAACGTTTTCAGCGCATGCTCAGTTCGTGTCGATCGATTAAAAGCGCCGAAAACACAGTGCAAGTATTGTTTTCGTAAATTGAGAAAAATATACATTCTGTGTGCGATTAGTTGGTGTAGCTGTCTTGTTGCTTACTTAACGGTAGCTAGCTTGCTGCTCGCTACAATGGCTCGCCACAGTCTCTCCAATGACCGCAATGATCCGAATAACCCAGTATCACAGCTCAGGCAATTCGCTAATTTCGACTTAATGATCGGACCGATGCCAAATATCAATTTAGACGACTTTAGCAACATTTATATGATGGAGCAAAAGCTTGTAGACGCCCAATATAAAGCCATCGCTGTCGAAAGTTTGATCAATAGAGCTGCAGTTGGCGAAGTTGACGTTAACCAGTTGAAGAAGGATCTAGTGACTAACAAAGCGAATGTTGATCCGGACATGAAAATCTTCCTCCAGAAGTTAGAAGATGTCGTCAATATATCTACAGAGAAGCCTCTGAAGGATGACGATGATATCACGCCAAATATCAATGCTACCTATGAAGAAGTAAAGATCTTGCTGTTAAACAAGAGAAAGCGATATAATTCTCTACAGAGAGAAGCTCTCTTGCTTGTGGAGGTGGTTGTCTCAAAGAAGAAACTAAAACTAGAGCATAAACAGCTATTGAGCCAAGAGCAAAGAAAGCTGTGAGATGTGTGAGGCTCAAAAGATAAAATTCTTACCAGATATAATTATACCCGTCTAAAACTCATTGTATCACCCAGCCATTCAATGAAATAAAATATATTATCTACTTAATTTATAATAGAAATAAGTCATTGACAAGTAATTAATGTTTTTTAAATTTATCAATATCATTAAGAAAAATAATTTTATTCAAATGCAGACCCTCTCTCTCTCCCCAAATAACTTATTGGTAACAATAGAATAGTTAGATGATAAATCTTATGCAGGTATTCTTAGAATTAGGATCTATCAACATGTATTATGTATAATGTATAATTAGTACATTATGTACATACATTAGTATGTATTATGTATAATTAGTATAATTAGTACATAGATAAGTTTTAAAAATGTGAGTTTAATAAAAGAAATTGTTACCTTTCTTCTATATAACTAGACTTGACAAATGTCTTGAACTTGTATTATTGTAGTACTTGTAACTGAATACAATAAATAAAATCTGATAAAACAGCATTATGTGATGCCTTTCCTTATCAAACGGCTTGTTTAAACAAGAAGAAGGTAAGTATCAAGCAGTGGCTCGGTCAAATTGCTTTGGTCGGTTAAATTATTTATAATATTTTGAAGAAGGCTTGAAGTTTTGAGTTCAGGGACCTTTTTTGTATACAAAGTTTTGTTTTAAACTAGCATAAACAAGAAACTGAAAGTAAAATTTGCTGTACATATTGGTTGAAAATTTTAGATATTAGATAAATTATAATTAAGTCTAAAGTAATCAACTAAAAAAATTTATAATCTAAGGATTAAACTAGTATAAATTAATGTTATTAGCTAAAAACATCTATTTTTCTAGATCCATACTTTTTGTTATGGTAGAGATGGCGTTGAATAGTCCTGTTTAGGACCCAATGATAAACTGCCATTATTAACTTTAACTGGATTTCATCATCTTAGTTATCTTGTTTCTATTCTTTGGCCATCTAGATGTAGTCTCAATATAGAGTTATCTCATTTATGGCCCGCAGTTTCTGCCGTTCAGGATCAATCTTATCCAATCCATAAAAAAAAATCTAATCAAATAGAAATGTTACACTTGAAAAAAGAACACAGCTGTCACTTTAATTAAGTGTGTGCCAATATGGTTTAAATCTAACACCTGTGAAATTGGGGCTTATAGGGCAACTTCACAGGTTGCTGACTACTTCATGATAAGGATAAGCCCAATCAGAAACAAGCCTGCCCCTGTAAATTTCAAATTCGATTCGTTTTTACAGGGCTTGAATGCGATGAAAATGTAACACTAATCAATAAACAAATGACTACTTTTGGAAAAATACTTCCATGTTTTTAAAACTAAATTAACTTGAAATTAGAATTCTTAGCCAAACAAAAATTATTTTATTTGAAATGGCCAGTACTGCAGAACGGCAATTTCATATGTAAAGACTAAAGGCTAGGCCAAACCAACGCGTCCAATTTGCGTTCGGCGGTGGCGTTTACGGTGGCGATACTACGCGTGCAAAAGTTGTGCACACTGTCGCGTTTGTTCTTGCGTTCACCAGGCTGGAGTCACGCCATTAACTACAATGCTCTCTGATACATATAGTGAAATTGAAGAAGTTTTACTTCTGTCTGCTCTCATTGAAGATGAAGAGGAACAAGAAAGGTAAGTACAACCCAATCACAGTAGCTAAGTCTAGTGAACGTCACGATATGATGGGATATTCTGAATATGCTTTTGATGGTTACGGGTTGCAATTACTTATAATTATTATTATTTGCGAAGATATTGTGCTAGTTTAGTAAATATTTTTGTAAGATAATGTTTCATTATGTTATATTTTTTCAGAAAAACTAGGGTATGGGTACACAGTATAAATGAAACGAGAGAAAGGGAAGGTAAATTTCATACCTTACACTGGCAATTACGTGAAGATTAAAAACGATTTTTCATTTACTATAGAATGTCTATTGAATGCTTTGATAAGCTTTTGAATATGATTAGAGATACCTTAGATTAATTAATTATAATAAACAACTTTGCACAGCAAGACGAGTAGTCGATAATGCTTTCGTAATACTAGCTCAAAAATGGCGAATTTTCCACAGACCAATGGAGGCAAAAAGATCAACGCTAATTGTAAAAGCTGCGTGCATTTTGCACAATTATTTGAGATCAATCATTCGAAATGTAAACTATGACAACACTTTTTTGACACCAGTAACTGAACAGCTAAATGCCTTTACAGCAATTCCTAATATAAATCATAGAAGTACTAATTATGTTTTTATCATTCGTGAACAATATGTGAGATATTTCAATCCATAAGGATTTGTATAGAAACGTATAATGTATAATGGGTATTCTGTTACTTTATGTGGGCAACAAATAAATATCGTTTTATGATTAAGTGTATTTTTTTATCATAGGTAACCTAACCCAAATTATTAAATAAACATAATTATATAATCCATGTCTCCTTCCGATTTCGTCCCACACCTAGTCCTTTTTCTATTGTTTTTATAATCAAAATGAGACGTATCATATAGGTATTTATGAACCTCATTTATAATTTCTTCCGGTTCAACCACACTTAAAAAAACAGTTTTTCAACATAAATGAAATAGTAGCTGCGTGCAGCGGCCTAACGTAACAAGCGCGATCTGATCTGATCGCCACCGCTGCGTGCAGACGCTGCACCGGACGCCACCGCCAAACAGGAGGATGCCCCGATGTGAACACGTCGCTACAAGTTCGTACGTAACATCTGATCGCCACCGTGCACGCCACCGCGGACGCAAGCTGATCGCGTTGGTTTGGCCTAGGCTTAAAGATCTATTATATTTGAGCCGTTTGGGGTCGAAACCAAGGGCCATGGGGTCTGAGCACCCGGCTCCTTAATAAAAAATAAAAAAGCACATTTATCTTTTTAATGTTTTTGAATATGTTTTTAATAAATATTATGATAACTTATGTAACTAATGATAATATTGATTCGATATTCGAAATATATTTGCGTTAAATGAAACGCATCTTTGTCATTACCACACGAAGATCTGTCATCTGTCAGATCCACAGATTACATTGTCAGATGAGCTGAGTTTGTTTTTTTATAGTTTGTTTATGTACTTCAAAGATAATGTAATACTACGTAGAATGTACTTTATTGTATCAGTTTTTATTGTAGTTTCAAACAAAACAAGATCTAAATACATTTGTGTTGTCTGGGTCGTTATTTTGCGAATACAAACATCGCAAGTCAAAATTTTATTAAGAGGCTAAAAAGTCCTCTTTACTTTCACTAGAAAAGTGGAATAATTTATTGCCGTTCTGCAGTACTGACCATTTCAAATAAAATATTTTTTGTTTGGCTAATAATTCTAATTTCAAGTTAATTTAGTTTTAAAAACATGGAATTTTTGCCAAAAGTAGTCATTTGTTTATTGACTATTGTTACATTTTCATCGCATTTCAATCTTTTTCGTCATAATGGATACGATAAAATTCGAGTAATTATGGACTATGAGTACCGTCGTGGCAGCAACGTGGCGCAAGCGGCACGGAACATTAACGACGTTTACGGAGCTAACACTACAAACCAACGCACCACCTGTTATTGGTTTGCTCGCTTCCGTTCTGGGCATTTCGACCTGATTAATGAACCTCGCGGTCGTCCGAAGACTTTGGTCGACAATGATGAATTATAGGCGATTGTGGCAGCTGATGAGACACAATCTACGGCTGAATTAGCAGAAGCTTCCGGCGTTAGCGTCAAAACAATATTCGTCCATTTGCGTCAAATAGGCAAGGTAACAAAAGCTTGACACGAAGTACGCGTCGAGACGTGCCTAGCACTGCTCAACAGACACACACATATGAAGGAATTTTGAACTGCATTGTTACCTGCGATGAAAAAAGGATTCTGTTTGATAACCGCAAGCACTCAGCAAGTTGGTTGGATTCTAGTTCAGCACCTAAACAATGGCAAAAATGAAAACTTACCCCTAGAAAAATTATGGTCACTGTTTGGTTGTCTAGCGCCGGTGTGATTCATCACAGCTTCTTACCAAACAGGGTGAGCATTACTGCAGATATGTACTGTTAAGAACTGAACACAATGATGGAGAAACTGGCACATATCCAACCAGCATTAGTCAAACGCTTGTCTCAGCTGCTCCTGTACGACAACACACAACCTCATACTGCACAGCAGATGGTCTCCAAGTTGCCATCCGCCCAACTCACCAGACCTTGCGTCAACAGACTACTACTTTTGCCAGAATTTGGATAACTTCTTGGCGGGAAAAAAATAAATACCTGAGAGGCAGTACATGCCTTTGAAGAAATGGTTGCCTCCCGTCCAGCTGATTTCTTAAAGAAGGGCATCAGACCTCACCGACGAGGTTAGCAATTGTAAATTGTAATCCCCTTATATGATTGTATCCACATGATAGTTATATTTATACCTTTTTGGTGCAGTTGAAATATAGTTTATATATCAAATGTAAAATATAGTTAGTTTTGTATGCTATCTTTAAATGCTCTAAATTTTCTATCACTAAGTGAGTCTGTAAAAATTTGGATATTATTATATTTGTTATTTACATAACTTATGGCTTTCAAAGCTTCAAAAACTGGATAAGTCTCTGCTTTTATATTGTTCAATGGTTATCAAGCACATAACTTCGAGCATACTCTGTTAGTGGATCATACAGGGTTGATCTCACATGGGTACTTGCTACCATCAGTATAAGTAAAAACACAGTATTTGTTATTTTCATCAAATAAAGCTAGCATATCATTATTGTCAGTAATGTAAATGGATGTATTATTATACTGCTCAAGGAAAGTGTGTAGCTTGGCCACTGAATTTGCTTCCTTATGTTTAATAATTGTTTTGTATTTTCAGATAAATTGGATCAACCATTTAACAAATCATGTGATGTATCTAGTGACTCGAAAACATCTATCAGGTGAGGAACTAATTTTGTAGTGACCTACTTATTATCTGATGACATATACTTATTACAATATCTTTCAGATGGTAGTGACCTTCTAAGGATAAGACTCATAATTTTTATTTTAACTTCCATGGCCCTGATGGAATGAACACATTGCACCCGAAATGATTCCCATTGCCTTGTTCTGTATTATATCTAGACTATGTACACTTGGCACTTGTAAAATAAGGGTTATTTTTACTACTGTAATCAAAATGACTTCTAACAATTGCTTTGTACAATATTGAGAATATATTAACACCTTTTAAATCCTTGTTGGAAATTTGCTTGATGTTCTTCAAATTTTAATTATTGGTCTATTACAATTCCTAACAATGTATGTTGATATTCTCTTAGTATTATGTCTCCATTGTAAAGGATCTTCATCTCCTAAAATCACACAGCTGGTTTGAGATTATGATATAATTTTCAAATGCAATCTTTTACCATAATAATGGTTGACAGCCCAGGCAACATTAATATGTTCTAAAGCTATAGATAAATGTTTATCACTACAATACATAACTAATTCATCAGCAAATTGAAGAATATTTTCAATGTATACATATAATATAAATATAAACCTCCTAAACCTAAACCTAAAGTGTTACACCTGCGTTGTTTTGGCCGTATGGATATCGACAGAATTCGCTCAGACGCTTCGGCGGTTGACTGGGAGCCATTGGAGAAGGCCAGTACTGTTGACGATAAAGTTACTATTATCAATAATATTGTGAAATCACTATACGACGCCCATGCACCCATACGTAAAATCAAAGTGAAGCGGCCTCCTGCCCCCTGGATCACGGCAGGTGTTCGCATGGCTATGAGGCGTCGTGATCGTGCTTTCCGCAAATACAGACGCGAACGCTGTGACGACAATTGGGCTGCGTACAAAATCGCCAGAAACCGGTGTAATCAAATGATACGCAACAGTAAACGCCGACATATTCTTGACAATATTTCTTTTTCTTCGCCTGCGGAGGTTTGGAAGTTTCTGGGCTCTTTAGGCATTGGGAAGCAACCTGGAATTAGTATACCAGCCACTATAAGCCTTGATTCGATTAATAATCACTTCACCACCTCATTAGCGTTAGACGTCTTAACCAAACGTCAAACAATAGATTCCATTTCCGGGTTGTCCAAACCTTCGTATCTGCCTTTCGAATTTTCTCCTGTGGGTTCGGACGAGATCAAGAAAATGATCCTTTCCATCAAATCAAAAGCTGTTGGTGTCGACAACATCAGTCGGTTCATGATCATCACCATACTGGACCAACTCCTACCTGCAATTTCCCACGTCATAAACTTTTCCCTCTATTCTGGACAGTTTCCCTCCTTGTGGCGACAAGCTTATGTCCGACCTCTTCCTAAAATTAGTAATCCTTCTCTTCCCTCACACTTCCGCCCAATCTCAATCCTTCCCTTCCTGTCAAAAATACTTGAGGCATGTGCGCACCAACAGCTTTCTAGGTTTGTCCTATCCAATAACATTTTATCCACTTTCCAATCCGGCTTCCGGCCTGGGCACAGCACCATTTCCGCCTTGCTTAAAGTGACTGGCGATGTTAGGGTGGGAGTGGAGGATTCCAAGGTTACAGTGTTGACCTTGGTTGACTTTTCAAATGCATTCAACAGCGTCAGTCACGAAATACTCCTAGCTATCCTCTCCCACCTCTTGATCTCGTCTGATACTCTAGATTGGTTCTCTTCTTATCTTCAGGGCCGAAGGCAATTGGTTCGCATCGATGAGGCTATGTCTAATTGGTGTGATCTTAGTGCTGGAGTCCCTCAAGGCGGTATTCTTTCTCCACTTCTTTTCTCTCTTTTTATTAATCTCATCACGAAAGAACTTCGATGTGCGTATCATTTGTATGCCGATGATCTTCAGCTGTACGCTCAAGCCAAGGTAGAAGATCTCCCTGTGGCGATTGAGAGTATAAACCGAGATCTTGAAACTATAAGGGACTGGTCGGGGAGATTTGGGCTGTCTGTTAATCCCAGTAAGTCACAATCTATCATTATCGGCAGCTCTCGCACGATTGTCAAGATTGATAACTCTGCACTTCCCCCGATCATCTTTAATGGCACAGTCATCCCTATAAGTCCTAACGTCAAGAATCTCGGTTTATACTTGGACAGCAGCCTCGATTGGCGAACTCAGGTTGGAAATATCAGTCAACGGGTTACAGGGACTTTGCGATCTCTCTATCGCCTTCGTAACTTTCTCCCTGTTAAGACCAAGACAATGCTTGTGTATACTTTAATCTTCCCCGTTATCGACTATGCTGATGTGTGCTATCTCGACCTGAATGCAGATCTACTCAATAAACTTGACCGACTTCTCAATAATTGCATTCGGTTCGTCTTTAACCTTCGTAAGTACGATCATGTCTCGAATTTCCGTAAGCAATTGAATTGGTTGCCTATACGTCAACGTCGCAGCTGGCGTGCGTTGACATTCCTTTTTACTCTCCTATATTCTCCCAACGCACCAGCCTACTTAACTCCTGATTTTAAATTTCTTTGCTCCAACCACGATAGATCCCTACGCTCTTCTAACAATCTTCTTCTTCTTTGTCCCTCTCATTCTTCCAGTCTTGTTCATTCTTCTTTCTCTGTTAAATCCATTCTCTTATGGAATGCCCTTCCTCTCAATATCAGGATGACAACTAGCCGCAACGCTTTCCGGACCAGTGTACGGCAGCTGTACAATAATTATTTGGCGGAATCATCGGAATAATGTATCTCCCTTTTATATATGATATATATATATTTATATTTATTTTGTTATGTATATATTTAAATATACATTATATATATTATTTTTGTAAATATTAAATATATTTATTTTATAATTATAGTTACTTATAATTTATTAATTTTAATATTTATGCATTTTAGTATCTTTAGTATTTTTTTTCTATTTAATTTGTAGTTTTGAGTGAGTTTTATTTAAAATAATTTGAATTGTGGATACTTTATGCACCTACCCGAACATATCTCTGCACCACCTTAAGGTTGACTGGTAGAAAATGCCTTTGGCATTAAGTCCGCCTTCGTCACATGTATCTGTGCGAGAAGTTAAATAAATAAATAAAAAATAAAAATATACAGATTTCACTTGTGTACAAATTGTATAGTAGAGGAGAAGGTGCAGCACCTTGCATTGTACCTTTAGCTGCAATGTTGGGTCCATATAAAATATTATTATGCCACATGCAATGTTCTACTGTTCAAAACATTATAAATCCACTTAGCTACTTGTCCATGTAGCCCTATATTTTCTGTTAATATCCCAGTGAATATGCCCACACTGGCACAAGTATCTTGAACCTTGTTTAATTTCACATTGTTTGCTCTTTGCAGATTTGCACAACTTGCCCTCTACGAAAACCAAACTGGAATTGCAGAATATCAGCATTATTGGATTCCGAACACCAGTCAAGGCGACTCTTCAACAAGTTTTCAAATATCGCCAAGGCATGATGACAAAGAAATTGGACGAAATGAGTTTGCAAGATGTGGTGGCTTATCAGAGATAACACACTGTGTGTCACGTAAAACAAAAGAATAATATTGTTGACCATAAATTATTAATGATGTTTATAAATATACTTTGTACAGATAAATGTAAGCTTTTAATTAAAAGATATTATTATGGGAAATCATTTAAAACTGAGTCCTTTTTTACCCCAGCTGCCAGATAGCTATAGTTTTGTTTATAGTAGTAAGTATAGGGATTATTAAACATATTTATAAGTACTAACTTTCATAAAGTAATGTGTCAAAAGTGACTAGCTCTGCAGCATCTGACTGACCAGGCTGTATGAGTGAAGTTATTTAAATGATGAATTATTATCAGTCTAATAAGAAAATACTGTTCTAGCAGGCTTCTCGCAGTTGTCATAAATGTCATAATACGACAAAATTTTGAAAATGCAAAATTCTTTTTTCATTCCCCTCTGCCACAAGGCTGCCATTTTAATATGTTGTAATTTACATAATATATTTAAGTATAAAAGCGAACTGCTATTCTGGTGGTTGCAAGTTTTAACAGTTTACATGTACTTACCTGCCAGAACAGTATTATTGTTTTTAATTTTTGGTACATATTTTGACAAATATACATATATTTCAATCGAAATAAGGGAGCTGTAAACAAGTTAAATAAGTTACTCGTGGATATTCATTCAATTAAAAAAATAGGAAATTAATGGCCACCCTTTCATTTGAAACACCAAGTTTGTTCGTGCATTGATTGCATCGATTGACATACAGAATAAAAAGTACAGTATGTATTTTTGGATTTCGGCTGGTACGATTCGCCGGCGATATAGCATATTTTTAAGAATCTTTGAATGCAGTTTAAATGTTTTTTTTATTTAAATCCAAGCATATCTAGTCTTCTTTCTATAAAATCTATCTTTATTATTCAACATACTTTACTGCCATATGGCATCGCCGTGGAATACCCTTTATGCTGTTCTAACTGGCACTTGTAACCGTTGGAATGTTCTGACTTTTTTTACATATACTATTCAACAAATAACAGAAATTTCGCTCAGAATGTTAGCCTGCCAGAACGGTATTTTCTCATAATTGAAAAAATCTGTTTTGGGAGCCGGGTTAGTCAGAGGGTTCGCCACCTCTTAGTCTGATAAATTATAGATTTTTCAAGTCTGTTTTAAGAATTCTACTCTTGAATAGATGAGCTATCAAATGTAGTATCTCAATATTGTACCATAAGTAAAATTAATTCAAAAAGTAGGTACAATGCTTTAATTTTACTTTTTTTCGTTAGATTGGAACCTTATGGGGATAAAATATATATTTAGCCCATCGTGAAATAATATGCTAGTCTTATTGTTATTTTAATGGTAGATATAACATGCCGTAGTTTTATTTATATACTTTAAAATATTTTTGATTGTTTGAACCAGCCCATAGGTCGGCTATCGTTGGTGTAATACATAACCTACATAAATCAATTATCACCTAAAGCTCGGCTCCCTCAGACTAATGGCACCTATTATCTATAAATCTAGATCGTTCTAGAAATAGTTCACTACAAGCACAAGGCTGTGCTGTGGCTCTCAAACTTTTTGTACATAATTTACCCACAATAGTAGTGAGTTCTGAAGGCAAATACACAAATGAAATTCTTAATTAAAATATTTTATATCCATGGGCTTCATGGAGCACTCGAACATGTCAAATGAATAATTATAATACAAAACGTGATCGATTAGCAATAAAGAGTAAACATTTATGGAACTACTACTGGCCACGGTGTTCTATAATTATCTTTTCTTTTAATTTAAACTACCATGTTTGTCAGAGATATTTAATTACCAATACGCATGTTGTTTTATTTTTTGGGAAGTATTTAAACGCAAATCATAAAATATCCTTTTTCTATGCAATTAAATACCGAATTCCCATCAAAATTACTGATTGCACAACAAAATATTCAACTCAAAATATCACTAAACACACTACAATTTATTTTCACAGCGCACAGCAATTTTTCCTAAAGCAAAAGCTTTTTTATCAATGCACAGCTAATAATCTTAATGCACATTATACCTACATATTAATTCTTTTTCTTTTAAATATAGCTTCTATTTTTATAATATTTACAGCAGTTTTTCTAAATTAAACAACATTTTATTAGTCACAGTCATCTTATTATTTATTAATTATCACATAATGAGATCAGCAAAAAAAATATAAAATTAAATACATAGTTAATTGTAATTTATTGAATTATTAAAGCGGGTCTTGCTTTCGCGGGGCGTCCACGCTTCCTTTTTTGCCCAATAGGCACATTTTTAGCTTCTGTTACGATCTATGATAATAAGAAATTGGTAGGTAGTATAATATTATTTTATTTAGTGGGTGGATTCAAAAAGGGGTCGGAGTATCACACAGATTGATTCTAGCATGCTCTATGTTATGGTCGCAGTTCTAACCTTTTTTTTTTTTTATTTTTTGCGCGGGGAAATGCATTTACGCATACCACCCCGGTGGGTAGGGTGGGTATGTGGGACTCGCTCGTGCCTAAAGATGGTAAACGGCACGAGAATACCCACTAAAACCCCGCGGTGCTCCTGCACTCGCCGTGATGGGGGGGTCATGGGAAACCGACATAGCCATTCATCCACGACCCCCCCGGCGATGCCCGCCTAGGCAGGCCCCTCATGGCCCCCAAAAAGTGGGGGGACCGACACCGAGGACCGCGTGCAATGGCCGTCAGACACCCCCGTATCTGACGGCCCGGTCCTCCGCGGCGAAACAGATGTTCGTCCCGCCGCCCACCGCGTTTCGGTCGCAGAGGATAGGGAGAGCGGCAACGTAACACCGACACTCCTCTTACCCTGCGACCCCACCACGCCGCAGTACTAACGGCTGCGGCCCCGCCGGGGCCGCGGAAGGCAGGGAAAGCAGCAACGAAACACCGACAGTCCTCTCCCGCCGCGGCCCCGCAACTCCTCGGCCGCAGTGCCGACTCACGCCAACACCGCAGGCCCTCCTGTTGCAGTGCCTCCCCATATAGGCCCTGCAACATGGGCTGCTCCCACATGGGCTTGACGCCAAAAGCCCGAAGAGCAGCCCCCTCCTCGGGGTCCACTTAGCTTCACCGTGGCTCTCCAAACCACGGTTACTAAGCCCCACCGCGACGACAACGCGGGACACCCGGTTGGTGGGGTGCAGTTCTAACCTTTTTTTTTTTTTTTTTTTTTTTACGTGGGGAACTGCATTTACGCATACCACCCCACCCCGGGGAAGGGCAGAGTGGTTATGTGGGACTCGCCCGTGCCTACGATGTTAAACGGCACGGGAATACCCACTAAAACCCCACGGTGCTCCCGCACTCGCCTTGATGGGAGAGTCATGGGAAACCGGCGCAGCCTTAACAACCACGACCCTCCTGGCGATGCCCGCCGAAGCAGGCCCCTCATGGCCCCCAAAAAAGGGGCTGGCGCAAGCCAGCGACCAGCGCGAGGACCGCGTGCAAAGCCATCAGACATCCCCATATCTGACGGCCTGGTCCTATCGCCGCGAGACAGGTGGTCGGTCCCGCCGCCCACCACGCCGCAGTTCTAACGGCTGCGGCCCCGCCAGGACCGCAGAAGGCAGGGAATGCGGGGCATCGATAAACGACGCGCGCACCGACACTCCTACCCGCCGCGGCCCCGTAACCACCCGGCCGCGGTGTCAGCTTGCGCCAACACCGCAGCCCGGCCTGTTGGGCCACTCCTCCATGGGCCAACCCAACCAGTCAGCCCGAGGAGCAGCCCCGTGTCGAGTTATTAGCCAACGCAAAAAGAAATCCCCCGAAGGAGAAGTTTTTTTGCGAAGTTACCAGGGTGCACCAAACCCAAAGACTATTGTTCCCCCCTAATCCCCGCGGATTAATAAGGGACCAATAGCCCCGGATCGTCTAGGAGGTTACTCGACATAGCACCCCATGTGCAGTTCTAACCTAACCTAACCTACTACCATTTACTACTTTACCCATAATTGACCTATGCCATAACGAGATATACGGCTAACTCCCGACGCGACGACACGACCTAGCGCTATCTCTATCTCACTCGCTCGCGCCACTCTGCACTCCAGTGAGGAAAAAACGCGCGAAGTTTTTCAGTTAAGTTGTTCTGCTTTTAGAAATAATGCAATGTAAAAGGATTTTTTTGTTATAATAATCATTAAATTTGCCGAGCATGGCTTCTTGAAAATTAAGACAAATATGATGAACAGATTTTGTTGTACTTACTGGTTAATATGCGACTGGGATAGATAATTTGCTATGAAATATGGTAAATTTGATGTGCAGTCAGTATTTATGCTATGCATGTAGTATTTTTGTACAAAAATAAATTTAACTGTATTGCATTATGAGGAAAAAAGGAATGTCATATTGATGTGTAATTTCGAATTATCTGCAGTTTGAGTTTTGTTAAACATTTAGTTTATCTGTAGTGAAGTAAGTTATTTGATGTAAAAAAGAATATAAATGATGAGTATGTATTGATAGGCGATTATTTATTTGATATGCAATATAAAATATCCCTTATTTTTTTAACTAATCTGAATCCCCAGTGAAGCCAGTATGTTTTTGAGAATATTGAAATACAGTTACGTTTCTTTTAAAAAATGGAAGTATGATAACTTGGAGTCAAATAGGCTATTTTTATAATTTCGAGTTCTACCATACATATACATTTAATACGATAGTGTTTGTTATTATGACTCTTTGTTATTCTACAGACACATATTAGGTAAAATCTATAATCATAATGTTACATAAATAGGGTATGCACAACTATACAACAGACAATTTTGAAGAAATATTTTTTGGCTGTATTTCGTACAGCGATATAGTTGAATAATACTGCTAAATAGACCGCGTACATACACAATAATATTACCAAAACGCAAAATATGGGCAATAATATTGCATTTCTGCGGCTTACCCATTGAGTCCTGGTATAAGAAAATAGTTTGGTTACTCCACTGATGTTTAACATTTTGTCTGGGAATAATGCTGTACCAACAAAGCCAAAAATATAAAAAAAAACTAACAAACTGCTACGTGTTTTAACTTACACTACCTTTTTTAGGGTTCCGTAGCCGAATGGCAAAAAACCGAACCCTTATATATTCGTCATGTCTGTCCGTCTGTCCGTCCACCTTTCATTCAATCAACTCCAATATAATAAAGAATAAAGAAAAACATTTATTTAGATGTATAGTGGTACGAAACGCTTCGTGCGCAAGTCCGACTCGCACTTGGCCGGTTTTTTACTGTTATGCTATAAACAAGCTATTTTATTACAAAGTATTTTGTGATATTGCTTTTTTTCACTAGTACAAAAATTGAAAATAATATTTTCCTCACACTTGAAACATTATGTTTAAAAATGTGTTAATACACATAAATTATAGTATCCACTGTCATAAAATCACTTTACTAATAATGTACATACATTTCTCAGGAATACCTGAACAAACCGTTGATTATTAACATAAGGTATTTCATCAAAAATCCCTATTCAATGAAAATCAACTTAAAAGCTTTGAGAATCTGCGTGAATAGAAAGAGAACGTATGATTTTGCCATTAGTTCGAAGGAGAAAGAGCATTAAGCTATAGACACTACCAGATATACCTACTTCACATCTGCCACGCCTCTTTATTGCCAGGAATAAAAATACGATTGTACACGTAAAAATCAATAAATTTTATTGCCGTCAAGAACTGAAATATTTAATGGTAAATATTATCCTAGATAGCATTTACCATATTTTTTTTTCCAAAATATGACACCCTTTAGTAATTACCGATCTTTATGAACCTTGTTTCTAAACATACCCTACATAGACATATAATTACAAAACCTTTTTGCGCATGCTCAGTTCGAGTCAGACTAATCGATTAAAAGCTCTGAGAATACAACGCAGGTCTCGTTTTCGTGAACTGAGATAATTTTTACATTCCGGTGCGATTAGTTGGTGTAGCTGGTGTGCTGCTTACTTTACGGTAGCTAGCTTACTGCTCGTTACAATGGCTCTCCACGGTCTCTACTACGACAGAAATGATCCAAACAACCCGGTGTCGAAGCTCAGGCAGTTCGGCAACCTCGACCTTTTTTCCGGACCGAAGCCAAAGCTCGAGTTAGACGACTTTAACAGCATCCATACGCTGGAGAGAAAGCTTGAAGAAGCCCAAGCCAAAACCATCGCTGTCGAAAGTTTGATCAGAAGAGTTGAAGCTGGCGAAGTGGATGTGAACCAGTTGAAGATGGATTTAGTGATTAACAAAGCGAAGGTTGATCCGGTCACTAAAGACTTACTCGATGCGTTAGAAGCAGTTGTCAACATATCTGCAGAGAAGCCTCTGAAGGATGACGACGCTATCACGCCATCTCTCAATGCTACCGATGACGAAATAAAGATCTTGCTGTGCAACAGGAAACTGCGATACAAATTTCTACAGAGAGATGCGCTCCTGCTTGTGGAGGTGGTTGTCACAAAGAAGAAACTGAAACGAGAGCATAGAGATATATTGAAGAAAGAGCAAAAGAAGCTGGCCGTAGAATAACAATTATATTAAGATAAAATTGTTACCGGCATTAATGAAAGCCGTCAAAAACTCATCGTATCAGCCAGGCTTTGATGAAATGAAATATATAATTTTCTTAATATAGATTAAGTCATTGATATAAACAAGTAATAGTTTCTTTTTCAAGTAATCATTATCAATATGGAAATCAATATTATTCATTCTTCATAAAACATAACAGTAATGCACGACCCTCTCTCTCCCCAAATAATTTATTGGTGTCTATTAGATTAATAACCTAAGTAAGATGATAAATCTTATGCAGGTGTTTTTAGATTTAGGATATATTATGTACCTATATTTATTACGTAGATAAGTTTTTGGAAAATGTGAATTTAATGAAAGAAATTGTAACCTTTTTTCTATATAACTAGACTAGACAATTGTCTTGAACTTGTAATTGTAGTATGTACTTGTAACTGAATACAATAAATAAAATCTGTTATAACAGCATTCTTTGTTGCCTTTCCTTATCAAACGGCTTGTTTAAACGAGAGGAAGGTAAGTATCAAGCAGTGGCTCGATCAAATAGTATTGGTATAAATAATTTTAGGAAGGCCTGTAGTTTTGTGTTCAGGTTTACGGTATTTTTTTTATACATCTAAAGTTTTTTAAATTACAAGAAACATTGAATGATATAGTACAATAGTTGACATCAAATAATGTGCAGATTAATCTAGATAAAACACATTTAATGAGCTTAAAAAAATAGACAACCGCGGTGAGATGCTAATTTGGATATAATTTATTAAGGATCAATGATCAATGAAGTTGAATCAACGAAATTCTTAGTGCTAAATATTAGACACTAGTTTAAATTGGAATGTAGGAAGGCTATGCTTAAAACTGAAAGCAATCATTATGCTCTTTCCATGCTTTCAAAAGTTGTGAACCAACTAGCGGTATTAACAGCTTACCATGGTAATGTAGGGTTCATATGGCATTTCGTTTCAGGGCAATTGCAAAGAACAAGAAAGAGTGTTTAAGGGACAAAAAAATTGCATACTAGCCATGTACAAATTGCAACAAACGGATAGCTGTAAGCCTTTCTTTATTGATCTCAGTATTTCCTAACCTAACCTAACCTTGCCATGTTTATTCATGAGCGAGGTAATAATATTTGTTAAGTAATATGAAATTGTTTGTTGATTATAAAAGTAAACGACAAAACCATAAAATCAGCTCTCATCAACATAATACATTTTACTAATAGCATTTTTTGTTGGTATGTCATCCAGAATTTATATCAAATTACCAAAGACATTGTTAGAAGTTAGCCCAATAGATAAATTTAAACCTGAATTAAAAACCCTTTTTAGGGTTCCGTAGCCGAATGGCAAAAAACGGAACCCTTATAAATTCGTCATGTCTGTCTGTCTGTCTGTCTGTCTGTCCGTCCGTCCGTATGTCACAGCCACTTTATTCTGAAACCATTATGACTACACAATTGAAACTAAGTAGGTAGATTTATTCTGTTAACCGCTTTACGATTTTTACAAAAAATAATAATAATAATAATATTAGAGGGGGGCTCCCCTTACATTGAACTGAAACAATTTTTTTTTTTCATTCTACCTATACGTGCGGGGTGTCTATAGATAGGTCTTTAAAAATTACATTGAGGTTTCTAGAACCATTTTTTTTCAATGTCAATCGTTCCAAAGATAGACACTTTCAAAGTGCTAAAATGAGTGTCCCTCCCCCTCTAACTTTTAAACCACAGGAGTGAAAAATCAAAAAAAAATATATATCGTAATAAAAACTTTCAACCAAAATTGTTTTGAATGAGATACAGTCGGCAGTTTTTGAGATATAGCACTTTTTTAACTTTGTTAAGGCACTTGTCTCACCGGCAACGATTAACGAGTAACGAGTAGAGCTAGAACTAGAAACGAGTTAGCGAGACACGGGGAGCGAGTGCGTAGTTCCGATATTTGTGTACCTCGGCTATAAGTGAGTGTGCGAGTGAGGCGGATACAGATACGCACTGTAGAGAAATGACCACTGGTTGCTCTTTCGGCGTGAGTTCTAATCGCTTGGCGAGTATCGCCGAGAGAGTGTTATCCCTCATAGCTCTTGTCGCTCAGCGATAAACTAGTGAAGCGAGTGCTCGCCGGCAGTGTGAACAGTCAGCGATCAACTGTTTGTATATGCATCTCTTTTGTTCACACGGAAAGTATATCTATTGTATGTTTCTTGAGCGAGAAAATAGGCGATAGTTAGTCGTTTTCTCGTCGTTGGTGGGACAACTGCCTTAAAAATTATAAATTATAACTTTGTTATTGATACAAATTACATAAAAAACTATGAAAAACAAAGTTATATTTGCTGGCGAAAAAAATGTTGGTATTTTGGCTATTTGTCGGTAATCGGTACGTTTAATGTTGTTACGACTAGCTACGGAACTATTGCGCGTGGCCCGACACGCACTTGGCCGGTTTTTATAAGTAAATGACACTATTCTAGAGTATTTAAACGATTATATTGATAACAGTAGGTATAACTAGTAGATAAATTATAGAATATAATTAATGTTGTGTAAAATGTATGTAAATGTGGTTGATTCAAAATCTTTATTTAATTTTATATTTGTTATTTCTGTTAAAATGTTTAAACTAGTGTTTTTATTATTTGTCATTGTTCTTGTGTATTAAGTATAAAAGCAAAATTGCATAAAAATAATACTTTAAAATTATTACCTTTTTATATAATATTATCGTTGAAAATAAAGGGGGTTCTTAGTTTTCAACTTTAATATTATATAGAATACAAAAAAGGCATAGCAAAGTTAAAATTTGCTTTAAAATATTCCAAATATTACCGTGTTATAAAAATACACCAGATGTTATGTAGCTAATAAGACATGCCACCTTAGGGTTATATACCGTAGACCTTTTTCTTCTGTAACATCAATGCATTAACCACATTTGCAATAAATTATTTGAGTTTGAAACTGAAAACAAAATTTGCTGTAGATATCGGTTTGAAATTTTCTGATATGATAAAAACCTGAGAAAAATACCACTAAAAAAGTTAAAAAATATGTTGTTATTGAATTCCTAAATATATCAACCAAAACGGTTTATACTATATGGATAATCATATACACTCGGTTCCAAAAATAACGGGTCAGTCACATAAACCCGAATATCTCCCGAACTACGTATGCCATCCTAATGAAACGAAGACTGTTCAATTGAGAATTTAAATATTCAGATAAAAATAAAATAAAACTTAAATGCACCCACAATTAATCTCTAAATTAAAAAAAAACTAAAGTAGTCATATTTTTCTTAAGATTACATTTTTTTATGATTGTTTTTTTGCTGTTTTTCATCACTTTCTTCATTTAATACTTTGTATTGCCTCCACGAGCTCTTGTGACAGCTTCCAGGCGATTAGGCATGCTGTACACCAAATTTCGGAGCCGGTGCTGAGGAATACCTTCCCATTCCTCCACCAGTGCTTGTTTGAGCTCGGAAAGCGTGATTGGTGGGGGGTTTCGACCTTTCACGCATCTCTGAAGCTCGTCCCAGGCGTGCTCGATGGGGTATAAGTCCGGGCTTCGCGCTGGCCACTGCATGAGTTCGATACCGACCTCTTCAAGGTAGTCATGTACAATTCTGGCGGTATGGGGACGCGCATTATCATGCATTAATATGCCATGCCGGTCCATCCTGGCCATGAAAGGACCTACATGTTCATTGAGGATCTCTTCCACGTACCTCTCTGCATTTAGAGTTCCATTTTGAATGAGTACCAGCTCGGTGCGGGCCTCAGCAGAAATCCCAGCCCAAACTTGTACGGAGCCTCCACCGTACGCCACTTTTTCCTCCACACACGCTTGATGGAAGCGCTCTCCTGGTCTTCTGTACACCAACTGCCTACCATCATGCTTATAAAGCATGAATTTAGACTCGTCCGTGAACATTACCCTAGACCAATCGTCTAGTGTCCAGTTTAGGTGCTCGCGCACGTATCTCTGTCTTTCAATTCGATGTCCCCGTTCCAGTTTGGGGCCATTTGCGGGCCTCAATGGTTTCAAATTTGCTTCAGCAAGACGTCTTCTTACTGTTTGAGCTCTTAAATTGCCACCTCCAAAGCGAATAAAGTGAGTTTTTAGACCAACAGCAGTTTGAAAACGATTTCGGAGCATTGTAGCCACCAGTTGTCTGTCTTCCCTGGCCGTTGTGCATCTTGGTCTGCCATTTCCTGGTCTTCTAAGGTGTGATCCGGTCTCTTGGTACCGCTGGACTACCCGCTGAACAGTCGACAAAGATACACCAATGTTTCTGGCTGTTTCACGCTGGCTCCGCCCAAGTTCCAAAAACGTTAGGATTCTGGTACATTCCTCTAGCGTGACTGCCATGCTTCACCTCTCAGAATAATAATTATGCACGTGGAAGACGTTCACGATATTTTTTTTGTGACAGAATAGAAATGGAAAGCATCCATAATGACATGAAACAAAAATATTGTTTTTAAAAATAGTCATATTTTTAATTTTGTTTTTCTAATGAAGTTTTTTCATCAACCAGTTTAAATAATATGCTATTAGAAGAGCAACAAAAAAGTCTTTAATCTGGTTGTTATTTCATTGATCTAACTTTTACAGTTCTGTAGGTATTTCAATTTTTGTGACTGACCTGTTATTTATATGAAGAGGATATATATTGTCTGATTGTTACCAAAAATCTTAGAATCTACTGGACCGATCTTAAAATCGGTGTGGAGATTATTCAAGACCCAGGAATAATATAGGATACGTACCACGTAGAAGCTGTTTTGGCTGAGATGGCCAATATTTCAGAAAAATAATTATATTATAATTAAATGAATAAATAAAAATAATAAATATCACACAAAACATAAACACAACGCCATCTAGTCCCAAACGAAGCAGACCTTGAATTATTGGACTTATTTTTTTTAATTTACTTACAATAAAAAAAATACTTTTTTTATAAGTCTAAGAAATCAGGGATTTTCACGGTTTTGAAGTCACGGGTCGGTATTGGCCACGCTCGAGTACGGTGCTCGTCGATTGGTCTAGCAGCCACCTGCAGATAACTTCAGAACCGCCAAGATCCCTTTTTTTTTTTTTTTTTTTTTTTTTTCGCGGGGAAATGCATTTACGCATACCACCCTACCCGTGGGGGGACGGGCAGAGTGGCTATGTGGGACTCCTACGATGTTAAACGGCACAGAATACCCACTAAAACCCCGCGGTGTGCCCTCGTCGCCGAAAGATAGTGGGTCGGCGAGCCCCGGATCGATATTATATCCACAGGGCTCGCCGCGGCGACCGTGCCCAGTCCGACCTCCGACCGGGCACCCGACTCTCTTCAGTCCTCCTCTCGTAGCGACGTCGACGTCGCGGAAGGCATCAGCGGGCGGCAGAAAATCCCCCTCCACCGCCCGCGGCCTCGCTTAGGGCGGCATTAGGCTCGCGGCGTACGCGCGCCTTCGCCGCCCAGCTCGCCGGCGGCGGAGCGGATCAGCCAGGAGTGAGTCCTCCCTGATCCGCCCCGCCGCCTCCTTCTGCGAGATGACGTCCTCACAGAAGGATGCGACCGCATCCCACGACCTCGCGCTGCCCATGGCCGCAACCACGGCCGGCAGCGAGAGGTCGTTCCCTATGACCGCGGTGAGTTCCCGGCGCTGCACCTCCCAAGCAGGACACTGCTCGAGAGTGTGCTGCGCCGAGTCCTCACCGCAGTCGCAGTGGTGGCACATGGGGCTCGTCTCCCTCTTCAGCCTGTGCAGGTACTTCCCGAAGCAACCATGCCCGGTCAATACCTGCACTAGCCTGAAGGAGAGAGTCCCATGCTGCCGCCCCGCCCACTCCTCGAGAATCGGCCGGAGCGCCTCCACGGTGCGAAAACCAGCACGTGGAGCCTCCAGCCGATTCCCCCACCGGACCATCAGCGTCCGGTGGGCCTCCTCCCGCCACGCACGCAGCTGCTCGGGCATGGGGACAGAACCCTCGGCCCGAGCAGCCGCCCTGCGCCTGTACACTTCGGCGAGCACTTCCGCATCCAAATCCCACGGGGGTGTTCCGGCCAAACCGCCAAGATCCCTGATTTAACCCTTATTTGTTTTTACGTCTTGCCTTGACTTGACTTTATCCGATTCGCACTTGTCCAGTTAATAACATATAATATCTCTGATGCCGACCATATTTCAGTAATACTTAAGTAAATATTAACTACATTAGCAAATTTAATACAAATACAAATACAAATACAAATCTTTATTGATAACTCCTCAGTTACAGGTCATTTGTTATTAATAGTATGTTATTACTTGTTTTCTTGTTCGCTGGATATGTTCACAAGAGCCATTTACGGTTTTCAATGTTCCTTAGTTGTGTTAATTTAATTATTTTTATGTTAAGTACTCTTTCGCATTAGGTTAAGAAACCTGTAATGATAGATGTAGGTATATTGAGTGTGTAAAAATAAAAAAATAAATAAACTACTAAATTTGCTAATAAATAAAATTATATCCGTATATTTTTCTTATTTGTAAATTGTTTACATTTGCTATTGATAAACGCACAAAGAGGTTTCACCTGTAATGATGGCAAAAGTAGTTACGATCATCTGGCTCTTATTGAACAACACGTTATTTACGTTATGAATAATTCGACTGTCGCCTCTCGGTGCCTGGCACCCAGGGCTGGCGGACGCCTTCGTCTCCTCTTATGCCTTCACTGTTCGGTAGATCAGATACAAAGTACCTACATGTCATATTCAGATAAAATAATGTACAGTCGGCCAATGAGTTGGGTATGCAGGGCAAAAACTTCTAAGTCATAGTAAAGACTTACGACACCAGTTATGGATAAGTGAGTTATATATCTAAATATTGGATATATTACACTGATTAAATATAAAATACAAACTTGCATATCTATTGCAGTCAATTTTTACTATGGCGTAGAAGTTTTTGCCCTGCATACCCAACTCATTGGCCGACTGTACTATCAGAAAAGTTTACGCATGGTGATAACTGCGTAGCACCGCTCTCGTAACGCGGAGTAACAAGAGTTAACAGAAATATTAAAAAAAAAATAATTAGACATCAATACTACTACAGTCTCGATAGTCTAGTGGTTAGCGTATGCGTCTCCACCGCAAGGTTTTGGGTTCGAATCCCAGATCGGGCAGTGCTGTTTGTGAACTTTCCTTTAGGAAATTCACAATAGCAGCACGGAGTTGGAATTGTGCCCGGTGGATGGCAATAGCCTCACCCCCTATCCCATGGGACCTAAACATAATAGGTGAAGTGTGGGTGTTGTACACCTTTTCCACACCCTTCTAGGTAATATAGGCGTGATGTTATGTTATGTTATCAATACTACCTTTTGCTCTTAAAAAAATCTCCTTATTCAGCGATAGCTCCAAATTTATATGGAATACCGACTGCAAAAAATGATGATGTTTTCTAGTTGACTGCGGTCTCATAGTCACCAAATAAGCATTAGATGATGCTATAGATAAAGATGTAAGACGGTATTCGTCCAAAAAACATTTAGTATCATTTAAACAAACTAAGCTCCGAAATACTTTACCTCTACAGTTAAAGAGATTATGGGACATAAGCAATAAAAGCAAAATTTTTATACAACAAAGTATGTTTATTTTTTTGTAATATCTCATATTTTATAACAACATTTCTTATACCAATTTCAAATGCATGCAAAACAAATTAAACATCTCGAAGATAAAATAGCATAAATAATTTAATTCAGACATTAGGTATTATTGAGAATATAATATTTGTGCTCTACGCAAGTTTAAAATTATGGTGTTTCACGTTTAGGGCCAATAACACCAGCTGAGTTCAACGCTGAACGAACGCTTTCAATCTCTCTATCCCGTTAAAACAGTAATTCGAGAGAGAGAAAACGATCAAACAGCTTTGAGCGCGGTTTAAGTAGTTAGGTAAAATTGTGGCTTAGACATACATTACATAATTCATAAGTGCTCGAATTGGAAAGGCGCGGGCATCACCCATTACTTTAGCTACAATATGCCAGATTTGTTATTCCGCATTATTTGCTAACTACTATATTCTGTACCAAAATCAGATGGACAAAAAAATAGCTCCAAAATGTAATTTACAAATAGTTATTAGTGAATCACACTTTGGAGCTCGATTTTCATCTCTCTGGTTTTGGTACAAAACACAGTTATATTACATTATCATAATCATAAAATTAGCATTTGGGTAGATCCTTACACATAACAGCAAAACTGTTCGGTCAACCATTATTTAATTCAACTATGTATTAATATTAATTATTATCTTTTGTTAGTAGATAGGTATCGTGTCATCAAGCCATCATTCAGATTAATTTTACTAAATCTAATTTGTAGTTTCTATCTATGCAATAAATGAACTTGTTAAAAATAATGATATGTGGTTATTTGTATACAATTAAACTATTTAACATCAAAATAACAATTTTAAATATCACATAATATTCGTAGAAATATTTACCTACTTTATAATAATATATTAATAATTAATATCTTATGTGGTCCTTTGAAACGCACTACCTCTCTATCACGTGTCCGCTTATTATCATTAATTTAGTGTCCTTTATAGTCAGTGTCGTATGAAATGTCATCATAAGGAATACTTATAGGCCCTATTCGATTCGAAGTCGTTATGATAAAAACGGTTATACTCTATCAAAATTGTTATTCGGTGATGCTATGCGGGTAGCTACACGGAATACGGTAAATAATGCACTTGTGGAGCAGGTACTGACAACAGCTATGAGGCACAAACATAATCAGGCCCGGACCTGAGGCGGAGGCTAGTCTCGAGAGTACTCTCAGACACGACCGTACAATCGTTGGCCGTTAAATTCATAGTAAACGGGCGGGCAACATCAAATTATGGGCATTCGAGAATGGTTCCATACTTTGGGTTGCCTCGCTTAAAGGCAGGCCGCGTCATGCTGTCTTGGTCTCTCGAGGTCCGGGACTGAGCGTAAAGACGGATTTGTATCGCGGGTTAACTGACACGTGGTGCGTTGGCAGCCTGGTGAAGAGGGCGCCACTGTTATTCGTTGAGTATGCAGGTGCGCATGAGAGCGTCAGTGACGGAGTAGGGGTCGCAGTTGGACGCTGGTCGACGGTCCTCCAGATACCCCTTCTTCTCTTCGGCGACGTTTCGTGGTATTCTTATGCTGCTGGCACGGCTAGCCACACCTGTCAAAAAGCACATATTTAGTTGTACTATAAAAATGTATACCAATGGTGTATGACTAAAGGGCAGGTAACTAACTTTCAGTCAGTCTCTCAATACTGTTTATACATATTATTACACACATAGAGAGCATCGTCTATTGTGCTGGAATAACTGGCAACACTAGGGAAGACTTACCGGCGCTGAAGTCATTAATACTGGCAGTTTCATGGAGTCCGGTCAACCGCCTCTCGTTGTCCTTTCCTCCGCGAGGATCGTAGACCTTGATGTGCTTCATGTGCACCTTAGACAGCTTGTCGATGGCCTTCTCGATTTCACTGCAATTAATATCGGTACAGTCAGCATCAACACGAACATAAGAAGATAAACACATACAATATTTTCAAACTGCCATACAAATCACGTTATTTACATTAAAACATCCTCAATTTAAAATAATGCACCTATTATAGATAACTATGGGTTTTAATTCATTAAATCATAAAAGAATTATAATTTTAAGAAGCTACTTCTGTTGCTTCTGTTACGGCAACAAGCATGTATTGGAGAGGTAATGCTGAGTTGCATATGCTTCCGTCCGGTGGATCAAATTGTAAGTCCTTTATCGGTTGAAAGTTGCGGTTTTATAAGATTTTTTGGTAATGACTCGGCCATCTTCTATTTTATTGAATGATTTACGTTACTGTAATTAGATATTTATATTCTTTTAACGCGTAGAAACAGGACGTTAAAGGAGATCAATTCAAAAGATAAATAGATACAGATTTTATAGTGCACGATAACTATCTAACATAAATTTGCATAACATGATCGCAATGCTGACGCACTCACTTCAAATTATGACTAGCCTTCGAAAATAGTACTGCAAACAGCAGTATACGATAATTACAGTGCATAGTGCACTGTGGCACGTGACACAGGCTGCTTTGTGTTGATAATGCAACGCCGACGTATTGTCTTTGTCCACTAACACATTACAGCTGCTGACTCACGTCAAATTCTCCAATTACATATTTATTTTACACTTTTCATAACAAAATAGATTTTTAATTAGTCTAAAACCCTATCGTTGCGTTTTATGCTTGAGTTCAATTCGTTTACTGAATTGAAACTAGGCCAATAGATAATAGATCTAAGAACGTTTTGTCATATAAAATATCTTGTTTGTTATGACATCATACATAGAAATCACGTAATAAAGTGAAGCCTATCTCTAAGGGTACGTTTGCCTTAGTAGTTAACAAAGAAGTTCTCAATACTTACATAATACCATTTTCATCTCTCATCTTCTTGGTGGAGAAATTAGTGTGGGCACCAGAGCCGTTCCAGTCCTGGACTGGCTTGGGGTCGAAAGTGACGATGACGCCGAACTCCTCAGCCAGCCTATGCAGGATGTACCGAGCCATCCACAGGTCATCGCCGGCGGACACACCGACCGAAGGCCCGACTTGGAACTCCCATTGGGAAGGCATCACCTCCGCGTTGGTGCCAGAGATTGGGACACCAGCGTACAAGCAGCATCTGAAATCAAAAATATGTTTCTTGAAAATGATTTTTAAATAGGACACGTAGGCGATTTATCTTATTAAGCTTCTTATACTATTTTTTTACTTGCACGGATATAACGTACAAAAATTATTTTCTCATTGGAAAATGTTCATTAATGATTTTCATTACTTGCCAAGTATGAATTTACATAATTTTATTTTATTGGCTTATTAATAAGGCTGACCTCGCATCAGGCGTGCGCGTTCCTCGGGCGTGTGAGCGATGCGAGCGCTCGCGTCTTTTGCGTGTCGCTCACACGCCCGAGGATCGCGTACGCCTTATGTGGGGACGCCTAAGATGAACTAAAAGCAGGTACCTGTAGTGAGCTTCAATAAGATCCCTGGCAAACACCTTGTTGGCGCCAACACCGCAGTAGTAGGGACCCTGTGGTGGCGGGAAACCGCCTGGGGGCCAGCCGAAGGGACGCAGGTCCGAGTCCAGGAGAATGTACTCCTGCTCAATACCGAACCATGGCTCCTCATCTTTGCATTGCTCGTAGGCTTCAAGGCACTTGATGCGGTGGTTGCTCTCTGAATAACAAAATAAATTATCATCAGTTGAAGGATGGAAAATCCTTTAATTGAGTTTTAAAAATGACAAGATATGTTGGTCTTGTAAATTATAGTTTGGGAGTCTGACACATTTTGGACTTTTAACAATACGTGAGTTTTACTAAATAATAAATACAGTTTTAGCTCCAATCTAAGTCCGGTCTTCTGTTTACTTAACAATTACTTTTGAACATGCAATTTTATGATAGCAAAAAAATAATTATATGATATTATTTTGATTAGTATAATTTTAACTTACTTAATAGACATGTTTTTTACGTGCGTAGAACACCAAAAAATATTAAAACCTAGCCTGAAAGGCTAAAAAGTAGTTTGATACTAACTTAAACTGCTGTTAAAAAAACTAAAAATGCGACCATTTACACTTATCATAAAGGAGATCTATTACCAAAAATACACTTTGTTGTTGTGTTCTTTGACGATAAATTTTACAGTACTACATTGTTCTCAGTTCACTACACTAGCTCGAAGGGTTTAGTCCTTATAAGTTTTTTAACTATATCCGTAATCAACAGACATGATGACTAATTTTTATTTTTAAATGCAATTAAAACACCTCTCGTAATTAAAAACATCATAAAAATAATTACTTTGTTAACACGTAAACTGCCTGAGATAATACAATTTTAAATTCACATTAATTGGGCGAATAATAATAATAAAATTTATTGTCCAAAAATAATACAGAGTTACAACAATGGTGTACATTAAGTATTAAATGTTAGGTTAGGTTAGTAGTTTTTATGTTTTTTGTATGTGAGTTGTGTGGGTAATTTAATGATGAAATTATTTATAATAATTTCGTACTTCAAAAATGGTCCTGCCCTTGAAACTTTGAATGAACATAAAATTAGTTAGATTTATAGTATGTAACTTCTTGCATTTGGACGTAGATAGAACGGCTTAGATGTCTATTTTATATGAAACATCAGCGTGACTCCGCCCACACATTTAAATACAGAAATGATGTATGCATTTTTGACTTTCATGTGCACATATGACAGTCAAAATTCTTGACATTAATAAGTAAATTTTGACATTCCTAGGTGCACAAAATTTCTTAAGCGCTATGCTCGTACTTAAATTCGTAAACTTTGCCATTTTTTTTAATTCTGCGTCTTTCGTGCTGAACGAGGTGGCGATCAGCCATCCTAACTCCAGAATGGTGAAAACATCTGTGGTGAAATTTTTCTTTATACATTTTGCCGTGACTACAAGTACTTTTAAAATAAACAGGCGTATTCTGCTTTTAGTACTTACGAGTACATTTCAAAACATTGCTATGCTAATGTTTTTCTACTTTTGCTTAGATTCGATCGAATCAAAAATACCTTCCATGAATCTGATAACAGGCTGGTGACTCTTTAACTTTTTGTAATGACTTTTCATAAATCTTTAAACACCTACTTCACAGTGGTAGATGATTGCTTGCATACACGTGTATCTAAGAGTCACTGTTTTTGAACAGACTTCAAAAAAAGGAACTATAGAATGCACTCTATAGGTCTCAGATTGGCTTAATCTTTGTGCAGACTTAGCAAGACAAAAATATTCATAAATTTATTGATTTATCCATTTTTAAGTTTAAAGTGATTGTGACACTACTACGTCTGATTATAAAATATCTTTGAATATAAATGTACAATGTCACGAAGGCGCATCTTATCGACATGCTATAATTTAATTAGATTATCGAAAACGATTGTCTGACTCGATTTTAATTCGATAAAATATCGTTTACATCCGGATCGAATGCGATAAACAAACTAATAGTGTAAATGATCATGTTTTAAGTGCCTTGATCCGATGGGTTTGAATCGATACGTGACTGATATTAATTATGATGGTTATTTGATTACAAGAACGCGGGAATGGCTCACCTGTCGGTTCCATGTTGTACTTGTATGTGTCACACATTACAAGAATGTGGTTGCCGCGTCTAAAGGGGTCCCTGTAAATGGCACGGGGATACAAAAATGTATCCGAATTGTGGCCATCAGCCTGGCCCGTAGAGCTGCCATCGAAGTTCCAAATCGGCAACTCTGAAAACATAATCATGAATAAAAATCCTATTTACCGATTACAGTGAAAGAGCACGCACTGTGAAACTATATACCTACCTACTTATTAGTTGTTATGTACCTACTACAATACTAGCGAACATTTAATTTACATAAACAACTACTTTCAAATGAGCTAGGTATACTTAATGGTATCAACTATAACATTTCTACGTCTGCTGAGGACTGTTATTGGTTTGAAACCTTTCAAGTTTTCATTAAAAGTGTCCTTATTCTCTCGCCGATGTCTGGTGCACGGTATTTCGTAGACACGCTCTAAATCCTTGGGGGCGGCGTGTGTAGACATTACTATATTGATGTAAGCTTTGTTTAAATGTCTTTCTCCAATTTCCATTAAGCTCTTGTTCTTGGATTCCAATATTAGAGTCAGTTTATCTATTGAAATATAGAACTGAATAAATAATAAGCAAAGATGACAACGAAACTATCTGCCGTGCATTTCGGTCTTTATTATTGAACATTACTCTATAACTCATCTTTCGTCACGCAAACAAAAACTATTAGATGGATTTGATAAAATTTGGCACAGGACCCAAAAACCTAGGTTTTTGATCAATTGCCATCGCATAGCAAAAAAGTCGAAAGGCATGTTGAATTAATTTTATCAAAAACCTAAACGAGACCAGGTTTTTGATCAACATCCTAAAATAGTTCAGGTTTTTGATCAAAACCCGATTGTGTGAAACCTGCGACATACTCATGAAATAGTATATACTTGTATTTTCATAACAACGCATCTCGTCTCGCAAGGCCGGACAATTTACCTAAACTGTGTTAATTACCCGTTAATGAGGATGTAATAAAACCGGACTCGCTTCAATGAATGTGTCATGTTTCATCAACAGTTGTTTGTTTATTAATCAATTTTCTGAATTCGCACTGACCGTGTTTTCATGAATGGCGTAAATACCCGTCAAATTAGAACAAACGAGCAATTACGGGCTGATGAGAATTATCAAATAAACACTTTTACTGATGTAGGTTATAACTTTGAACGTACGAGTACCTAAAAATCTTTAGTTGTAAAAAATCTTTGACAGCTGAGGTCGTAAGGTTGTATGGATATACCTTCTTGAGCAGCAATTATTTTATACTTATATTTCCTCGAGGCAACTAGATAATAGACCTAATAGACATCGTATAGGTACTAAGAAAGATTTACTAGTTATGCATCGCTCAAATAAAATCTTGACTTTACACAACAAAATAATAAACGTACTAAGGAACAGTTGAAAAAAAAAATGGGACCAGCAGGATTTGAACCTGCGACTTCCTGCACACCGGGCAGCCGCTTTAACCAACCGCTTGTTACGTCATTTCGTGTTAAAATTTTCAACTGTTTCTAAGTATAATTTGCTAAGCTAATTTATGAAAATAATTTACGCCTAGAGATTAGGAAGTAGATCTTTGAAAATATTATTCAAATAAGTACATTGGTAGAATTGGGCATCGGGTAAATCGTAATTTCACATGCAATATTAAGTATGTTGATACAGTTTCTTAGTCAGTGAGTAACATTATCTAGCGCGGCGCGTGTCGGACGCTCTAAAGGGAATAATAAATGCCTATGGGACCTGGCGTTGGAGGGTTAAATGCATACTAACCTTTGGGCACTTTCGGTATAAAGTTCAAAGTACGATCTTTGCATCGCAAATGCTCGTCAGATCCATCGATCCAGATGTAGGTAGCCAGAATCTTGTCCGCTGGCAGCGGAAGGTCATAGTACCTCGACAGAAGGGTCTTGGAAAGAACTGCATTGGGAGAGTTCACCAACACTGGCCCCGATAATATCTTCGGGTTATCTGTAAATAAATTTAAGGTAAATTACTTTTATCGCATCAATCTATCTTCGAGTATTAATAGATGAAGTTCAAACCAGGTCGACGATCTATAATGATGTCTCTGCGTGTCATTTTGTCTCTGGTCGCTAAATTATGTTCTAATTAGCACGATTTTCTTTATATAGGTAAAGTCAGGTGATTCCAGTCATATATTTGTGTGACTTGGATAAGTATGGCTGTCACAGAGAATTTAATAAAAAAATTAGCACTAATTTAACTTAAATAACGACTTAAACAAATTTTATGTGTGATTATTGACAAAAAAAAATATCCGGATGACAGTTAAATAACCATCATAACCAAAAAGGTAAGAGTTGTAAAAAGTATATGGTCCTGTCTGTAATTATTTTATTTATAAAGGATGGGTAACAATACAAAAAACCTTAAACGGTTTCGCCCGCGCCTCCGCCTGTGTGGTTCGTCAATAAAAAGTAAAGCCTATGTTATTTCTCGAGTTTTGGACTCAAGTCAAGTAGATTCGGATCCTATTCGGTACAAACAAACAAACGAAGAATTCTTGCGTAATGTCAATTAGGCTTTATGGTATCTTGACGAAAATAGGCATGAGGTAGTTATGAGCCATTTTTTATGGATGTACTATGCGATAAAAGGTAGGGACGGAAGCTTATGCTCTTTGTAGTAGATCGATACATAGCTAATGAGAGCTTTGACGTTGTGTACTTTAGGCCTGTCGCATGTCGTGCGAAGGACTGCCTGGCTTGTAAGTAGGTCAACTGAAATCACAGCCTGCCTCTTAGTCAGTGGTTAGCACCCCTTTCCTGGCCACCTTATTTTTTTGTTGTTGGCAGGGACCGTGCTGGAGATATTATACATGGAATATAAACTCAAGTTGAATCTGTTCAAAATAGTGAAAGTTGAGTAGAAGGTACGTCCAACGAATTAATGCAAAAATAATTAGAGGGACAGTTGGCATCTACAAAATCCACACAAGTACGGCTAAACCACACTCGCAAGAACCTTTTGCGAACTTTATTTTGACTCCCGCGGACCACAGGTCGGGCAACACTGCTCGAAAGCCATTCTCACAAAACCACAACGCAATCAAATGGTAATTGAAATTCCAATCAACGTCAAACTTCATTTGTACATTCGCATCTAATCCCATTTTATTTAATCTAACTAAAATATTAAAGTAGGAAGGTACTTAATATTATATTATTTTTTAAATATTACGCAAGGTCGCTGATAATTACCTTGTTGCGCTGCAATGATAGTACTTAGATAATTATATAATATAACATTGAGTTCTGTTATAATAGTGCACCTATGAATTATAACTATGTTTTAAAAAACATTTTGGTAGTCAATATTAGCAGATAAATGCTTTGAAAAAAACAGTATTTTATTTGGGATTAGTTAAAAACACAGGCATGGAGAGTCCGCGAAACTTGACCAGGTGGAAGAGTTGAACCATCGCCTTCAAAATTGTATGTTGAATGTGAAATCGATAATGTTTTACTATTATTATGCTACCAGATAAATGTATTTTGATGAGTGCAATAGAAGCGAAAAGTCCATCACAGGTCTATAACTTTTCAAATATGCAACTTGGATTATTTTCAATATTATTTCGATAACTATCATAACTCCGCGGTAGGGTACTACTGCCGATTTCGGCTTGACGTTCTAACCTGGGACTGGGACCTGTATAAGGCTTTTATGCAGCTATTAGGTATCAACCTTGAAAATCAGGATCAATATTTTATTTGTAAAATCCTCGTCGTTTATTTCCATTATCCGTCATCCTTATTTATTTAACGTAGACCAACACATTTAAAGTACATTTTACTTTCATGAACTTGTAATAAATAAAACCAAACCTATTTAAATTATTTACTAATAAGGAATTCACAATAGATTAATAAAATTTAGTTCTATATTTCATCTTTTGATCCAGTTTGTTTTTATTAAGTGAAATTTTCGAAGATAGCATTAGGTATCTCAAAAACCGAAGAGGTAAAACAAGAAAAAAGATCCGATTTTGTATAGCGTATAGCTATGTAATATATATCTACTCAATGTAAGTAACATTACGTATCTAAGAAAATATTAAATTTGTCGTACCTATTGTATAGAAAACAGCTCAGGTTTTTAAATATTCGTACGTATAAATTATTAGATTTGCCACCGCTCGCGCCGCCCACACAGCCTGCCGCCCTGGGCCCTGCTCCCGTGGCCCCAGGGTAATTACACCATTGTGTATAGCTGTGTAATGGATGCCTCCATAATGTAAGTAACATTACTTATCTATTAAAACCTTTACTTTGTCGTATCTATTATTAGGAGACAATTTATTAGTTTCAAATATTTGTACTTTAAGACATCAGTTCCAATATAATTATATTGTAATGCTTAAGTACATTGTTAACGTATTTCTAGTAATCATTACAAGATTTTATTTATTTTTTATTTAAATTAGATGTATAACATCTGTCTCATGAGTATTACCAGAAAGGAATATTGGGTATGTTTCTCATACATGAATAAATACAAAAATATACCCTATTGTGATTGTTTTTAAATACATACCTTCTATTTTGGCGTGTGAATTATCAGACATCTTTGTGGCTTTGTTATCTTTTTATCTGAAACAAAAACAAAACTTAGTTAATTTTAAATGTCGATCAGACACTAAGCTAACTTAGAGTATAGATGTAATTTTCCGCTGCATCTTAAAAATTACAGGATATAATTTTATAATAATATGGAAACTGAAACAATTGAAATTCGAACAGTCAAGAATTTTCAGATTTATAACATATTTTTTATTAATAAATAAAAAAAAAAAGAGGGATAGGCCCTTCTATTATTATCTTAATACCGCCTTGAGGAACATCTGAATCCAGTTCACACCAACGAGATGAAGATTCATTTAGCCAAACTGATTGCTGACATTGCTGAAGATAAATTGAGACCCATCCCGGTGCCTCCGGGAATATCATAATATAGAAGAGGATGGATAATAATAGGGTATCACGACTGACGGTGTTAAAGGCGTTCAAAAAATAAACCGCCTAACACAATAACCTTGGTATCCTCCATGCCCGAACTTTGCGGAGAGCAGCAACAGTGCCTAAAGCCGGATTGTGCTTGTACACAAACCGGGACTTAAGGACTTTCGAAAGGAAAGGAAGAATAGATATTGGTCGAAAGTGCTTAGTTATGAAGGATTGGATATTTCGGTAGAGAATTAATTTAGGCATTACGCCAGTGGGTAGGGTAATAACCGACATCTAAGGCAAACTTTACTAAACTTCACCCTCCTAATATTAGCATGAACATCAAACAAGCCGATAATAATGTCATTCAAATTTTTATTTTGAGGTCCATAATTTACCTCTGTCTTACCATCTGAATCTTATACCCATTATTACACAAAACCATGTGTATTACTGCCCTACTTTCCATTGTACTGCTATGCAGTCTATAGAGTAAAGAGCTCCTTGACATTGAAGCCATCGCCGTGATCGGCTGGCGTTTTGCCCAAACACGAGAGTGTAGTGACGAGCTTGCTTGCCTACAACTCATGCTACACGCAATCAAATTACTATCACGCACTCACATGGTGCACACGTAAATGCATTAGGCACTTATGGTTCCGCGTATAGCGGATGCGCAACCTAATAAAGGTAGAACATCTGGTGGTGTTTTTTCTTTTTTTATTTTTTTGTGACAAGAGTGCTGTGTGTGTATTATGTATTTATGTTTTACTTTTTGAAAGGTAAGGTTTTTGTCATAAGTAGTCAAACGACTACTTTTGTTGCAACGAACTTAAAGGGTGCTAAAAGGGTGGTCAAGTTCATTACTGTCTGAGTTCACTTTGCCGTCACCTTTTCATTTTTAACAGTTTAAATCTAGGTTTAGTTCAACTAAAATGATTTGGTATTTTATTTACGATCAATTCGTGATTAAAGTTGTTAAATACATAAGCCAGAGAATAGATTTAGCCATTAACTTTAATCTTATCCAGTGGAGCTTACAGCGTCTTTCTAAGGTTTTGTACCAATGGATCAATCGACGAAACTTGTTGATGGTATAACTATTAGAACAGAAGGTTATTCGATGTTTTATTTTAACTAATTTGTTTTTTTCATTATATGTTTTTCAAGTTAGCTCTGTGGTAACCAACCTACAGTATGGCTTACGCAACCTATAAAAATTACAACTGCACTTGTAGATAGAGCATTATAAGGATGTAGGTACAACGTATTTTCTCTCGTAAATTAAGCGATCGATAGATTACATACTCTGACCACTGATAACATGACACCTGGCTTGTATTTGTGACAAAAAGTTTTAAAAGTAAACGAATTCTTATTCTCTCAATTTGTATAATTTGTACACATTATTGACAACTTCTAATAGGTATAATGTATACAAATCTAGAGTCACAGTGTAAGTTATCCTATTTGTGTAGTGTACCTAGTCTATTTGATTGTAAATGTTAGGTAAACGTAACATCAACGATCCACATTAGAAGATTTTAGATGCGTTGTTTCATCTGAGGACATCATGTGTCATCTCTCACTTGTCAGTAATTTCAGGTAGTAGTATTTCGATTTTCAGTAATTTAATCTTATCTCACTGCCAAATCGGAACGCACTTGTTTACTAGATCTCTATAATTTACTACATAACAACATTTTATTTTATTATAGTCAAACAGATTTTTGTATGTTTTGGCGTTGTCAACAGCAACAACAACCCTGGCCTTTATTTTATTACTAATGGACTTTCTGCTTCTGTATTTAATTATGCATTGTGTTGTTATAAACAAAACAACGATAAACATTGGCACAGTTATATGAATTTTTTATAATATTCAAAATGTAATTGCCAGGAGGAATTAAGTTTCATTGATAGTTCGACTTTAAAGAGAAAAAAAATATGGTAAAACCATCAAGCAGAAACTGAGGGAAGGTGGCTCGAGCAACTGTGCACTGTGATTCTCAACTACGTCACGTCAGTGTAATGGCAACGTTTGTCCTGTGCACAGCCCTAAAGCTTTTACATTTTACGGGATAGCCGCGCTAAATCTGAAAGAAGAAGTGTTGAAAATGTCACGCGTTGTTTGATAGGTAAATCTAGTCACCTCTCCTCAACTCTGATTCTGCTTTATGGGTAAAACCTATAACCCTACTAGATTTCAAAGAAAATTGCTTAAGTCCGAGGCGTTTATATAATATAGAGGTTACCCCATTATAATATATTCTAAAGAACTCCTCCTCGTCAATTGATGTCATTATAACATCGGTATATGTTACTAGAATGTACTAGAATGATGCTTTGTTTACAATCATATTTTGACCTTTGGGATAAATTAGAAAACAACAATTACTTTTAATGTAAGTTATAAAGTTTAACATAATATAATTACGCCAAACTTACTAGTTGCTTCGTAATCGTTAAAATACTCAGTTTAACACAAAATTCATTCACCTTGTGAACCAATTTACGTCGCTAATGTGTGCGAGGTCTTATTTGAAATGTTTACAGTAGTCGATATATTTATTTGTGAATGGTGTCAAAGACATTCTTTCACAGCGATTAATCAAGTTGGCTAACTATTAACCTTTGTAAACTTTATGGTAAATAACTTAAACTGATCGGTTTATTAGAAAACTACGTTGTTCGTGAATAACTAAAATGCGATTGTTATTGCAGACGGAACGGAATGCGCACGTTCAATTTTAGTAATACCAATGAGCGCTATGCGAATCTATCTCTAATTCAGTGTGCAATCGAATTAACCTGCCTGGCTTAAATTTGATTGATACCAGAGGTAGATCGGGATTAAATAGAACTGAAGAATTAAATATGATGGACGATTAGAGATAGTACTAATTGATAGGACATCTAGAAGGCATTACGAAATGCTAAATTGTACTTTGTTCTAGGTACATTAAAGTACCTTTTATTTTAAATCATTGATATTCTCGGTAAAAAACTGCAAATAATGATTGGTTTTGGTGAAAAGATGCAATATATTAGGCCGAGAAGCAGGTTGTAAAACGATGCCTAGGTTTTCAAGATTGCGATAAAATCAGTAATCTGACGATAGCTATAACATTACTCCTGGCTTACATTGAGGCTTTAAATAACAATCAGTCAAACAAAAGCATAACTTTTGGACTATAAGGTTGCCATATTATTTACAGAATTGTATTAAATGGAGTTTGGAAGTCCGATCAATACCCAAGCTTTTACCGAATTGGAGCGATGTCAAGCACCTATACGTAGTAAGGCAATCTGAATTTACGAATTTTTTTATTTTATTCTTAAGAGAGGAGAAGCGATAGTGTATTTCAAGTGCATACCTATTGAGAGTAATGAGTTTGTAACTTTAATATAACATACAAACATAAAACCCACGGGAGAAGGCTAAGACGACGAAATGCCTAATATTAAAGATTTAAAATTAAAAATAGCTACTAACCTCGAAATACTCGTTTTTAATAAGTTTTAAAGCAAGAGTCTGTGTGGTATGCCGTAAATCTGCAAACTTCCGTTACACATTAATTTATAAAACTACTGCTTATTAGTTATTCTTTGTTATTATTTTATTCGGAAGCTGTAGAAGATATTAATATTAAATTTTATGTCCAATTTAGAAGTAGTCCATGCATATATTATCCAACAAAACGTTTGGTCTATGTTGTTTGAATGTATCAGTGCAAAATAAAAAGAATATATCAATTGATTTACTTAATATATATTTTTGACTGTTTTCGAGCTACAAATTAGGTAAGCAGAACATATAACCTTCATGTCATTGTATGAAAATATGGCAGCAAATATCTGCATTGCCTAATAAGACGTTCACTTCTGAAAATCTGAACACATCGCTAAGGTTCTAATAGATTTTATCAGTTAAAAATAAATACAAACATGGAAGAGCTACTTAACTCAGACAGGTGGCAATGATAGGTGCTAAGTTGCCAGTCCGTTAAGTATGTGATGTTTGTCACAGTGTTATTATCATTACCGTACTGCGTATCTACTGTTTTCTTCAAAATGTACCTTTTCTAGCTACTGCCCGCGTCGTGTGATATGGCGAAAAAAAAATAGGCTATCGGCATAAGAGGCTAAAGCCTGAAACTATGTGTGCTAAATTTCATAATAAATTATCCACATCGTAGATTTTCTACGCACACATGTTATTATATTATTTGTAGTATAGTTGCTAGTTGTTTGGACGGAGAATCAATGGTAACCCAAATCGAAACACCTTATATTGTTTGATTTTACTTATACCCTTACTAATATTGTTAAAGCAAAAGTTTGTGAGTCTGGATGTATGGATATTAGTAACTCTTTCCCGTAAAAACTGCCAGGCAAAATTTCGTGAAATTGTACTTGCTTACATGTAGCTTATAGCCTGGATAGATATATACATATATATAGATATATAAATCATAAATACTACTTTTATAGACTTATAGTTTATATTACATTTCCTTAAATATGTATGTTTTAAAATAGACAACAGATAGTAAACAATTACATTATAATTTTTCAAAGGCGGAATTATACATTACATTGTACTATAGCATGTACTTAATATTTGTATTATGTTGATATGATATACATATTATGTCTTGTATTTTATGATATGATCGTATCATAATAGCTTGTACCTCAACCTACGTACCTCACATAAGTATTGTTAGTTGTAATACTTAGGTAGTATGTCATAATTATAGCAAAACATTGCTGAACATGTATTTAATATTAAGACCTTATTGTACCATTGTTTTGAGCAAAATAAAATTATCTTATCTTATCTTATCTTATGTGGTGATGTTGAATGAATAAAATGAATAGTTAATATGAATATAAAAATACTAGTCCAATACAATAATACTTTTCACAAGTCTCGATCAAACTCTATTTACTTAAACACATAACTAATAGAGTAGAGAATAAAGAGGAGTTTAGTTTGAATTAAATTTCTAATAATTTATAATCAAATAAATATCTTAATGTTGTGTGTTTTCAATAAGAACCACACACTTAATATTAGTTTTATCCCGTAGCTTTGTAAGGAAATTCCCATCCTCCTGGTAGGGAGAAGATAATTATTTATTTAGTCCGTTGCCAAACAGTTCTAACATCCGTAAGTTTATTCCCGCTGTTTTCTCAGTTGCATCGACCCATCATAAAAGTCTAAGTAAAGTATATAAAAGCACCTAGAAAGTTCCAGAGCATTAGTAAGGCAAGTTTATATAACTCCTTACGCAATGGACACCATTGTTGAAATAAATTTAAAATACATACCTGTAATGACCGGTATGAAAACAAACTATTAACTTAAGTAAAAACTGAATTGATATCGCAATTACTTTCACGTACCACATTTAGTTCTGAGGGATGGATGTATATAATTTCCATTTGGTGCTATGGCCGTTTGTGTTATCAAGCGTATATTGACAGCATAATTATTGTTTACGTACATGAATATAGGTTAATGGCTCGCCTCTGCCATGTTCACGATAAAAAGTGACGCATTTTTCTTTGTAAAACAAAAACATTTATAAGTCAGCAGTGGAAAAATCTTAACTTATTTGTGCTTAATATGCTATACGTGGACTGACAACATAATAGATCACTAGTCTGAGCGTGACACCTGACTGATTAGTGGCTTGTCATTAGTATTGTTCTATTCTGCACTTGTCTCTTGTCACGTTGGGTTTGTATGTGACCGCCATAATCAATGGCGGTGATGCCCGCGATATTCCTCAAAGGTAGCGATGACACGAGATAAATTGCAGCTTACCTTTGTTTAACCGACTTATGCCATTGTTAAAGAAAATGTCGAAGGACTGAAGGCGCTTACTAAAAAGGCAGTTATGTGGTTTATCATACTAAGACCTTGTTAAACTAGTAGCTTCAACTATCTCACGTGAATGTAGATCGAAAAGGGCCAGTTGCAAAGACCAAAAAAGTTATTGGGTTTTTCTGTCAAGTTTTAATGGAAGCGCGTAATCAGTCAGGCCGCACTATTATTTCCCTAGTTTAAAAATGCAATATAAATCGTCGTACATACAAACAAGATCGGAGAACGGAGATTTCAACAGTGTTTTGCGCACAACATCATTGTTGATATTGGCTAGCGTGATCGTAATTCGGTCAGGCAATTACGTTATATACCGGTTCGAAATCGCTATTTTATTTAGCGACCTTGGCATTGCCATTAATGAGGACGATGACTACTGCATGCTCTACATTCGTGATTGAACGACTCGTCATGCAGCCGCGTCCAAAATGTGTGACGCGACAAATGCCGCAATTCTAGTACTACGTATAATCTATTAATGGCTTGTGTGTGAACGAAAATGCGCGATCACACGGACAAAGACCAGCACAATGAATTTATTTTTGTAAACACTAACCTGCCGACTAATACTGAGTACAATGACCGCTGAATAAAACGAACGCATTCATTTAATTGTCCGTTTTGTCATTAAGTCATTAATGTCATTTTCAGTAACTAATAATATTATTAATTAATATTATTAACTAATAGTATTATTCAAAGTATCTAAACAAAGACGCTTCAAAAATTATACTAAATAATTATTATTGTTTTGGTGAAACCGGGCATTGATCGTTCTTGTAAAAGCCCCGAATTGTTTTTCGGGTGCAATATCTTTTATAGGCGTCAGATGACACATGTTTAAGACAAAGCAAATATACGCACAAGATAAGGCGGCGGGCATAAAGAAAGAATATTTCGGTCATTACTATGTATCTGCGTCCGGGACAAATACCTTTGTTTACCTCTCAAAACGGTGAAGTTGCATTAACAGTACTCGAGGTTATTAATAAAAACACATTTAGCATAGCGTGGCAGAATCTCTTTGATGCTATAATTGGAAGTTGCACGATCCACGTCAAACGGATACTAATACTTATATTTTATTAGACACATAAAACAGGTTTGTAAAATAGAAATGAGCAGTATCCCTGCCATGAAATAGACAACGATGTTTCAGGCAGACATACCATGTGGTAAATTAAGTCCACTTACCTAACATACTTAACTGGTCTTAGTATGGCAGAGTTAACGTAATTTTACATTTATTTTTAACAAGTTTGATTAGGTAAGTAATGTACTTATATAGGTAAACAATGGCTGCCAATCACCGCAGCGTATATGTACAAAACAATCGATTAAATAATACCTATGATAATTGTGAACGGTTCTGTACTTCAACCTTGAATTATTAGATACGTATTTGTTGTGCTTGATTTATGGAATCGCATATAATTTAACAAAAAGATGTTATGTTTTGTTGATGCGATTAAACTCTACTCGTTAGTTCCATTGGTAACATATTGGTTTTTAGTGCTTGCTCAATTTCACGTTCTTCTAGGTCATTATCATAATATAAATAGGTCAGTAGGTGTAATATGTATGTAAACATTTGTTGCATCATCGTCCAAAACTGGAAATATCACTTTACGAGACGTTGCACCGAGCTTGACCTATGAAGATACACGCCACACTTTCCAATAAATCGGTTCATCGATATTGCATAAGTCAACTATATTTATAAAAAAACGTCTCCAAGTAGATAGATAACGTGTAGATAAAAGTAGTGCGTCAAACTAATAAGTAATAATTTGATTGGATGAAATAAAAATAATAAAAATATACTACTTGATAATGATTTTCTAAACAATATATTGTGTCGTCAGACTAGTCAGCCGGTTGCGGCGTGATTGTTGTTAACCATGATACATAATGGAATAATGTTTTTGTTTTTAATGAGTAAGGTAAACATATTTTTCCTCAAATAAATAACTAGGTTTTGCATATATCGTAACATCTATGTTTTAAGCAGAATGAGTAATGGTTTTGTTTTACACAATAAATAAAATGTTTATTATGGTTCGTAATATAATTAATGTCTTAATGGCACATTTCAGCTCGTCTTTAAGAGTATTTTTAAATTTTATTAATATTCAACTGGTCGTTGTTACAATTTTTAAAATATTATATCGTAAACATGGTCGTACTGAACTCAATCATATTACACTGGAAAATCGAATTGTTTAAATATATTATTTAATGTGTTAACATTATAAAGACCTAATGGAAATCGATGGACCTACGTAAATTATAATGTAAAATAAATTCTAAGGTTCAACATAATATACAAACAGTTCTTACACTAATTAGTGCACTAGCCTAAATATGTAGTATAATACATTTTAATAATATTTACAGACCTTGCTATTATTTGTGGTGACACAGACAGGATGTTAAAAATGTTAAAATGCAATAAGTTTATAAAAATATACCAACATATTACATTGACCTCCAATGCGCCTTAAACTTTAAACGTTTTCTAAACACTTTAGTGCTATAACTAAGTGACCATCAAGTCTTATCTAGATAATAGCTAATAATCGATTACCAAGTCTATGGCGTTAATAATGATCTGATATCATTATCGCCTGTGATAATGACGATTTGCGCAACAAAGATCGCTTTTGTTAATGGGTCAAGGAAGGAGTAAAAATGCGTATCTTCGTAATTTGATAACGTTAATGTAGGTATATTATATTATAACGCTTTAACATATTATTGACTTGCGTACGTGGTGTGTTGTTATCATTTTCATCGTTATTGTTATTTTTTAATTAAGTGAACTCGAAATTTTTGATTATGCGAGATGATGAGGAAAGTATAGGGAAAACTACACGTTACGTCACCTAAGACCATCCGAGACCATCTACTAAACTTGTATTATGGTACTAAGGGTCCAAAAATGACCAGAAAAATATGTTAAAAAAGTTTAAGCATCGGACACTGATTTAATTGTTTCACTTTAAAGCCAAAAAATATATTAAAGACTATACCGTATTGTAAGAAGTAGGTAGTATTAAATTTAGAGATGGGCCGATTATGGGTTTGGCCGACTGGTCAGCGTTCGAATGGCCAACTAGTCGGCAACAGCATAAGTGCCGGCTTGTCGGGGTTACTGGCTAGTTGGCCAGACCGATCATTAGATTCGTTTAAATTTAAATGCATTTAAAATAGTTATAATTTGTATAGCACCACCACATTAAATATATTTCAAACCAGCACAAGTTATGTAGCACTTTATATACTAAATTATTGCATATTTGGACCCGCCGACTAGTCGGCTACTGAGAAATTAGAAGTGTTACATAGCTTGTGCCGTTTTGTAATATAGTGCATAAGGTGGATTAACGAACAATACGAAATGAAACTAGGTTTTAAATGCATTTTTTTTATCTAACCGAATCTAATGATCGGCCTCGCCTCGACTAATCGGTCATTCGACCGCCGACTAATCGGCTAGCCGACTAGTCGGCCGAACCCATAGTCAGCACATCTCTAATAATCAAATCATCTTGATAACAATCCCTAACCGTAGTGGTACGCGTGGCACGTTTGGTACCGCGTCTTTGATTTAATTACGTATTGCATTTTGTTGGCTGAAGAATATTATATTTACAAAGTAAATAATATGAATTGGTTTGACTGAATAAATGGCGAAGTAATTTTAAATGGACACTACACTACGCTGCTTATCGTTGCGCTGCGCTGTATCAATTTCCTTCTGCGACTCACAAAAACTTTTTTCATAATTAAAAGGTAAAAAAAGGTAAATTTTGTTCATTTTAGTTTGTTTTCAACTTATTTGTATTTTATTGAATGATTTGAATGATGATTACAGTGTGTTACAGAACTGACAACAATGATTTTACGTCTGTAACTCACTCTCATTAATGTTCGTTACTAACTTATGAATAAATTAAAACTAAAAAGATAGCTGCAACGCAGAAGTCGTTTAATGTTTAGTTTATTTGTGTGACGTCCACGTCCATAACCTTTTTTTTTGTTTGGATCCGGACTTGTGTACGATTAGGATCGATAAGGCCTGTGTGACATGAGACCTTTGCTCTACTGTTGTACGCCTCAATAAATTATTAATTCAAGGGCACCTGTTTGTTTATTTATGTAAATCTGTAGCTAATACTTAGTCGAGGTTGCGACAACGATCGGCGCAAAATTCCGGAAATCTAGTCTAATACGCAAAAGCGTGAGTAATATTGCGCATTTTAAACATAAACAAACTGTCGATAAAGCAGAATATCATATAAAATTATAATATGTGATACCATCAACAACGGACTTTATTAGTAACGGCGAATATATAGTCCGGTGAATATATTATTATATTGACCGGACAATTTTTTTATAGAGTGCGCATGATGTCAATGTGCATTATTAAAAAAAAATGTCCTTGTTTGCAAGGGTACATCAATTCCGTATGAATGTTCTGAACGACATCATAAATAAATGTTAAAACCTCCTTCGACCGAAACCGACTTCAATTACAAAAAAAAATCCTCCCGGCGATATTGTATCGGAGCGGTGCCCGTTTTGTAGCATCTGCCGTGACACGATACTATGGCGACAATTAAGGTATCACGATTGACTTGGTTCCTATAATGTTAGCAACAAAGCGTTTGTTAGCACCTAGTTATATGACAGCTGCAGCTCTTACCATTTTCCTTTCTTGTTAAAAGTCTACGTTATCTAGTAAAAAAAACTACCCATTGTCACTATTACTTTTAAAAAATAACGCGCCTACAATTTTTTCTAATTTAATTCATTCATTCATTAATGCATTCTTTTTTCAAAATGATAAATGGATCATCATTTTTTCATATTTGGTAGCACGATACTATAGACAATGTTTTCTACTTACAAACTATGTGTAAGTAGAAAACATTGTCTATAGTAGATGTGCCCGCTAGATGTAATAAGCTGGTGATACACAACACAATACACATTCACCCCATACACACCCTAGTTGCCCATCTTATTTTGATGATATTAGTATTTGTATACTAGTCATTGACGTATAAAGTAAGGACACGGCTAACGCGCGATAAATGAACTGAACCTTTTTGGAGTCAATCAGACGACAAAAAGCGCTTAGTGAAATTGTCTGTGGTTGGCTGCCTCCGTGAGCGGTCAAACACGACAAAATGCCTAATTGTGCACTGAAAAGTTGTACGAACTACCAAATTAAACATAACAAAAAAGATTATGGTATTACATATCACCGGTAAGTCACAAATATCTTATTATATCCACCTCTTAACATTATTTTATCAATTTTATTTGCTAAAATTTTTCGTTGCGACGCCATATTCCTTAATCGTGAATATCCGCGTGACATGACTTTGGAACTGCGCAACTGCGCTTAGTTGAACTATGCCGCGGGCGTTCAAGAGAATATTTTTGGTAATTTAAGAAAAGTATTTGTTATGAATTGTCATATAATTGTGCAATGTACTGTTACTGCGTAAACTTGTTATAACGCTAGAGATAATATATGTACAGTCAGCAACAAAAGTAACTAAACACTTAAATTTTTTCATACATCTACAAAATAATTTAAATTTTGAGAAATAAATTAAATTAAATATTCATTTATTTCAGTAAAGCACCATACATAATAATAAGTACTATATTAGTATAATAAGTGACTGAAAATTTGTTCATGTGTAGCTATTCTTTTGCTGAATGATTAACTGAATCAATAATTCTTTGTGCTTCTCTTGTTTAAAAAAAGCAGATTTGTTGTCCACAATTTTTCATTTTAGAAATATTTCTAATATTTTGAATTGATTGATTTATAATTGGTTGCTTGGTTGCTAAATACGAACAACACAGTTTGCCTCTATTATTTTCTACTCTTTTCTGCAAAGCTGTACATTTGTTTCTTTTAAAATTACGAATGTTCTATGAGAGTGTTATTACACAGATCAACGTCGATCGACATTTTCTATTATACCGATCGTTCAACGTCGATCGATTGGTATAATAATGATACCCTGTGTTTGTTATCCCTAGCATTAAGAGTGATTTCGCTCCATATGGCATCGAAGCATTACACTTTGTAAAACGCACATGTATTTGTAGATTTCCAACTGACCCGGTACGCCATGAAATCTGGAGTCGAATTACAAGACTAGAACGCGGTGAACCATATTTTAAATTTAAGTCACACCACCGTGTTTGTTCTGCACACTTTAAATTTGATAACTTTTATGTGTCGGGCAAAAGAAGATTCTTGAAGAAAACGGCAATACCAACTATTCATGTAAGTGCCTAGATTTTTTTTGCCTGCACGCTTTTTTTTTCGCCTCGCCTCGGCATATGGTGTTTTCACTTAATGTATGGAAACGGCTCTATTATAATTTACATTAAAAATAATACTTCAACAGGTTCAAGCATTAGTTCCTGTCGCTGAAGCTAAATCACCATCGCCCGTAGTAAATGTTGCATCTGATGACAACAATGATAATTTATTAGATGTAGACATTAGCGATTTACAGTCCATTTTCGATTCTCCACGTAAAGTTTCGTTGAAACGTAAGGTAGAAAAATATAGATTACTAAATTTAACAAAAAATAAGAAAATCTCGAATCTTAGAAGACAAAATAATCAACTGAAGAAAAGAAATAAATCTTTGTTCAATGTTATTAAAGAGCTAAGGAATAAAAGACTGATTAACGCTAACATTGAATCGGCTTTGGAAGTGACGCCAGAATTAGATCAACTTTTTAAAATGCAACTTATGCTGAATAAAGGTAAAAACCCAACGAGAAGAAGGCATGCCTATCCACCCGCTTTAAGAAAATTTGCAATGACAATTAACTTCTATTCCCCAGCTGCATATAAATATGTACGACGAACGTTCCATAATTGCATGCCACATCCGAGAACGCTATGTAAATGGTAACTGCTTTTATTTTTGTGACGCTTTATTTATTTGATTAAGTTTTCATGCCACTAAACAGGAAATACGAATTCATTTTTATTACAGGTATTCTTCGATCAACGGGGAACCCGGTTATACCAACGAATCTTTTGAATTGCTGAAATTGAAGAGATCAAACACAACTTCAAATTTGGAGACTGTTCTCATGTTTGATGAAATGAATATACGTCAGGCAAAATTATGGAGAGGAGGCCGTAACGTGGGACACGTTGACATGGGTAATGGGAACATGGACAAAGAAAGAAAAGCCACCAAAGTTTTCGTTCTAATGCTAGTTTCCATGACGGCAAACTGGAAACTACCGCTAGGATACTTTTTAGTAGACAACATTTCAAGCGAAGAAATGGCTAGCGCTTTAAAAATAGCATTAGGTAAATTGCATGACACTGGCGTAAATGTTAATGCCTTGGTGTGTGATGGATGTCCCACAAACATAAGAGCTCTAAACATTTTGGGCGCTAATATCAGTAATGTTGGAGTATTGAAAACGACATTTCCCCATCCAACCACTTTAACAGATATAACCATCTTCTTAGACGCATGTCATATGATTAAATTAGTTAGAAACCTTTTTGAAAAAAAAAAGATATTGTTTAATGGAGAGGGGAAACCAATAGAATGGAAATTTTTGACCAGGCTTTTAAAATTACAAACAAATAAGAAATTAACTTTTGGCAATAAACTGACAGCAAGGCACATATATTTTAAAAATCAGATAATGAAGGTTCGGTTAGCCGTCCAACTGCTTAGTAAAAGTGTTGCCGATGCCATAAAACTTTGTGATACTGAATTAAAGTCTTCGTATTTTTCAAACAGTGCTGCAACTGTCGAGTTTATAGAGACATTTAACAATATTTTTGATGTATTAAATTCACGTCGTTTCAATCAGACCGGTTTTAAACAAGCTATTTGTCACACAAATAAAGCAAAACTTTTTGATTTTATAGACCAATCTATCAAATACATAAAATCGCTTAAATTATATTCAAAAGTTAAAAGAACAATAAAAAAGAGAAATAGGGAGCCTCGATTCATAATAAAAATTTCTAAAAAATCTGTATTATCATCTCAAAGTAAAACTGGCTTTTTGGGTTTAATAGTCTGTATGGAAAGTTTGAAAATTCTGTACAATAAGTTAGTAGAAAATAATGGTAAATTAAAATATATTTCCACTTACCGCTTATCACAAGATCATTTAGAACTATTTTTCAGTATGATTCGAAGACACGGTGGATACAATGATAACCCGAATTGTATTCAATTCAAAGGAGCTTATAGACGAGCTTTGAACCACCTGTCACTTAGGTCATCTTTTACAGCGAATAGTATTCCTTTGGAGAATTTCCCAATACTCACTATACCTTCTGATAAGGCAATTAATTCAACCACTAATGCACTTACAACATGTCATAACGAAGAAGATGAAAACTTTGAAAATACGTTAGATATCGAAGACGACAATATATTTGCAAAAAACTGTGAAGTAATGTCACAAACATTGAATAACGTTTCAATTAATAATGTTGATGTTGACATTGAAGTTATCGTTGGATACATTGCTGGATGGCTGGCGAGAGTATTGGTTAAAAAACTGAAATGTGAAAGATGTGTCGAAAGTTTGCTCTGCAATGAAAAACTATACTTCCATAAACTCATAGAATTAAAAAATATGGGAGGCCTTAGTTTTCCGTCAGTAGATTTATTCAAGGTATGTTTGGAGACCGAGAAAAAATTTAGAAAATTGAGTACAAACTGTCTGGACAACCGTCAGTTCCAGCATTTTAATATTAAAGTTTTGGAAAGTATTCAAGATAAAGACATATTTTCTACTTTAAACGCTCACTCCATGGAGCAACCTCCAATGCTCAATCACAGATTACATTTAATTAGATTAATTATTGGAAAATATGCCAACGTTAGAAAACATTACGAATCTAAAATAGAAAATATGTCTAAAATAACAAAAAGACAGAAGTTTAAAAAAATAATTTTATTCGAAGGACAGTAAACTTTTTTTACGGCTTATGTAACGAACTGACGTGTAATCTACCTGATGGTAAGTGGTAACTACAGCCGATGGATATCATCAATCCACAAAAGCAAATTTTAAACGCGATTTTAAATTTAGAAAATAAATTGTTATTATAATAAAACGGTTAAATGAAAAACTGTGGTTTTTTTTTTACACATTACTCGAGTTTTAATATTTAGTTGCTAAAAATATGAAAACCAAATAAATGAATCTGAACTGATTCTTGATGATTAACTTGATAATTTCGATCCCTGTTTCTTGGGAATGGCCATTTTGGATTTGTATTTTTTCATAGTGTAAGTACCTAATTTTAATAGTCAAGTACAGTCTATAATTTTGTTAGAGTTGATGAATTGAAAACTAAATAAAAGCTTGTAACAAAAGTTCAATGATCTTTTGGCCTTTCACGGATTATAGAAAATGTTCATCAAATGATTTAAGTACAAATTACATTTAGTAGTTTGTACTTAAATCATTTATAAACATACCACGTGGGTGGAGCAACGACCAGAAGCTAGTAAAAAAATATTTTTCGAAACAAACATTTTATTTTATTCCTTAAAAAAAATATGACCTACTTTTAGAATGCCCATGATGTACTGTTCTTTTTATAATATAACTAGGAGTATTTTTAATTTTGTAATTATAAATATTTTACACTATTGAAAGAATCACAATTTTATTGTACCTTTGGCAAAAAAAATGCAAACGAAATTACATCACGCTCTTACAAGGTTACACATCGCGTGAATGCAAAGTCTGAATGAATGGAATGAATGGTAGTTCAAAGCAGATGGCGTTACTGATCCTGCTATTCATAATGTCAATTTTGAAGGGCAATGTGTTCGGACAAGCCATTTCTATAGTATATATTTCTATGATACTAGTCAATGTATTAAAACTTGTTTTACATTATTGATGCATTAATAAATCATGAAGCTTACACTGGTGAAATGCCAGAGCCTAATATTTGAAATACTCACGGTAATGAGTCAATCATTCTGGCTTTAATTGATATTCTGTCTAAGTAGTTGACGGTATTCACAACGCATTATGTAATGAACTAGATAGGTACGCACCAAATAATTACGTAGGAAATTAAGTGAGGCCTTTAGCTTAATTCTTAACTAGGTATCTATTCTATTCATTTGTTTTATTGATAACAATGGTTGGATAAATGAGAAACTAAAATAGATTTTACTTCACATATTACCTAAATTGTTTGCATCCAAATTTAAATAAAATTAACATGTTTATGTTTAATAACAAACTTTGCCGTAGAATATTAACGTAAGTATTAACAAATTCGGAATAATATAAACAATAACCTCATTTCAACTTACGCGGTTATATCTGTTGTTGACTACATATGGAATGATACGCACAACTATCAAATAAAAATGCTATAAACAAATTATCTATATTTGAATAATGTTTCTAATTTTAAATACGCAAAAGTCTGACGAAGATGCCATGAGCTGAGAGATTTTTTGCGAGAAATATGTGTTATTATGTTTTATTATTGAAACCCGCGCACAGAACATAGCCATAGAACATGGCAATACAAACACAACGGTGATATTTAACTTTATGCCGTCTGGAAAAAATGTAGTTCGTAATATATTTCCATAGTGCATTGAATAAGTAAACGGCTGGCGAGATGTGGCTTTCCGTGACAAGTTGTAAAGTTTCTATATTGCCCAATACTACAGAACGTTCTATCTATCTGTACCCCTATAGTCAGATTTTTTTGTGACATATTATTATGTTGTTGGCTTATAGCAATTTAACACAAATCCTAGCAAATATTATGCATCAAATATTTAACGGCAGTCGACGTGCGTGTAAATATAATAAAAGTCCAAATAGTTAACTACGTAAAAGTTACAGAGTGCGAGTCGATTATAAATAGAACTAAGACGATCGAATGAAGGTTTAGGATTTATAAATAAATTCGGGTTTATTTACTCTGCGACCGAGCGTTGGCGTGGAGACGCTGATTCATGCTTTCTTTGTTTTCATTATATCAGGGCTTTGCCGAAACCGACTTTATGGTTAGCTGTGTATCGCCGAATCGCGTGTGCCTGACTTGGGCTCGTCACCTGAAATATACGCACGTAGGATTTCTACGTATTTCTTTGCACGACTTCCTTGCAGCAACTAACTCATGTAATTTTGAATGCTGTACTTTTTTGAAACCCTAATCAAAATTGTATTAATGCCATGGATTGTTCATTTGGATAACTCGAACAGAATCACAAAGCAATAGGGCGTATACATAACAGGTGTAGTGTGGGTTTATTCATTCTCTTCTTGGTCATACAAGCTTAATGTTATGTTCCGAAGTTGTTAACATTAATTTGAATAATTAGCTTCGAGCGTAAGAAGTTATTAACACTAATTATATCATTATTTTAATTATTTGCTTTTAACGTACAGGCTTACCTGCTCTAACTATGTAGTGTATTATCTAAATAATTACTGGTTATAAGAAATACCTAATAACAGTCATTTACAATAAACTTTGTAAATTCTGTACGTCGAATAAGGTAAAAATACTTTGTTTTTTTTTTACGAAAATATTAAAGATATGACAGGAAAAGGCATTGAAGAACTTGGTTATTTTTCATTTTGTACTTGAATTACTTGCCAGCCAACACAAGCAAATTGAGGTAAGTACCTGACACTTTGAAATGTGAAGGTTTTTATAATATGTTTTTACCCGAATCAGGTAGATATTTCAGGGCAACACATTCATTTTTATAAACCTATAACATTTCAGCTTCCGTATGCTTGTGGAAGTTAGTACTTCTCATTCTAAAAAGAGTATAGATACCTACCCTAAGTTATCGACCTGGTAGTTATTACAATAATTAATCATACTTGTACTAAGAACAAATATAATACAATCATATTTCGTTCTCAGATTTCCACTGCGGTTTGTGGTGCAAGGGTCAAACTTGCCACCACAAAGCATTTTTGTTTACATAGTAACTTCTTTAATAATAAAAAACTAATCAGTGATACCATCATAAGATTATAAATAAGATTATTTTTACATTTACAGTCGTGATAAACATAAACTGGGTAAACATGGCTCCTTCCTACCGAAATCAATTTTATCATTGTCCAAACACCAAAGCAGCGTTGTGTAAATTATGATGATACTTCTTTTAATTTTCTTATTATCTACTATGTATAACTTAACTACGTACTTAATTATCTCAATAGATAGTGCCTGATAGTTGCCCTACTTTAAACTCGTCTTTAAGGATAACCGATACAACTATTGCCCTTTTCTTTACGTTTGGACCATAGGACTAGACTTTTATTGGACATAGAAAGGTAATTGTCTTCCTTTTAAGAGACCAGATTGTTCTAGTACTAATGTAAAAACAATTTTAACAGTAAATTTTTCACATTTCATTAAAAATGTAAAAATGTGCTGTGGGTGTATTAAATAAAACAATACTACGAGAATTACAGAATTACAACATAATATATTTTATAATACCTACATATTTTTTGTATTTATCCCTATTTTGGTTTGCCTTTTAATTACTTAAAAGTAACCCAGTTGAGTACCAGTAACTAATATTTGAATAGTCAGATAACAACTTTACTTTTAAAAGATAATTAGGAACATACAAGACTCACCTATGTATGTTTTGAATTATGGAGCATTTTAGATTTTATTTTTTACTCATAATTCGTTAAGTGTGGCCCGATTAGTATCAGTTAGGTACATAATGTAGATAATTGAAAACCTTTAAGTAAAGTACTTCTAATTAACTACTCCTAAGAAATGAGTGAGGGACTTAAGCACGTTTAATCTTACACAAGTTACCCTATTCTACATTCCATCTGAAACTATTTTCTGTTTATTGAAACACTGTAGGCTTTTTCCACGAACGAGTCTTTCATCATCTAAACACGGAGTAAAAGCGATAAAAGTTCACATTTCTCGTTTTTAAATATTTATGTTGTAACTTCTTACAAGTTTGCTTTATCTCAGTAATGTAGTTGACTGATACCTCTAGTCCTACCGGTTCTAAAGATCAAGTTTTCTCTTTTTGAATGCTGGCTGCATTCTGAGAATGCAAGTTAAACGTAGTTTTAACTTTTTTTAAAACGCATATGATTTTAATACAAAGTTAAGTTACGTGGTCAACATTGTGTATATAAAACATGATCGGACGGCTACACCGAGAGTAACTATAGTTTATAACTTCGCCAATTATAAAGTTCGCATAGCAATATTAGATCGCGAACGCATTTGGTGTTAAGTAAAAAATATTTAGGTCGGAGCTAGTGCAATTCGCATAGTAGCCAGTGCAGCGCAGAGTCGTCGACCACCATCCGGAGGCAGTCGAGAGCGTGCACTGCGCTGGCACGTGTAAGGCCGTCGGGGAGTTTCCATGGCACGAGCAAGCACCAACCGGCCACACCAAATAAAGGGCACACCGAACGCACTCCGATATAAAAAAAAAAAAAACCAAAGCGTGTAACATCGATAAATATTTTATAACAAATACCTTGACGCTTATCCTCCGAAGTGAACGACGCGCGAACTTGCGTGCTGCTCGAATGCAATGGAACGAAATGTACACCCGATCGGTCGCGTTGACGATCCAAGGATTGACTGATGCTCGGCCGAAGCGTGAGTGAATATATATTAAGCGCGCGCATCTCCCCGCGCCTGCGCCGTGGTGGGAGCACACTGCCGTCTACATACACGTTCATCCGACTAATTTCACTAGCCCCTATTTCAACAGCCTTAAGAATTAAAATACAACAGCACCTAGTTCATGCGTAGTGTGCACTGCATGTTAAGCTGTCACCAATTCATTCACTTGCTGAACGGAGGGAGCCTAATCCAGCAGTTAGTCCCACCAGTAGTTAGGTCTTCCCGCTCAATTGCTACACTTTGCAATTATCTAAAATTGAACTAGGGAACAGTTTATAGTTAATGTTAGTCAAAATGATAACATATCTAGCTACTCTATCAATGAGTAAATAAATCTTGAATACTTGCTTAGTTTGAATTTTACAACTAAATTTGAATTGAATGAATGACTTATTAGATTCTCCAATTATCACGTCAACATTGAGTACCTATCCTCGCAAAAGCATTTTATTAATCTATTGCAATTACTAGTCTTGTTAATAATAAATTATGTTGTTTTAATCTAAAAAAAAATGTGTCTATTAAAGTTTATGCAGATAAATATTATTTTTTTAGTCAAATCGATATTTTGCCTCGGTTCTACCTATCTACCACTTTTGGTCTCAAATCTGTCTATTTAAAAAATATTTCCGTTGTCGATAATTCTCGAACATTTTATTGAAAACCGGCCATTGCATCCAATCGATTGCTAGCTTATGATCTCAGGTTTCAGACAAGGTATAATATATACTTACCTTTATATCTTCCTTTTGCATTTTTAATTAATACCTAGAAAGCTTTGCTAGATTTGACCAAGAAAAGCGATTAAAAAAAAATGTATAATAATACCTTTTAGATTAAAAAAACCGGATAAGTGCGTGTCGGGCCACACGCAATAGGGTTCCTTAATAAGTCGTTGCAACTTATTTTTTATTTGTATTGAACAAGTAACAACTTCCTACAAGTCATTATTTCAAAGGTTTTTGTATTATGTACGAAGTATTCCAAGTAACTGCATTTTACAATTTGGGCCCTTAGTAGTCTTGAACTAAAAAGGTTAACGTAGCCGCTATTGTTTTCCTAGAAGGTTTATTGTTTAATACCAGCATGATTTTCTTCTGATTTTACAAGCTAATGGTTTAAGCTTTTGGAGGGTATTGAAGGGTACAAGGGCAAAAATTTGCTCTTTAAAGTTAATAATCTTGCAAACGGATTTTCTACGTCGAAAACTGTCAAAACACTGAAGAGCTATTTAATGCTTTTAAAACACCGTACTGGCAGGAGAAATAAAAAGAAATCATCTTTACTTTTTGTGTAAGGAAGGTAACCGAGAAAAATATATATTTCAAAACCATATTTTCCACTTATTGGCATAATAGTTAACTTACGCATAATTTCAGCTTTTTAGCACTAACGATTTTAACGCTATGCCTCAATAAAACAGACATGGCGAAATTATTGGAAATTCTTGAAAAACGCGGCACCTACATCTGAAAAGTTTTGGAAGCATGTTTCATCAATAAAAAAGGAGGCCCAGATTTTTTTTTCAGATTTTTATATTTTCACTGCTATGCAGATTTGTAAAAACATACTTGTTACACTCCCTATTAGCAGTACTAGTTTTGACGATTTTGTTTTCGTCAATAATTGTCATGAAAACTTGTCTGTGCACAGAAACTTTAGAAGGACTGCGGCAAAAGTACTGAATATTTAAAATTATCAATAAAATATGTAACGTAACACAGCCAATACATATATGTTTTCAATTTTCTACGCATTTATGATCATTAATAATATACAAATTAAGTATACTTTATACTAACCTAGGGGGACCTCCCTAGGTTAGTATAAGGGATTTAAAATGAAATAGAAATATGTACAATATATAAAGACGATTGGTAAAATAATTAAAATAATTACTTACTGATTTATTACTTCCACTTAAACCAAGGAAACTCATACATTTCCTGAGAAATGTATAAATGTACAGAACGGAAAGGATTTGTACAGAACGTTAATTAAAGATTATAATGTACATTTCCCACTCCCCAATAAAACCAAGAGATAAACCTAGTACAAGACAGATCTCTCTGAGTCTGAAGATTTAAAAACGTACGCTTTGCAGTTTTGGTTTAAATCCAAACTTATTAACATAAAATATATTCAACTGACCTAGTAAAGAAGAGAAAGAGATTAGTCTCTTATATTTTTTATATTACTGCTAGTCGTTTTGGCATTGAGCCTCTAGAATTCGGTAGTTGTATCGAAATTGCCTTAAAGCCAGTTCTTGTGCTAGGAAATGGTTAAAATGTGGTACATGTGTATGAATTACCAAGAGGACTTCCGAAATATTTTCATGATTTTTCATTTAGTAGAGAATTGGTGACAATCGGTTTTCGGAACATCAATACGTACTTAACAACTTTACATCTATGGATAGATTTTAATGTATATCACGATGTCATTTACACCCTGTAAATGACATCGTGACTAGGGATGTGCCGCCGGCAATATTGCCGATCTGATCTTGTAAACAACGAAATAAGTTCAATAAAAGGTTTTTATTTCGATCTAAAGTATGCCAATCGGGCCCATTTACTAAGACTTCACGGTCAATCTGTCCAAACGCGATCAGTGTATCTGTCAGTGGGCCCTATCTCATGAGCTGTAATAGATAGATAGTTGAAAATGATAGATAGTTGAAAATTTCATAGAAAATGTATAATTGTTACCGCTATAAACTCAAATACTACTGTAATAAAAAACAAACAGGACTCCAAAACATATTAAGAAAAATAAAAAGGAACTCAATAAATTTTGGACCCTCCAAATAATTAAGCACAGCAAATTTGATTTTATTATTTTCAAAAGGAACGGAAAACTGACTAATTATACGCCATCTAAAATATTTTAATTCCGCTTTTGCGGCAATATTGTCAATGTTACACTACTTAGGCAATATTGCTGGGAATATGCTCGGCTACGGTGTTAATCTTTTTCATTAGATCGATAGTTAATTTCACTTTATTTTAAGCAATGTTGCTCTTAATTTTCACACAGGGGCAATATCTGGCAATGGAAGAGTAACGCAAATTATCTCAGTCTACCTCAATACATTTGCAATTTTTCAGTCAACTTTAAGATTTGCCGAAGAAAATATTACCCATTTGTAGTAATTTCCGATCAAATATATTAGTTTAAAACTCATGTTCTTCTTAAAAATCGTTGAAAAGTGTTCGCAATATTATTTCCATACAATTCGACTTTCTTATGAAAGAAACACCACTTGATCTAAGAATAGGTAATTCAATGTCGGCCTGTGTTATTAATAATAAACAAGGGTAACATATCGAAGGGTTTAATAAAAGACTCAGTAGCGCATGCTATGCATTATTTAAATTGGCCCAAATGGTTAACACGGGTGCATTGCTGAATGCGTTTCTTAGCTTAGTTGCCTCCTTACTAAGATACGGAGTCATTTTTTGCGGCAAATCTACAGACAAAGAAATCTTATTTAAAATGCAGAAACGATGCGTCATTGCGTCAGAGCAATGTTTGGGCTGCAGGTACCTGGCAGCTGCAAGTTATATTTCACAAAAAATAAAATACTTACTCTTCCTGCAATGTATATTATATTAAAAACAGCTATATTTGTAAAAACTAATCCACTTATTTCAACGTTTGTCAGAAGTTGTCAACGTTGTGTGTTGATTTGTCTAACGTAATAGATTTAGTGTTGTCACAACACTAAACTTGTAGAGGTCAGGTAAAAGTTAACTTTGTCTAGCACCTGAAACATAAAATAAAGTTTTAAGTTCCTTCAAAAGTTTCAGTTTATACGAATGTACAATAAAAGTAACTATAGTATTGAATAATTTTTAAATTAAACAATATGATATTAGTTCTAGCATAGATAATTATAGTTCAATTTGATTTTATTTTCTGATATTAGGTCAGCTTGCTAATTCTATATGTTATCTTTTCTAATTTTTTATTGTAAAATTATTTGAAATGGTTACAATTTGGTTACGTTTTTTTAAGTTTTATCTATAATTATTATAATGTATAGATATTATGTTAATTTTGACGCCGGAACTGGCAGAATATGCTGTACTTATCTAATATGAATACATCTATATTTTACCATATTCAACAAATAAAGCAACTTGAACTTAACTTTGACTTTTAACAATTTAAATTCCATTTTGTTTTGTTAATGTCATTTTACTTATTGAGACATAAAGCGCTATTGTGGCATTCTGGAGAATAATAAACTCCTAATTGGATTTGGGTTAGCTAGGGGAAATATTTTATTTGTGTTATTTGATTTTATTTTATAAATTTTACCAGTGAAAATTTCAACATTCCAGTTATGACGGTTCATGACATGGAGCAACAACGAACTAAAATTAAATCGTTTGTTGTATGGGATGCATTTTTTGTATGCCATTGGTTGTATGCCCCACTTCAATATTATTTTTTTCGTTTTTAGTATGCGTTATATTAAAGTTATATACATATATACATACACACTATATTTATTCACAGCTAAAAGTTGTTAATGTTATGTCTGACAATGAGGATTTAGAGAGACAGAGGCGCAGTATAGCCTGTAGGAGCAAAATAGAGGCGAGGAGAATCCATCACTGCACTAAAATTCCTGCCAGTCATTCTAAACCGCTCAATTATGGCACAAGTACACTAAGAGTGCTTATAACTTATTTAAAAGCTCAAATAAGCTCTTCGTGTACAGTATAATAACGCATTCCGGGCTATGCTCAACTTGCCCAGGGGGTGTAGTGCGTCTGGAATGTTTGCTGAGAACAGAGTTACAGATTTTTATGGGCTAATAATGACGAAACTCAGAACTTCTTTCTATGACCGAATTAGCAAGAGCGGCAAGAGTGTCTACCGTGTTCCGTTCAGTGTACTTATTAAGACCAACTATTTCATGATCTCAGGTGCAATTTGTGAAATTGTACAGTTAAGATATTAGAATTTAAGTTAATTGTTTGTAATTTTATTATGAGTAGTTATGCCTGAAATAAATGTTTATTATTATTATTTATAGATTATGTTTCCATAACATGGAACTATGGATTATTATTGTATATTATTATAGCGGCAATTGTTTTACATCATCTGTGAAAATTTCAACTGTCTAGCTATAAAGGTTCATGAGATACAGCCTGGTGACAGACGGACGGACGATCGGCGCGGGCGGTCTAATATGCAGGTTGTCCCAAAAATAAAGGCCCAGTTAAATGAGGAGCTCCAAACCTTTTATCGGGCCAATCTTGGGTATAGGAAGGCGTAACCGTAAACCGGTTCAAAGCTGACCCGTACGTTAGTATTTTTGGACTATTTCGGCTCAATGCGCTCTGTAACCAACCCGCTGAACCTGACGAAAGCTTTTACTGATATTTAATGAATTACTTAATTTATTTAGCTTCAGATGATTCAGTTGATATTTTGTGATGACTATGATAAGCAACAAAAGCAAGAAGTCGGTCAACTAAGTATGTATCTCATAAAATGTCATTATACTAATGGACAATAATCTTTTGACATTTAATGACCTAACTTTGCGGAACCATACCTTAATTTACTTTATGAGTAAAACTGGGGTAAAGCACTTAGATAAGACTAAGTTGGAAAGAGTGATAGAAGTACAGTTGTTAAAAACTATATTTACCACATAATATTTTTTTAATGATGACGTATTTATCGAACAGCCAATCTGAAGTCCTTTTCTCACTGGTCGACGCGGTAAAATACTCGCCCGCGCCGACCAGTGATAAAAGAACCCTTATAGTGTTGGGTAACTACAACTATTCAAAATTCAATTTAGTGACTGTCGAAAACTACCCACGTATTGCATCACCTGATCGTTTATATTATACATTTTTTTTTTAATATAAAATGATATTGTGTTATAGACTATACATGTCAAAGTCAGGCAATGCCCTAGAGGCCAGCAAGAGTCGTATTATGCGTCACAAAGAAAAGAACAAATCATTGGTAAATTCTAATTCCGTCCAAGCGCGCGACGTCATCCTTCATTCAATGAAATTACATATATTTTCGATGAAAATTACATGTTTCTGTCGTCTTATTACCATTTACCTTCTGATCCTGATTTGAATATATAAATGAAAAGAGGTATAATTTTCTATGGAGAAACGTGATACAATTCTACCAAGTTATTTGTTTGCTATTGTTTAACATAAATGAAATGTATGCTTCTAGTGTATTATTCCTCATTCTGTGCGTATAGCTTATTTTATGATGCCCTACCACTTGGAGCTGATACTTAAGTTTTTCAAACAAACATGGCATGACAGCCAACTAGCTTTGATGGATCTACAGCTAAGGTAGTAGTAGTAGGTATAGTAATTTAATTTGATTCAATTTTATATTTCACTAGCTTTTTTTTCATTGTAAGGTTATATAGCTGCTCCCGAGGTTTGACCCGCGTTTAATCTTACTCCCGTGGAGTTTAGCGTTATGTTAAATAACCTTCCTTAAAAATTAGACTGACAAACACTAAAATAAATATTATACTGATTGATCGACAATTTTTTTTTTTGACATTACATTTTATTTATTTTTATTGATTAATTAACGCAGTAAATATAGGTTTTAAGTCTGCAAATAATCTTATATCGTTTCATTTTTGATAATATATGTTGTGAGGGTATGTACCGGTAGTCTAAAATCAGATTTTCAACTTCCAAAGGAAGACCTGTAGTCGAGGAGCCGCAGCCCATAAACTACGATATTTTGGTTGCTTTATCTACTTTTGACTTGGTTTGGTTTTCCTGGGCGGTATCCGCACTTAGTCCTCCTATGGGACCGTTGTACGTAAAAGGTTTCCCGTTTACTATTTTTGACTTATTGCTGCTAATAAGTAGGTTCTATGAAAAAGTTGTACATTACATTTTTAAAGAACATAAAATTGCCTTTTGTACGAATGTAATTTCATAGCAGTAAGTCTTGAATTTATTAAAACAAATTAGGTCAAGCCAGAGGAATTATTCCAAATAAGTATGAAATATAGATTTATGCTGGCTTCTAAGCAGAATATTAACTATAAAAAATATGCAATAAAAAAGTTAGCAACAGTATCATATACCAGTACGATTTTCCAACTCTGACTCGGGGTGTGCTTTGTGTGTGACTGTGAAATGTATGTTTGTAAACACCCCCGCGACACAGGGAGTTTATTATTCCAAGTGCTGGTGTATTTTTTTAGTGGGTTTCTATGGAATCCAAAGCACAAAGATTATTACAAAAAAACCGCAAAGAATATGCTTGGGCCAACTGGGGAGATAATGGATCTGCTTAAAGGTCCTGCCAACAAAAGCATTAAATTCTACTGTCTATGATTACCATAACACTTTTTTTCAGTTTGTTAAAGTTTGTGAGCATAGAATTATTCATTGAGATAAATAAAATATAAACTGAATAGCAGTTGACCTTCACGAACGACCTTGACCCTATTAAGATAATAAATAACAATATTACTATATACCGTACGAATTGTAGCTACGCCTGTACAGGGGAAGTGTAGACCCCAAATACTTGTAGCAATGCTGTGAGATTTCGTAGCGGGCGACTACCGTTAAATCACCTCTAGTTTTAGTAGGTCCGTAGCATTTTTTTTGCGGGTGCTAAACATCGCTCCTTTTCTACCATCATCTGTGAAACTTAATGCGGATGTATTTTATATGTGGAATATCATTAGTGTGATTTTACTGAAATTTGACTTACTTGCCACTTGAAATTTGAGCATTATTGCTTATAATAATTATTATGTAATTTTAAGTTAATATTTAGCGACTAAGTAGAAAGCGGGTAGAGCCGCGGACAGAAGCTAGTTAATAATATTGGTGAGGTATCCTCGATGTAAGCGTTTATAGCCTTAGATAACTCAATACCGTCCTGGCGAAAACGTCAGGTTACTGCGTCACCATAGCGTATGCTGCCTTCCACCAAGATGTTTAGAAGGAACAATTGATGCATTTTTTTTTTCGTTTATCTGTTTATGCATTATCTACTACATAATGATTTCAACAATGTTGACTAAATAGATAATGATATTCAGGCCGGGAAGAGGAACACTGACTATGCCGTCGGTCAGTGTTAGGAGACAGGCTGTGAAGATTGTCGAACGGTTCAAGTGTCTTGGCCATGTGCTAGTCGTCCGATATGAATGACATCGCTGATATTGTGCGCGAGTGACGTGCGATCTTTGAGGTGGGCAGTAATAATATGATTGGTAGATGTTTTTTTAAGGTCAGTACATAAACTAAATACTACTTTAAATAGTATTACTCTGATACTTTTTTTTTGTACGTTTTGTCTAAGTTTTTACCCGTGCCAGATCTGGACTGAGTATACAAAAAGGTCTCATGATGGCATTTGTGTTGAGTATAATAATATCTTTAGACAGCTCATGGGGTTTTAGCGTCACTGCAGCGCCTCAGGGATGTTGGCGGAGACGAGACTGAACACGTTCAATGCCATTCAAAGGTTCCGCATTACATAATTCATGGACAGAGTTGGTTTGTGTAGGACAGTATTATTAGAAGTCTAGCGGAATGACTGCAGGTCTATACAGTCGTTTCGCTAGACTTTTAATAATATTGTTCGTACACAAACCAACTCTGTCTTAATATATGTATAGGCGGTGGTTAGAAAGAGCTGCCTGATTGACAGATCGATAGATGATGTTATTTTTATATAAAAAAATATATATTTAATACTTATACTAATAATTATTGTTTTAATAGATATATATGTAATAACAATTTTAATTTGACACAGTTCAGACATCAAAAACCATAGCGTTATTTTAAAAATGTCTGATTTAGCTACTGAAAGTATTTTTGATATATTAGTAATTGATTTTTTTTTATGAAGCTAATTTAATCCTTTCACCACGATGGCAAGTCAAAATAAAATTTGACTCAGCCATTGACACGACGAAGAAGAAGAAGCATAACTGAAAATAGCAGAATCGTTTAGTAATTCTATCAATATATGGTTGAGTTGGAGTTGAAAAATGTGCGGACATGCAAGTAAAACGAGGTAGGGTAATGGAATCCGATGGTGTTCAACTATCCGATTCCATTAATCTAAGATCTCTTCTCGTAACTAAGACTCTTCTTGTCTTTCTCGCCAAACTATACAGATTTGAATGAATTTTTGCACAACTGCTTTTTATCGACGAAATTCGAGTTTAGTTACATAACTTTAATAAAAAATGGAAAAACCTGATTCATTACATTTTATAGATCGGGGAGACCTTTGCCCAACAATGGGACCAGTCACGTGTGAGACCACGTCACGAGTGCTCACGTATTTACTCGATTGGTGCAAAGTTTTCTATTTATATCTATCTATATCTACCCTCACATATTTTATAATATAGAATATGTGTGGGTATAAATAAAAACTTATCATGGTAGGGAACGATAAAAACAATGACAATAGTTTATCGAGTATAACTGAGGTGTGTGATACGAAAGCAGTGGCAAATAAATGTGACAATCAGATGCATTTGTTGTCTCAAAGTGTATACCATGGAGGTAGTAAGTGAAATTTGTGATGATAAAATTAATGAGATAAGATCTCGAGAAAAGGGTGATGATAGTATTGAAGAAGGTATTATTACTATTGTGAGAAGGAAAACGTCTGATTAGAAGTGATTTTGTAAGTACCCAAAAGATGATTCAACAGGAGTGAACAGAGTGCCGTTGAAAGTATTGAGCCTTTAATTGTAGTGAGAATGGTTAAATTAGTGTCAGGAATCTACTCAATTGAAAGACATAAATAAACCACAACGACGTATGAAAAAACTTAAGAGTGAAATAAAGCAAACATTAAACTTTTTCTTACGACTTAATATTTAAATCACTTATAAAACAATATTAGCTGATAGAGTGCGCGCAATAACTCAACCAAAAAACCAATAAAGCTAAATAATTTTAACTTTTATTGAAACTATAAAACAACAATAAAAGTGGATAATTTTGTATGTTACTCGTCCTATTAAAATAGGAAACATATTATTTCCGGTTAATAATTTACAAATTGGTAATTTTTTACATTTAGTTCTGTCTAATGCCGTGAGCCATTAGTGTTATTATCACGCACTCTACATTTTGCTATTTCACAAATGAGTTAGATAACGTAAGTATTAATATCAGTCAATAGATACACAAAATCAATTGATATCAGAATAGTTTCCATATAGTATAAGTTACAGTTAAAAGTTGTAAACAATTTTAAATTAAGTACCTACTTAGTAATAAAGGAACATGTTGAAAGTTGATGCAAGCTGATTTCAGTTGTCTGACTCCTTATCCCCATGCAGGCGTTCCCATGCCTTATCGGTGGGTCCCACCAATCCTTAAAAAAGGCCTTGAAACAATCACGTAAGTGTCAGGGGGACTCAATCACTGCCACTAGTATATATACAGATCAGGCGATTAGTGCTAGTTTCACCAACGTGTTAAACTCAAGTTGGCCTGTACCAACAGATAAAGAGAGACGCAAACACTGGTTTCATAAAACCGTAGATTAAAAAGTTAGGTACAGTTTGGGCTTCAGCGGATGTAGTCTATTGTTTGCACCAATTTATTTGCCTGACCCACGCCATCGACCAGTGAGGTATTATTAGAATATACTCTGCATGGTCTGACGTGACCAGTAGGTCTATAAATGGGCTAATCGATTCTAAGCCTTGGTTATTGCATTGGAAATAAGTGCGCGCTTCTTCATTCTAGGGTTTTGTCTGGAATCAGTCATGAATCTAATACAGGTGTCCCAGTTTAGGACGTCAAGCCGATGACAAAGAAATAAGAAAACAGTTATCCTGCAAAGCCTTCTACATATTGTCCTTGGTTAAAAAAATTGACGCCAATGTATCAAACCACTAACAATGGTTTATAATATGATAAAGGGTTATAATGAAAAATAAAGTTCACAGTTTAAAAATTAAATTAACAATCTTTAAACTATTTTGGAATCCTTATTAGATGCGCCATCTTCTGATGCTACTTGCCCAGATACGACTAGTTTTTTTTTTTCAGTACGTTCAGTCTAAGCTGGTTGAATTAACTTTGAACTTTTGGCTGGGTAAAAAATGACATTTACTGCCAAGTTGTCCCAGTTGTCAAATTATTTTAGCCTGATTTAAATAAGCAGTATTTAGGACTAAATAAATTAGTAAAAAGTAATTATCTCTAGTAGTAGAACCTAAATAGGACCACTGTATAAAAGCCCCAACGTTTTGAATTCGATGTGATATTGACTGTATGCCTATTTTAATAAGGAATGCATGCATCCTTTTGTGAATTCTCTTTTGCTAATACCATAACGTGGACTACAACCTTGTAATATCACTTCTCTAACTATCCGGCATCAAAATTGACTATCAAAACCTAAGTGGAAATAGTATCAAATAAATAACTGTAGTTGAATCCGACTATGGAATTCAATAACTTCACAAGAGCTGCCACGTCTTTTAAGTCGTGTTTTATGTTGATAATGCAATACTTAATTATTCTTTTAACGTATTGCGGCAATGACCAGTCATACTAAGTCTAGAAGTACATAATATTATAATGTTATTTACGAACAATATATCTTTATTTACAGAGAAATATACATTATAGTATCTTAAATTAAATTAGCTCAATAACTTAATCTAAACTTAATAAGTCACTGTCAGAAGGCCTCGTTCCCAAAATGCTGGCAGCATTACCGCGTTGTATTGCGATACTTAGTAATTATTTCGATATCATCCGCCGGGCTTTTGCTACTGCCAACTGTGCGGCTATCTTAGAGCCAAGTGGTCTCATGCGTGACGATGGTAAGAGACCCGACGGAATGACTCTTGTGCCTTGGAAGATGGGCCGTCCTTTGGTGTGGGACACTACTTGCGTAGACACCTTTGCTTTTTCTCATCTTCCTGGTACTCATGTAAGGGCTGGCGCGGCGGCTGATTCTGCCGAGTGCCTCAAGAGGCGCAAATATAGCACGCTTGATAGCTGTTACATGTTTGCGCCTTTTGTGGTCGAAACATTAGGGCCTTGGGCCCGTACCACTTATAGTCTGTACAAAGAGTTGTCAGCACGTCTAACTGAGGCAACACGTTCTCGAAATGCTGGATTATATTTTGGCCAGCGACTAAGTATAACGAACAATTAAATAGCAATTAATAAATCGTTTGGGTGATAAGCAAATCCGCTTCAGCCATCATTAGCGTTATATCAGCAAATACTATTTTGAACTCGTTTAATCTAGTATACTATAACAGTGTATTAAACTTAGGTATGCTATTTAAAACACAAACTGCTCTAACTGCGATATATTTCGTTCTCTTAGCCTTTACAGTGTAGTAAAAAAAAAAACCGACGAAAATTTATAAAAAGTAAAAAAAAGAGAATATTTTAAGTATTGGGTATTGAACTTTGTACCATTTTTAGTTAAGTATTTTTAGTGAAATAAGCTTTACTCATTATGGTCGTTTAATTTTCATAGAACAAAAATCACATGATGATTCTATTGAATTCTTAGATAGCTATTGTTAAGCTGAACAATAATAAATATGACATTAAAGCCTTTTATAAATATTATATTATAAAAAAAATGTAAAGATTAATGCGTTTAAAAAACCGAGTTCTACGACTTAATTGCATTCGTATAGTTACTATACGAATGCACTAATTTAAAGTATTTAAAAGTTACACAGAATGTACCTACTTCAATCCCGTTATTCTTATAGGTTATATCATTTTAGAAAATCGTGATTTACTTTGAGGTATTCATATTGACTATAGTCACGACTATCAACGCTCACTAATTGGAGACCATCTTCTAATTGGACACTAAAACGATGTACAAAGAAATGTCCAAGGCGTGACTTCAGAATATGAGAATGTCTTTATGTTTGTGTGGCAACATGGAACAACTAGTAGGTATCATGCTTCGAACCCGTGCTACATGATATTACAAAGTGATCTTCCATAATAATGTTATCAGCATAAACAAAGTAAAGCGCAATATTGCAAACCAGAGTACATAGATACAAGCTAACAACAATAAACTTGAATCATATGTTATGATATGGACGGTATCTATATTATTCAACCCGGTATCGGTAGGCCGACTTCGATTGCAGATAATACTGGCAAGCGCTAGCGTGTCTGACGATCCATGATTTAGTTACCAAAACCTGAACCCATTTTAACACAGGACACCAGCAACATTATCACGCACGCTCAGCACGGATTTAAGACTGGTCGATCAGTTCACACTAATCTGGTATCATTTGCATCCGATCTATCAGCGAATATTGACAAAGGCAAGCAGGTCGATGCAATAAACACAGATTTTTCTAGTGTTTTTGACAAGGTCAATCATAACCTCTTAATTAGGAAGCTAGAGGCTAACGGGATCCATGGCAGTCTCTTAAATTGGTTCCAATCCTATCTTGCCAAAAGACCCCTGACTGTATCTGTCAAAGGACACGATTTAGAAGCCTATTTTGCGGTATCTGGTGTGCCTCAGGGATCCCATCTTGGTCCAATATTGTTTTCCATATTTATTAACGACGTTACTAACGAAATCAAACATTCGAAATTTTATCTGTTTGCTGACGACCTCAAACTTCTGATGCAAATCTGGTTTAGTACGATCTTGACCGAGTTCAAGTTTGGTGTCAAACCAATGCTATGGTTCTTAATCCAACTAAATGTAACCACATAAAATACACCCTAAAAAGAATCCCTATTTCATCAGCTTATAATAAAGACGGGACAGTGATACAAGAGGTCAAAGAGATTAGAGACCTGGGAGTTGTTTTGGATCAAATATTAACCTTTACTTCACATGTCAATGCGGTTACAACAAAAGCAGCTCAAACGTTTGGATTCATCAAAAGGAATACCAAAGAATTTCGTCGTATCCAAACGAATCAAATCCTCTACAACTCCTTGGTACGAGGTCATCTTGAGTACGCTTCTGTTGTCTGGAATCCCTCTTATGCGGTTCAGTCCCAGAGGATAGAAAGTGTCCAGAGAGCGTACACTTGACACTTAGCGTACATTGCACAAGGAATATCACACAGGGCTCCTTACAATCAAAGGATCGACTTTTGTATAATGGATACCTTGCATTGCAGGCGTAAAAACCACGACCTGGTGTTCTTGCACAAACTTGTCAATGGTGGCATAGATTGCAGCGAATTGTTGAACAACGTCAGACTAGCAATGCCCAACAGAATGCCGCGTTACCCTATCACTATGTTTTTTAATATTCCATTCTACAGAACGAACGTGGGCAAACAATCACCTTTGGCACGAATGTGTGCCCAATACAACACACTGTGTGGAGACTCGGACACTATATACTTCTTTCATGATTCCTTGGTTAAATTCAAACGAAAGTTTTACGCAAAATCTGTGATATTTTAGACTAAGTATATTAGTAGATTTTATGTTTCTTTTTTTATGTTTTATAATTTTAAAATAATGATCTCACATAACCTTAACCATTTAGTTGTTACATTTTTGTTATCTTTAGATTTAAGTTTTTTCATCTTGTATTCTTTCTTTCTTTTTCATTTAATAACGTGTCTTTAAATTACAAAGAGTGTTGTGTACATCTATAAAAGATATTCATACAAGACCCAAAAAATTTCAACCACGTGTTACAGTGATATATTATTGTATGTATATTGTTGATGTACATATCTATTAAATAAATAAATAAGCCTGGTTGTTAAACAAGATAAAACAACCAGTCGCAGTAAGTTTTTACCAGACTAGACATATGGTACGGCCCGGTAGCTGATGGAAGCCACCGTAGTATATTGGCGCTAACAGCGCTACGGGTATAATTCTTTCATTGTTAAAATTCGCAGATGGTAACCGAACACGATAACGATATCAAAAGTATTTAAAGGTTTATCAAAGCCCCTTCAGATCTTATTTTGTGTATAGGTATAGCCGGATATTTTCGGGTACTATCAGATGTCAGTCAGTCAGTCAAATGTATTAAAAGAATAAAGAGTCTGTATTGTACGTACCATCTCATTTCCCCTCTATTTGACATTTACGATCCTTTATCTTTATCGCTTCTTGATTTTAGTACGGCGAAATCTAAAGACATTCAAACACAGTGATTTGTTAAGATCGCAATGAGTTCCAAGATGTCATGGTATGACACCTCAGTTCAATGTAATGGAAAACAGATATCAGTTTGGCTTGAAGAATTCTCGTGCCTTTAACTATTAGATAATGGAGAGTCTCAACATTTTTTGCGATATCCATTCACGGCTTTATGAACAGTTTTAATTAATTCCGTTTTCCGAGCGTTTTTCTCCACAAATTGGGAGATTGTTTTACTTTCAACGCTTGGGCAGACAAATTGGTAACTAGTGATTTAATCATAAATTGAATTTACCTGCCACAAGTAATTTCCTTGTAACTTCTTTGGATAATCTCGATAATTAGTGTTTAAGTAGTAGACACGCAATGGAAGGAAGAAGCTAAAGAAACGACAAAATCAGCATCGTGGTCGACCACAAAAAATTTTAGACGAGTGCGGAAACTGGGACCTTGGTTAAAAATTACCAGACCTTTGCTAAACATTATATGTATTATTATAATTTTGGATTAAAATAAAATGACGACGTTAAATATGAATAAAGCTATTTCTCATTGTTTTTTTTATTTAGTTATTGGTAAGATTATAAAAAGGTTAACTTAGATAATTACATTATTTTACGAGATATATATACTTGTATATATACCTTTTACTTTAAACAAATGGCAATTTCTTTAAACATCCATCTCTCTGCGTTCTCATTCATCACCATGGAAGATAGAAAAGTGGAAGTTTGTTGTAGGCGTGGTTTGCGTGCCACGAATAAGCGCTTAACTTATTTGCGTATGATAGTTTAACTCTTAAAAAAGGCTATAATAATACGGTGGGAAGTAGCTTTTTATTAACAGAACTAATTTCACGCGGACGAAGTCGCAGGTAACTGCTAGTTATATGATACAAAATAAGTATCTCGTAGAAAGGCTTACAGTTTTTTATTATAATGCTGCAACCCATAAAGGTGAAGCAGTATTATTTTTGATTTTTTGACTGCCAAAAAGGTAGACTATGTTCGACGCGTATTTATTATTATTCATGTTTGTCCAGTGATTTCTTCGACATTTGTGAACAGATTCAAAAAAAATTTTTTTGAGCATGTGTACTTGAAATGGTCAAATGGCCTCCAAGTCAGGATCTAGTTTAGTCAGAATAGTAAAAATAATAAAAAGCCTGTTGTTGTTGTTAGCGTGTCTAACTGAGGCAACTCGTTCTCGAAATGCTGGCTCATATTTCGGCGTCTTAGTATTAGTATCGCAATACAACGTGGTAATTCTGCCAGCATTTTGGGTAAGAGGCCGTCTGACAGTGACTATTAAGTTTAGATTAAGTTATTATTAGTTATTTATTCATTGTTTGGTTTTAGTAGATATTATTTAATATTTAAGTTTGTTATTTTTTTATTTAAGATTGTTTTAAGTTATTAGACTAGTTTACTTTAATATCAAATATGTATTTTTTTTTAATAGTAGTTATTTCTTTTTTTCACTTCGTTTAACTCGTTTTGTGTAAATGACAATACCGGACGCCTTTCTACCAAGATTCTAACGCAACACAATCGAGAGACCATTGAAGACCATAGTGAATTTAGTAGATTTCGAACTTATGGCACAATAATAATTGAATTGAAATTGTATTGTATCAAAATGACCAATCGCTTAAAATTGGTCCACCCGTTATGTTTAATTTAGATTTAATATTTAACAAAACTCGTATACAAAAATATAAAATATCGAAAAAGATGATGATAAGAACAACAATTTCTCTGGATAGCTTAAAGCCGAATTAGTTAACGACCACTAACTATTTTGACCATTAACGATTTTAAGCGAATGTTAACTTATCAGCAGATTAAAGAAAACAATTAACAAAAAACAATGTGTATGGCCGGGATTTTATTTATCAGCAGTATATAAAACAGGTACGAAAAACACCTTGATATTAAATGTTTATAAGAATAAGGTAATTTTCGCCGTCACTTCATCTAAATATAACTTGAAAGAATACACCTAGAGTTGTCAAAGAGCCTATATTTATAGAATTATCTACGTACTCCTTACCGTCGGGGAAGTGTACCTTGCATCATCAGCATAGCAACATGAAATGATGACTATCAAACTCAAATACATAAATACTACAGAAAATATATGACAAACACTATATACGCCTATAAAATTGAAGGGATCTCTTCAATTGCCTTGAATTACCATCATCAACTCCTGATTTCCTTGACTTATACGTACTTTTAATTATTGGCTGATCTGAACATAACTTAAAAGAATACAGTAATATAAAAGTGCCAATATTTAAAGAATTAACTCCATATTCTTACTGTTGAAGGCTTGTGCCTTCCATCATCAGCTCAGGATCATCAAATGCTGACTGCTAGATGGAAATATCCAAATACCTTCATAAAATATACGAAAATTATAGTATGGGCCTAGAATATGTAAGGTTCCTCTCGATTTTCCTGGGTTCCCATCATCAGATCCTAACTTGGTATCGATAGGACCATTCGCAACCATACTCTCTCGAACGAAAATTTATTTCAAGTTGGTCCATAACGAAATTATAGGTTAATAATTTTTTTAAATATGTTTGTACAAACATATTAAAAAAAATTCGCCCCGAATACAAAACGTCCTCCATTTTCGGAGTCGGTTAACAAGGACCTCTAAGCAGTAAAGTTACATAATCTGCCTTAGGGTTAATCTAACCCCATACTACTATACGTATCTAATTCCAAACTCATTAACTGTTAGACCCTTCGATCAATCGATGGTTGCAGGTTAAACCAGTGAAAGTCAATCAATTAGATATCAATAATTATTACATCGTAAAAACGATTTATACTATTAATCACCGACATAATATATGCTGCTTAACTCTTTAGTAAGATAGAGACGTGATAATTTCTTATATTTTACGTGATAAATATTACACGACTCAGGCTTCAAACTGATAACTCGAATAGAAATCGATTATTTTAATCCCCACTACAATAAAGCAAGGCGGCAAACTGTTATCGGTGAAGGTCATTGACTCCTGCTATCGACACAATGACATGATTCAACCACCATTATACATTATTATTTCTTTAAAAGGACAATGCTCAACTGCAGCGTGTGCTAATTATTCTTTATATTGATCAAAAACCCCTTTATGTTTCATATATTTGTCCTATCTAATTTTCTTTTTTAACAAGAACAGTCGATAGTTTGTTTTGTAAGTTTCTATTGTTTTTAAACGTAAACTTGTTGTTTTATTGCCTTATATTCTAAATTAGGTACATACTTAGTAAAAAAAATAGTGGCGGCGAAATTCCGGAGATATTGAAAATGGCTGAGGAGGTTAAGTTTTATTTCCACCTTATCCTTTAAAATTTCTAAGCATTATTTTCTCACTGCTGAGGTGAAGAGTTGTATGTGCGATACAAGATCGAAGTTATTTACATCTCATGTAATTTTTTTTGAGTCCCTCACTACGCTATAGATTAAAACGAAGAATCACTCGCTGCGCTCGTGATTTTACTTTTTTTTTTATTTTTTTTTTCGTTTTTTTTATCTTTTGTTTATTCGGGACTCAAACCGCCTCGCCACCGCAATCTAAATTTCATATTTGATGATCGTTTAAACCTTTATTAGAGGCACAAAAATGATGTAAACAATTAGGTAAGGTATTTGTGCATGTTATATAGTAAAGCATAGTTACTAGCAACTTGAGAACATAAATCTTCAAGTTACACTTTTAAACGTTGAAACATTTTCAATTTATTGTTTCCTTCGTTTATTTACCCCTAGGCAAGTTGCTTTATTTGACTTAAGGTTAATACGGCCCTTATCATAGGCACCAAGGCACAATATTATTTACACAAGCCTATACTAACCAGGATATTTAGTTACAATGTTGCTAAAATTCCCGACAGCAATCTTAATCTAATAACGTCAAACTGTAAACTTGAAAATGTCAACCTTTGTGATCTTCAAAAATATAAAACTTTACCTACTTACATCATTATCAGCTTCTTTATAGTATTATCAAAGCACATGAAATAATATTGCCGCTCAGACGTCATATATTAAGGTTACAAATAAAGGAATTTTACAATACTTATTTGATAAAACAATTCGTGACACATTCGTCGGTATTGTGACCAGCGGATTTTGTACGATTTTATCATTGCAAATGTTTTTTAATCTTATATTATTATGACTTGTTGTTAAATGATGATAACCCGGCAGTTCTAGACAAGTCTACATGAGAATGTTCGAAGAGAACTAAGATCAGTCAGTACTTGTACGTTGAGGTTTGGTTAATATTAAATCCTTTGCCAATTAACTTTGAGTTAGATTTATGATAGTAAAATGAGTAATATCTTTTATCTAAGTACCACGCGGGTGAAGCCGTAGTTTTAATAATATACATAATTATTATGCTGGTTAGCAGAAAGGACCAAACCTGGGTCTGCTTATAGTTCAATGAAATTAAATTGGATCTATCTTGAAAAGTGCATCGAAATATAAATAATAAATAACTTAAAACTGTTAAGGCGAAGGTTACTTAAGAAATCTGATTATACTTCAGAATTTTCGACAATTAGTACTAGAGAGTGAATGGCTCATGTAAACAAGTTTTAGTAAGTAAATCAGACGAGCTGCTAAATGTATAGCAAATACACGTGACGGTTCGAAGTTGGAAAGATCCGGCCTGCGTCGGATGACAGCGTGGAAGAAATCAGTTATTTGTGAATGTCAACCATTGTCAAGGCTAGTGACTTGAAAATGTACACATTGTAAGATAGCTTAGTAGTTTCTCTGAGTGGTTAGTACCACAAAAAAATCTAAAGAACTACTATAAATGATGTCTAATCTTGACAGTCGAAGTTTCTTTATATTAGTAGGAATGACTAGGTACCTAGACCGTTTTGACAGTCCTATCCAGAAAGTATTTTATTCTACTAACATCTTTGGTTTCAGCACTTCTCACTCGAAACCTCCTAACCACAGTCAATTACTCCTTACCTACATTAGACATGTAACACAGAAGAGATAGATACAAAATATATGAATCAGTCTGTTTCGATCAATCACTCTTTGCAGCACTTCATATACCGAATAAAACAATGTAAATTTTCAACTCATTCACTCACGGCCTCTTTGTCTATCAGTGACAAACTGACAACCGGATCAGAATCCAGTCGCGTGGCTTTCGCACGTTCCTATTTGAAATGTTCTGTCGCGCTTCCGGAAAACGAACAGTATAAGAATTGTTAAAGTCCAACAACTTAATATCAATCAAACTATCGCTTATTTATAATTTTTCGAGCAGATATGGATAAAATCAAACATCTAGGCGATTGTGAAGTTAAAGTTGTAAAGTGCAGCACAGCCATCTGCAGTTAACGTCACAACCCTCTAGATATTTGATTTTATTTATAGCAATTTAATATAATTTATTAATCATATTCATAATAAACTAGTCATTAACGGCAGCCCAATAAATCACAAAGATACCTAATCTAACGACTAAAGTGCTAACTAACCTATGACCACAAACCCATCAGACAAACTAAACTCACTCAATGATATAGTGGATTGAGTTGATCAGTGCCGAGTAACTGAGTAAGTGAGCTACTGATGCATAATGGTATAAAGATACAAAAGCGTGATACACATCCCAGTGATCAAATGATACATTTCAATCTTTTCTTTTCAGTTACACAATTTGCCTATATCTACTATACATAGAAACAGGCACAAGCATTGTCATATCAGTAAAGAATTGGCGTTTAAAATGCTGCAACCAAAAACAATAATTTGAGAAGCCGATCCAAATGTGATAAGAAAAGTGGTCCGAGCATGGCAACGGTTGTGTATTCATTCTTATCCTGACCGTAATCTTATTTAAGTGTGTTTATAATGGAGTATTATTACAGGGCTTCACGTGCTATCTTCGGTATTCTGTTGATGTCGTCTACTGATAACGCTTAATAGGTTCCTATCAGTGTCTTTAGTCACTTTATTCACATATTGGATTTTCTTTATATGAGAATTATGTACTAAATTGACTAGTATTTGTTTGAAGATAGACACGACATGTGTTCCACGTGTGCTATATTATATACAAGCTTTTGCCGGCGACTTTGTCCGCGTGGAATTCGTTGTAAATAGTTATAGCTGCTCCCGTGCTTAGACACGCGTTGAACCTTACTGCTCCGCTCCTGCGGCGTTTAGTATAATATCAAAACTTTCCTTAAGAGTTAGGCTATCAAACACTTGCCCATGAAACATAATTTCAAGTTTCATGGGCAAGTCCAATTTTAAAGTACGAAATTTTTAATACAAATTATTCAAAATATTTTTTCATTGAATAACCCACACAAATTGAGCATCTTTCGGGCAAAACCCATTTTCATAAATGCAATATTCCATAAAGTTTTCAAACAAAATTCGCATACAAGCACAAGGCAGTGACACGCCGCCTTTGTAGCCATTTGTTTGACGCGTTTTGGCGTCTTATATTATTAATCTTATATTATGTTAATCTTATATTGTGAATTTAAATTCACGTTATTTCACATTAATAAAATTTTATTATATCAGGCAGTTTATGTGATATCAAAGTAAAAATTATTTTAATCGTGTTTCGTATATCGAGAGGTGTTTCACTTACATCAATCAGTCATCTAGCCAATTCTAAAAGGAATATTTGCAGCGCAATAATTGTTTTGTGAAGTTTGAAATTACATGTGTATTATGAAGGATATTGATAAATATATTATCATTTACCTTATGAATAAGTTTTGATATACTAATATAATATTTATCTCGATTGTGTTTTTATCGGTATATAATATCACTGGTAAACTGCACACTTCGTAAAAACACTTTGGCCTCAATTTTAAATTGCTTCCAGTACGGTGGGGAGGCCTAGATAGTAGAGCTATTTCTGCTGTGGATGTGACTCTGCTGGCATTCCTATCGCTAGTTTATGCCACTAACAATTTGCCACATAATATTCTGTCCGATTTTTTAAACAAAAACATAGTATTCAGCAACAAAACTCAGGCTAGTAGTGCATGGCGCTCATCTTGCCCAAAATCCGATTTCCCATCTATCCAAACACCTCAGCGGCTTAGGTAAGCGCCGCCCTCCCATCCCCTAACACTGGCACCTTGATGTACAGTGCTATCTAAAGAACTGCTGCGTCCCTTCGCCTGAGCGCGCCTTGTTGTGCACCGAACCGGCTGCCAGTGTTGCACCGCAGTAAGCCGGTTTGGTCATGACGGCCTAAGTTGCGTAAAAACGAGAGAGAGAGATTGTCGCGCCATTCCAGCCTCAACGATATCATCCGTCGGGTTTTCTTATCATCGCCAATGGCGCCAACGGTCCAGCAATTCTTGAACCGAATTGGTTTTTTTAAACGTTTAGAAATGCTTTATGCATAACTCTCAGCGTAAGGGCAATGAAGAGGTTATGTCGGACTCTCCGTCAAAGCCGGCCTACCGACTTAAACCACCACGATGTCCTTCTCCCGCATGATGGCAAGAACGTGGGAACGCTTGCTCACACTTCCGCCGCGAAAGTTCATTGCTGACCCCTCCCGGTTTACGACTCACTGATACATACAACGAGCTTTGCAATCTTCTAAAATGAAAAAAAGCAGCAGTTGCACTGATGTGGTGTATGTCTGTATAGCACAATATTACCGTTTTGCCAGGCATAGAAAATGAGCTTTTCAAAACATTTTCATACAACAACGACTGTAATTTTTTTATTATCAATGTCTATGAAGGTCTATTTTTAGGCCACCACGGGAGCAGCTATAAGTTATGAAGAAATACTATGAATGCCACGCGGATTAAGTGGCGGGCAATAGCTACAATGTTTTCACTAATAACTGCACTGCTTAACCTAATTCTACGCAGACAATGTCCCGGGTAGTAGCTAGATAGCATAAAAGAAAAATATACGACTTTAAAAAAATATAACTGTTATGATTCACACAGCGAACCATCCGATTGTTAAAACTATGTATTTTTCCGTAAACAACAAGATAGATTCGTTGTTCCATATATTATTTACATTTCATAGGTAGGTACTAGAAATGTGGATCTGATAAAATTAAAAATATACAGTCGTTACTGTTCCATACAGTAACCCAACTTGATTTTTTGTATTATAAATCTTGACAGGTGGCTTGATATGAATACAAATTCTGAGCATAATTTAATTCACATCGACCGCGAATAAGGATATGCGTATTGCATGGCGAAGCAACCGAGATGATTGTCTTCTGACTGTACAAGAATCAGGGATATCTTAATAAAACAATTTAGAGCAAGTCTACCGAGACAAGAGGGCTGCTTATCACAATTATCTATCTGGTCCATTGCTAACCTGCCTTTTCGATAGCAATATTGAAGGTAATTTCGGTCGTTAATTTAGGTTGTTGTTACATCACTCATTATTACTTATTGTTTTTTTTTATGGTGGATAGGCTCGCGTTTGACCACGATCTCACCTGATGGTAAGTGATAAATATGATTCGGTTTGTCGCTCCTGTCTAAAGTATATCTACATCAGTACATAGGCTGATCGGAAATTTACATCAACATTTACCAGCCACCTTCCTCAGCCTGGTTTGCGCGACCGACACGCGGTGGGCAGTGGCCACGACGCGACGGCGCGACGCCTTACAAGCCTCGATTAACATTCCTTTTGTCTTAACCTCTTGTCTTTGTGTTTTACTCTTAAGTCGACGTACCACGCGGGCGGAGCTTGTTATATATAATTTAGTTTCTTTGGGTTTAATAATATGGTAGCCTGTTATGATGTTTTAGGGTTCCGTATCCAAATGGTAAAAACGATCGATATTGATAACAGCAACCAGTAAACGTAGAAATATTTACAGAATACTTGGTTATATTAGCTAAAAGGTAGCTTGGCTATAGTTTTTGCACCCCTAGCTCACTTTTACTCTGACCAAATTTTTTTTAGAAAATGATCCTATATTCAGCCTATGACTCGAAATTTAATAAAAATAGCCTATTTTATATACATTTTGAACTAGTTTTAATTTATTCATTTGTATTGTTTAATTAAATTTGGAATTATTTGCAAATAACCCACAATTACTTTTATATTTACGAAAAAAGTTTAAAAAACGTAAAATGATAAATGATGGGTCAACTTTACCGCGATCTTCCATTTCAATTCAATAGCTGACTTTTTTTGACAAATCTTATAATTATCTATATATTATGTAGTATACCTACATTACTACATATATAGATATTATAAGATTATACAACCATTTAGCCAATTCAGTTGTGCAAATGATGTACCAAAATAAATTAATATTTAAGGGGTTTATTTAGCCAATATTAGTATCCATCAGACATAATAGATGTCAAGATGTAACATTAAGAAAATTGACGGTTAAATTTTTGCAACAATTGGACTGCAACTTTCAAAAAAAAAATCCCCGGACCAGGTAAAAGCTGTAAAATTGAATACATTTCTAACTTCGAAGTGAGTTTTATCTGGAACGCACAGCTCTGCTCTCACAGTGGGAATAATGTCATTTAAAACTCATAGTTGTCTTTAGTTAAATGTGTGTTCTTTGATATCTATGAACGATGCTAATGGACGTAAAAAGTGAAAGAATTTTATGATTTGTTATATTTATAACTAACTAAATTACTTGCATTTAAAAACTGTTTTTTTTATTATTTTTATTTACTGTTTTATTATTTTATTTTGTTCTTATTCGCCTTTATAAGTTCATGCTTTCTGAATATAATAAAACCCGTTAAATAAAAACGCTCATATTGTGAAATGTTTTTACGAAAACAATTTTCAAGACTTAATAGTTTTGACGCTTTGACTTAGTAGTTTATAGTGCCAAAGAATTCCGGTTTCTTTTATTTAAGATTAATGCCTTGATTTTTACTTGAATACTTTTCAAAAACGTGTCATCTAGTAATTATTAGTGTATAAAATACGAATAATGCACACGATATTATTATACTAAGCTACTGTCGCTAAGTGCCTGCTACAAGTATCTATTTACCTTTATCAACATTGTAGGACATGTGTTGAAAGTAACCTTATTGACATTTAACTATGTGCTTCAGATTGTAAATGAAATAGACTTGAAGCTAGTTAGAACTGGTTTTAATGTCATATACTCGTATCACTAGATAGCAGTTACTTTGTTGGTTATCGCACTTAGCTTCTGCACTAAATTGTTAGTTGTAGCACAATGTTGGCATAACTATGGGCCAACCTCTTTCGTAAAAAGAAAAAACTACCAGAAGCCACCAAAATCTATCAAAAAAACCTAAAGGAATCAAGAAATACACAACAAAAATTACCAAAAGCAACCAAAACAACAATAACAACAAGCAATGAAATAAAACCGGCTAAGTGCGAGTCGTTTCGTAGTTAGATGTTACAACATATTATTTAATTCAACCCCCTCCTATATAACAAACTTGACCTTTTTGCTCGTTTTAGCTCGATATTGATAACAGTAACAGGTAGACACTTTAATTATTCAAAATATTAAGTAATTTATTTACTTTAAAAATAAATAATTCAATTTCAATACAATAAATATTTAAGAGGGGCTCCTATAAGACATGTTTTTTTTGCCGTTTTTATTTATTGTATTTTTGATTAAGGTACGGCACCCTTCGTGCCCGAGTCCTAGTCAGTCGCACTTTGGAAGGCTGCCTACACTATGCTTGACCGTTCTTAAGTATCGCAAACTCAGCATAAGTATTCCAAACTATGTTGTAACTTAACAAACTTTTATACCGTTGTTTAACGCTTATTTATTTCACTGTTACGTGGTGCATGAAAGGAGCCTCCCCGAGTGACGTACACAACAATTCCCTACGTCCGGCGCACCCTGGGCAATTCGTGAGTTTTCCAAAGCGAATTGGCTAATCCTTTCACCACGATGGCAAGTCAAAATAAAATTTAACTTAGCCATCGACATGACGAAGAAGAAGATACCGTTGTTTGTTTGAATACGCTAATCTCGGGAAGCACGGGTCAGATTTGCTTAATTCTTTTCTGTTGGGGAGCTCGACAAATCGCGGGCAACAGACAATAGTTAAATAAATACCTTTATCTGTTAGAACAGATTGTTAAAAGCAGTGCAGATCTAAAATAAATAAAATAACTGTATGAATAATAACGTCTGGACAATGGTATAGAGGATTATCTCCATACAATTGTCCAGACGCTGTCGGCCTTTTCTACAAGATCAAAGCCTGCCTACGCACGTACGCATTTAAGTATTTTTAAGCTTCGGTTGTAGTAGTCATGTAATGACCGTGAATATGTGAGCAGATCTTTAATAATATAACATAACATCACGCCTATATTACCCACAAGTACCACATTTCACCTGTTATGTTTTAGGTCCCATGGGATAGGACGTGGAGCAACTTCGTGCTGCTATTGTGAATTTCCTAACAGAAAGTTCACAAATAATACTATGCTCGACCCGGTAATCGAACCCGAGACCTCGCGGTGAGAGGCGCATACGCTAACCACTAGACCATCGAGGCAAATCCTAAATATATTAAATTTTATATAAACATACATGTAATGTGATATGATATGTTTATAAGAAACACGCTAACAATTCAAGCGTCAGTAGTGATTATTCAAAAAGAAAGTGGAAACCAAAACCTTATAATATAATACATTATTTATTTATTTATTTATTACTACTAACAAATACAGTAAAACTTATACTTATCAGAGTTCCACAAAACAACTTGCGTTGTTTGACTGTGGGAAAGTGTATAACATTTTTAAATTCTAAAGAAGTACATAATATATAACTATAGCCTCATATTAATATTTTACTTAAAATTAATATATTAAATGTTCTTTATTTACTCTTTATTCGTTTAATATTGTTTATAAATTTAATTTATTCCTATTGTAAATTATATATTTAAATGTTGTCCAACAAAAAAATCTTGAGCAATCTTTTATATTTATTTTTATTAGGTTCATGTCTAATGTTTGCAGGCAAACTGTTCAGTAAATAAGGTAATCGTTTTTCTAGAGTTCTGTCCCCATAGTAATTAGTTACTCTGGGAACGTCGTATTTACCTGCAGACACTGACCTACACACATCAACACTGTCTAGGGATATTTTGTATTTCTTAAATTTTTTGATAAACTATAAATATTTTGTTCAGAGAAGTATATAGGGAATTAAACCTCAGTTAATGCCCAACTTAATTAAATAAATAAAAAACATTTTAGATCTTCAAATATTTTTTTAAAAATAAAATAACAAAGAGACTAAAAATTCTGCTAAGTCTACGAATGAAATTAATGAATAAAATGGATAATTTTAATAAAAAAAAACAACTTAAAGTGAGACATTTTAACTCTTAATAATCAGTGTTGCCACCCCTCACGTTAATAAGAGTTTGGCATCGGTTATTCATACTGTAAATTAAGGTGTCGATGTCTTGCTGTGGTATGCGTTCCCAGGTTCGTTGCTTCGTTGGTTCAAGGCTCTGGTCACGTTATCGTGATACTGGGGAAGTGGCGGAACGGCATGCTGACAGAATTCGTATGACCACCCCTAGAGAGGACCGTTTTCTCCAAAATACCGCCAGGAGAGAACCTACTCTGACGGCCATGGAAATGGTACAGAGGCTCCAACAGGAGCATCAGCTGTTGGTTAGCGACCAAACTGTCAGAAGAAGGCTACATGAGGCTAATCTTCATTCTCGCAGGCCAATTCGTGTTCCTGCTTTGCGAAGAGGCAATCGCGGAAGGCGACTATTATGGGCTCAAGAACACGTGTTATGGGATAATGAACAATGGTCGACAGTGCTCTTTACGGATGAGTCTCGGTTTGGATTTCATCCAGATTCGCGAAGAACACGAGTTTGGAGAGTTCCAGGCAGGGAAAGCCGGCTCCAGCATCCACAAGAGGTTCATTCGTACCAAGCAGGAACAATCATGGTACGGGCAGGAATTCGTATAGGCGCGCGAACCGACCTCGTTTTTGTAAGAGGTAACATGAATGCTCAGAAATACTGTGATGAGGTGGTGGAACCTGTTATTATTCCGCATAGGGTGCAAATCGGCCAGCAATTCGTACTCATGCATAATAATGCTCGTCCACACACTGCGACGCTGGTATCAGCCGCACTTCAAGTCAACGACGTTACGGTAATGAGATGGCCTGCGCAGTCGCCCGATATGAATCCCATCGAACATGCGTGGGACATGTTGCAGCGAAGGGCTATGCACGCCCTCCCTCCAAATCTGGCCACAGTAGAGCAACTTTTCTTGCACCTGCAACGAACCTGGGAACGCATACCACAGCAAGACATCGACACCTTAATTTACAGTATGAATAACCGATGCCAAACTCTTATTAACGTGAGGGGTGGCAACACTGATTATTAAGAGGTAAAATGTCTCACTTTAAGTTGTTTTTTTTTAATAAAATTATCCATTTTATTCATTAATTTCATTCGTGGACTTAGCAGAATTTTTAGTCTCTTTGTTATTTTATTTTTAAAAAAATATTTGAAGATCTAAAATGGTTTTTATTTATTTAATTAAGTTGGGCATTAACTGAGGTTTAATTCCCTATATACTTCTCTGAACAAAATATTTATAGTTTATCAAAAAATTTAAGAAATACAAAATATCCCTAGACAGTGTAGTTGATGTGTGTAGTTCCTATTTTGTGATCCATAAGAGTGAAACGATCTCGATTGCCATGGCTACTCATAAGCAACAAGTATTTGTGTTTTAGATCTATCGGGAGGATTTTAGTTATTTTGAATAGTTGTCTATAATCCTTTGAGCAGCTGTTTTTTGTTTTGTTACTAACTAATAGTTTTAAAAATCGAATCTGAAGGGTCTCTAGTTTAGATATGTAAGTTTTGAGACCGTAACTCAATATTGGCTCCACTAATGCTAAATAAACACATTTTAATGTACTAGTAGGAACCTTATAGCCATATACATATTAAGTGCAATCAAGTTGGGTAAGCTTAAACGTTATTTACAATTTTTTTTAACTTTACAATGTTATTTTATTCACTATCCGTTAATTTATTGCATAAATAGTGGTCTTTTGAATTGTTTTTTTATCTAACTCAATAAATGTACGGAAAACCAACAGAAGTCCCCGAAATTCGCCCAAACCCTCTAGTTCAAATATTATAATAAGTTCAAATATTATATTTAAAGTTATAATGCTAGTTGGGTAACTTTACTAAATATAATATTCGAATATTTTAAACTTTATAAAAAAATATCGATTTTAAATTTATCACCACGGAAATGTCAGTGATTTGCAAAATTATGATTTAAACAGTTTATTAATTTATTTTGAGCACATAAATGAAATTTAACAAAATATCACAATAGTACGTTCATGCGCAATCGTTTCGGTGGCTTTCACCTTTCTCTCACAGTAATCGAACTTGATAATAATATGTAATGTCATGGCCATTCTACGGTCATTGCCAAGTGGCAATAGCCCCGCGGCCTTGACCGCGATTCGTCAAAGTGGCAAACTCTCCGCGATTATCTGCGAATAACCGCACTTTGTTACATAACTTTTGGATGTAAATATGCGCACGCGAATCAAACACTTGCGGTATACTACGCTGACTACCTACATAACAGTCACTGCGACTAGACGCATTTCTTTCCTAGTCAGCCTAGAAATACTAACGGCCTAAAAAGCTGTTGTTTAGGAAGTAGTTTCGGAGCTTATCAGGAACAAACAGACAGAGAGAGGCCATGGAGGATTTAGTTAAATGTGAAATTTAACTTGCTGAGGCTTGAGCGGGCCTTACTCAAAAAATATTATAAGTTATTATAGGTATATTTTTGTACTCATAAGATAACAGAATTTAATTTTCACCTCTATTATAAAGATCCTGAAAGATTTTCGTCCCAAGTTGGTATCTATGCAGCAATATTGAGTAGGTAAAGCTCGCACTAGCGACAACTGATTGTTTCCCACGAGCAACGAGCGTGATTGATATCGCTATTGTACGAATTCCTGATTCGTTCAAAACAGATTGTTATCAGCGTTCGATAGAGGTGTAAAATGTTAATGACCTTTAATTTCCACTAGATAAAGTTTGACGCATTTGTCCACGCTCTCGCAATTATGGAATGTGTGAACATCCAACACGACTTGACAATAAGATATTAAACGTGACGTGCCAGCCAGACAACGGGTTAACCGTATATTAATCAAATTTATTAATATTATTAACTATCTTCCAACATATGCTAAATTGTAAATTAGGCATGTCTGTACTTAGAAGATATTTAAGAAAAAAATATACGTGCCAAAATATATTTTATTTTGTCTGTCTGTCTGTATGCGCATCACGCAAAAACTACAGCATGGCATTAAATGACGTATTCACAGTTGTGTAGCTGGTGTTCTAACTTAAAAACTGCTATAAGTTTAATCTTTGTATTTTACCCTTATGTGGGTGAATTAGGACATGTTAGCTTTTTTTGTATAGGCGTCGGCCGCGTTAATTTAACAGGCAATTGCAATTTCTATTGCGCTAAAGTTTTTTACATTCCTTATATAGCATATTTCTTAACGATTCTTTGTCTTTTTCGAAAGCAGGTGTTTCCTTTTTCAATAGGGTCTTAGTTTCAGGAGATACATTCTTTCCAACCGTTTTTTTTTTATTTCTTTTGTTCGTAGATTCAGTTATTATGGATGTAAATTTGTCGTATTTTTCTTGTATTGAGTACAATATACAATACAATATCATTTGTTTTCTCTTTACAAATTGTTCTTAGTGTCCAATTAAATCTATATAATATAAATTTACGAGAGTTTGGTGCCTGAAACAGGTATTAGAAAATACCTGTGTTACAGCTCGCCAGGTAATTTCTTTCTATAATTTGTTCAAGTGCCGTGGTATAGTCCTTTAAACTAGACACAGTTTTTATGCAATGGTTATTGTTAAAATGTTTTCGGGTTTGTGAAACAGTTTTTTTTCCCGTTGAAATCACCAATAATTATAATATTCTTGTGGGTTACTTCCATTGCAGTGTTGAGGTCGCTATATAACTTGTTACATCTCTCCATGTCTTCAGGTTAACTCGCTTCGGTGGGCGAATTTTTATTATGGTCGCGAACCAAACAATTCTTCCCCATAATTATTGGTCTCTCTCTGCAGTCGGTTCCTCATGGCTGAGGATCGTGAAGTGAATAGCTTGCACCTGGTTATAATAATCTGCCTCCATCGGCGTCTGTTTGTCGCGTCTTTAACGACCGAGCTAAACTTAGTTGTTGATGGGCCTCGCACTTGGTCGCAACATCTAGTTGGCGATTGTCCCCGGGGTCGTTTACCCTCCGTATACCCCACCACGATCTTTTCAAGGCTTTCATCACAGTTGAACAGTATGCGCTGACATATTGTGGAAAGGCGAGTCTGGACACGAAGCTGCGAAAGGATTGATGCATTGGTGCTCTAAGCGGTCCAGGGTATCCTCAGCATGCGCCTCCAGTACAACACTTCGATCGCATCAATCCTTTGCCTTTCTCTGGCTCGTAACGTCCATATTGCCGCACCGTACAAAAAAATAGGAAGAACAAGAGCGAGTCCTTTCCATAACTCAAGCGAAAAATCCATAAACCAGCAACACTGAATGTGCCATTAACTGAAAAATTCTGTTATACACGGTAATTTGACTTGAGCTTCATTAAGCACGAATATCTAATTTAATCTTATTATTCTTAAGTATACTTTTAAAATGAGTTACAAAATAATAATAATACAATCTGTTTATTCAAGGGACCTGACTGAATGACTCATAATATAAGTAAAGCTTTATATACTATGATAGTAAAAGAATACTATTTAGAACTTATTACAAAAAAGTGAGATGAGCACATAGCTACCACCTCGCCATAATCCCACGAGAAATTGTGTCTTAGCGACCCACGTACGGGCAATCTTAATATATTATCATTTCCAGGATGCTGTTTAAACTATCTGGCACTCTACGCACCTTTTACGCATTGATATAAAAGCAACCGACATGAGCGTCTGCAAACATCCCTGATGCGCTACAGAATCGAGGTAGCCTCACCAGCACCCTGAAAGCATTATTATATTTACCTCTGAATGCGTTATAGACCCGTTTAGTATATTGAGCCCTCAGGCTGCAGATATTAAAAGTGGTGCACCGTTCATTGTTATCGATAACGCTATCCGTTCACGTTCGAGATCAAAGTCGTCTTGAATTTATGAGCCCTTTTAAGTTGTTCTCGAACAGGAAGAACAAGAGGTATTTTGTCTTGTTGTCGACTGCCTGCCTCAAAAACCATTACCTCAGATTTTTAGGGTTCCGTAACCGAATGGTAAAAAACGGAACCCTTATGGATTCGTCATGTCTGTCCGTCCGTCCGTATTTCACAGCCACTTTTTTCCATAATTATAACAGCTATACTGTAGAAACTTGGTAAGTAAATTTCTTCGGTGCACCGCATTAAGATTTTCATAAAAAAATTTGAAAAAAACTAAAATTTTTTGGGGTACTTAGAACTGAAACTCAATATTTTTTTTTCATCAAACCCATACCTGTACCTATGGATAGGTTTTCAAAAATGATGTTGAGGTTTCTAATATTTTTTTTTCTCTCTGAATAGTTTGCGCGAGAGACGCTTCCAAAGTGGAAAAATGTGTTCCCCTCCCCCCCCGTGTAACTACTAAAATAAGGGAATGATAAATGTAAAATTAATATATGAATGTACATTACCATGCAAACTTCCACCGAAAATTGGTTTGAACGAGATCTAATAATTATTTTTTTTAATGCGTTATAAATCGTAAACCGCATTTTACCTTTCATTCAATCAACTCCAATAAGAATAATGAAAAACATTTATTTAGATGTAAAGTGGTACGGAACCCTACGGGCGCGAGTCCGTCTCGCACTTGGCCGGTTTTTTACCCGGCTTATAACAAACTAATACGTGTTTTTCTACATAATCTTCACTTATGTGGATTAATTTATAAAGACCACAGACAAACGCGTTTAGCAGCACCATATCATCAGCATAGCCTATATTGCTGACACAAAAACCATCAATGTAGCATCCGACTCTTGTACTACTGAGAGAGCTTGAATAGAGTTGGTGAAGCTAACCCCGTCCCCTGCCTGACCCTACATTCCATTATATACGAAGAAGAAAGGGCTCCTGTCCATCGTACATTTTTGACTGGTTTTCATACCAATATTTAAAATATTAATAAGCTCAGTAGGAATCTAATTGGAAACCAGGTCAACCAGGTCAAATGCCTTCGTATTGGTATAGTAGTTGACAGCATGCTTAAGACATAGTATATGGCACTTTCCGTTGAAAGACAAGGCTGAAACCCAAACTGGTTATTATGGCGTTCAATATAGTGGCTTATTTGCACAATAAGCATGCTGTCAAGTACTTTCGAGATTATAGTACCCAGAGAAATGGGCCTATAGTTTTTGCTACTCGCAAAGGTCGCCAGTCTTATTTTTGACTATAGTCAACAAAAAGACTGGCGTCTTGTCCCTGTAGGGACAATCACTGTACGCATCATCTCATCTGGCAGATAACAATGACCCAAAACATAAGTTGTACAACATTTTTAACACTCTTGGTAGCTGTGGGCCCGCATAGCGAAGGAGCTCTATGCTTAGCCCGTCATGACCAGGGGATTTGCCCGATGACATGTACCGATAGTAATGGTTCGAGAAATTTGTGTGCATTGGAAATTTACGCCCACTGCTTACTGCCATTCTATCGAGCAATGCCTTAGAGGGTCCTAAGGGCGATTTGACTTAAAATTTTCCTAAAGTGATTCGCAATCTCTTCCGAACTACTTACTTTGTACGCCGTCGACACTCACAGGGAGTCCCGGCTTATTTTGTAATTTATAGGCATTTTCCGCCATTTAGCGGAATGCTAAAATATCCATTTTGATCTGGTCTTCGTGATCTTACTTACTTCAGCAGTTACTAAGTTCATTAGGGCAGTCTATTGTTGTTCGTCACAATTTTCTTGATACCTTTTTTTTGTCGTTTATTTATCTCTCTCCATAAAAAATCGTTTACCTGTACAGCTTGCTTAAGCTGAACTCGTCACTTATAGAAATTATATATTATAACTATATTAAAAGAACGCAATTTCCTCATGAATTAGCCACGTTTCTTGTAACGAAATGACATCTGATTGCTTGCATAATTCCCATATACTCTGAACAGAGCGCTTGACATTTTTACAATTAAAGCTGACAAACTTAATAACATTGTTCACATAAATAGTAGTACCACCTAAAAATAATTCCTGCAGCCATATGTTCTCGTCTAAATACATATTTACTTTGCATTCAGATACATAAAACTTATCAAGAAAAAACACAATGCATACATTGTGTTCTAATTGCTGTTTGGCGACTATTTTCTCTAAATGAACTATAGTAGGGGAGACCACAATGCTAAATGGGGATTTATTCGAGCGTCGTAGAGACCTATTGGGTTGCAAAGCTTAGATGATAAGAAGAAAAAAATGTTATTATGATATACCTATTCATCGGTGGGGGAAGCGGCTATAGATTTTTAAATATGTAAAAAAAAACTGTTGCATGGACATCCTCGAGCGCGTCAGATATTGATAGCATCAATGCCCTACGTATTTTTAACAATGAACGTATGTTAATCTGATCGTTTGCATGATGCGGGTGGTTGTATGTAAGGGTTGAAAATGAAAAAAAAATAAAAATAATCGAGCGCGTCAGATTTTCTAAGGGAGTGTTAAGTGCACCAAAAAAAAGCTCTCATTCACTAATCTGACGATTTCGATGGGACGCAAACTCGCGGGCATTCTCATAATGTGCAAAAAAAATTCGCCATTTTGAAATACTCAAGCGCGTCAGATTAAGATATAAATGGATCATCTTTATGTTCTAAACGTACTGTCTCATAATCTGACGATTATATTGAGGGATTCGCCTGATCTGACAAAAAGAAATTAGGAAAACGGTTCATCCTAAAGGCCATCCCTGCAACTGCCCGCTAATTCCATTCCTGGGCGCTTAAAATTGTAATTATGACATTTTTAAGCTCTAAATATAGTTTATGTGATATTTGAGTTAAAATAAATAATATTTCTATGCATTTGAACTCTCCCAGCTTGAAAGTCTTTCAATTCGTGTAATTAACATTATTTTTGAATAAATATTAATTAATAAGATATTATCACTAGGTTATATAAATAATAAATAATGAACTATTTTAAAAGAAACATATATGTTAAATAAATAAATAATGATACTTAAGTTAGCCGACGTTTTTAATTTTTTGATTTTATTTTTAATAATTAAATAAGAACAAAAAAAAATTTTTTAAACATTGCACTTACAGTTTTTGAAGTTTTTTTACAAGTGAAATTTATTTTTTATTTTTTTGTAATAATTTTTTCAATAAAAATCATATTTATATGTCAGCTAACTTAATTTGCATAATAATTAAAATTTTTCATAATTATCGATTGTAAACTATTGATTTAGATTGATTGATTTAGAAAAATCTTAAATAATATTGAATTAAATTCATATGATAATTAATGATTTTATATTTATACGGCACAGCTAAATTTTTACTATAATAAAACCTATTTGATAGTTTTTAACATTTTTCTTCGATCATTTTTTATTAGATTTTTTCATTTTTCGTCATGGCAGCAGAAACCAGAGTGGAGACGGAGTGAGAGAGTAATAGATAGAGAAAGAGTCAGAAAGGAATAGAAACGCGGAGAAGGAAATGTAAGCATCACGCAGCTGCACGCATTTAACTTTATCGAGGAATTTTTGTTATTTCGGCTTGCGGAAATCGTCAGATTATATATTTTTCATTATTCTTGAATTAAATCCTTCATAATAAAAAAAAAATTAGCTACGCTCGAGAATGTCAAGATGACATTTTTTTTTTACAACTTTGCTGCCCTCCCCTTTCTTTGCGTCACTCTCAAATTGACAGATTAGTGGAATATACACTTTTTAGGATGTAATTAACTCACCCTACTTTAATCTGACGCGCTCGAGAATTTCTGATGGTCAATTTTTTTTTACTAATCTGATCCTGTATCCTGCACGGGCGGCCGCATATATGGGCCTCATGTTTGGTGGAGGTACTTAACCGGGTACAAGGTATCCCCCTGTATATTAATCTGCCGCGCTTGAATAAATCCCGAAATCCCTTAATGGGCTCCTCTACCACTAGTTCGTCTATTATCCTTTGAAAACTAACAACGAATAGCTCCGAATGAAGCCGGAAAAACACGATTAAGTCTGAATATGATTGATGATGTATATTGGTCGTCAACAGCCCCAGTACCCAAATGTTTACTGGTGTTAAAAAGTTTTAATATAAAACTTGAATATCTTGCATTTCTTTACAAAAAAAAAAAACATTATAATAGTCAATTGTGGTGAAATAAACTTATTTTATTTATTTTTATGAAAAACTCACAAACTTAACTTAATTAAGTTTATTTTTTTTAAATAAACTGAATGAAGCCTGTCGGAAATGAAATCGCACCTTTGCGGCAAGGCTGTTAAATCGTGTATCGTTAGTCCTTTATAGTTTTGCGATTTTCAAATCTGCGCGTTGAGTGGTATTTTTGCATAAAGTGGTTTATTTCAAGTAAAAAATACCATGATTTTGAAAATTACAACTCAATTACTAGTTGTTCGCTCATTTGGAGACATGGAATAATAGACTCACGCAGGTGTAGTTACTAACAAATGGCTAGTTGGTGTCGGTAAATCTATGAAGAGTACTCACCTTGCAATAAATAAATTGATGTTCGTGATCGTGACAATTTATTTGCTAGAGCTATTACTAGTAATTCACCCACACAATGAACAATTTTATTACAATTTCAGGGCTTCAGTCGAAGAAAAACACACTCAATCAAACAACACACACAGTATTAGAAATACTTTTTTTAAATTTTACTCCATCCAATATTTATTGACACAGTTTAAAGAGCGCGTGCATTTTTGACGGTGCGCTCTGGGCCAGGTAACAGTATTCTCCTGAGCTTGTCATTGCGAGAGGCATTAATGCAGCGATGAGGATCACCATGATTCCTGTAGCGAATTCTGGTATGGCGGCCCACCGCGGGTCGCTCTGATCAGAAGAGGGAACTTCACCGAGGTCCATTATAACCTCAATCTCACAGTTGCCTCACGTAGTTTTGAAATTGGCAACAGCATCGACTGTGGCTGACGACGGATTTGTGTGAGCAGTGGCACTGACATCCGATTAAGATACGGAGCCGACGTCACATAAAATAATGAAATTAGCTATATAGTGTAACATTTTCACATTATGAACTATGAACCATTGAAATCTGAGTATGAATATTATTTTATTTGTTATCAACTACGAATAATATAATCATTTATATTAATACAAATATTACATCATAATCAATAAAAACGCAATGCAGACAATTATTCTTAATCATGTAATTGTCCTTCAACTTGAAGATACAAAACATAAATTGTAGATAAATTATAGTTTTTACTTGTTTTCGGTAGTCATGATCTGACGGTTCTCTAGAATGTATAACACGCTTTTTAACCGACTTTAAAAAGAGGAGGAGGTTCTCTATTCGATTATATTATTTATTTTTATTCTTTCTATATTTGTTTGCCGATTACTCGAAAATTGGAGATCGGATTGATAAGAAAAATCTATTTTTGTTTGAAATAGTATACTTGTCATGTGGTCCCATTTTCATCCGGACACGATCTGATAATCGAATCCTAGAGAAAACGAGGGTTACTCTCAATTTATAAAGGTTTCAGTATGGTGTTCCGTATATGACCTAAAACTACTCGGATATTTGCATCTAGCAGCAGTCTAGTCTAGTCAGCATTTCATGTTACTAAGCTGATGCTCTAAGGTACAACTCTTCAACGTTTAGAAGGACGGGGATTATTCCATAAATATAGGCCGTTTACTTTATTATTTTAAGTTATACACAGATGAGGCAAGACATTAAATATTACTTAAGTATTTCTTACTTTTTAGTGCATATTTTTTACTGAAGTCGTGGCTTTTTTTGGAAAGTTATTTTTAATTATTTAAGTTTAAAACACATTAAAGTTGTCTTTGTTAGATCACTTTTATTATATCCTGTATACTGAATACGAAGAGTTCCGTAGTGCAAAGAATCCATAAAGTTTTATCCTCGTGTCCATCTGTCCGTCTGTCCGAGGCATTGCGTCCAAATCCGTAAGTGATAGAAAGCTGAAATTTTGCATAAATGTGTAATGTAAATTAACAAGGACTATTTTTTGTCAGAAAAATAATTGATTCATCTACAGAATAATAGATTCATCAGCAAAATAATAGATTTGACAGCAAAATTAAAGATTTGTCCGCAAAATAAGGGAGCTGACAAATCAATTTTTTTCCTGACTACAAAATAAAAGATTTGTCAGAAAATGTAATCAGCCAATACACTATATAATCTTAAAAATTTAGATTTTTATAGCTATTCAACATTCATGTTAATTTTAAAAATTGTGCAGAGATCTTGTTTTTATTGTATCATAAAAAAATAATTATGAATTAAAATTATACATTGTTAAAGTAATCTATAAATATCTTATATTTATTTATTTGCATTATATTTCTGTATCATCCATGAATTCAAATTTTAAATTTTTACACGTACAATCTACATCCTATTCATTTAATATGATAACCAAATAATACACGCGCCGGTTTTGACCACGACGACCCATGATAATAATGCTTAATTAGTTCTTTACTAATAATGTTTACTAATTTATTTGATCATATACTCAGGTTATAAGCCCTACCATCGCACAATACTGGCAACTTATTGGATAATGCCTGTTTTAGAATTGCAGTGTCCCTTCGTTTAGGTGCACCGTGCTTGTGATCCGTAGCATGGCTTGTGCTTTGCCTTGGCCAACTTTGAATTTGTCCAATTTGTTGTTTGAGCCAAATTTAATATTGTGTTGTATAATATGTAAACCTTCTGATTAAATAGTCAATATAGAATTATAGATTTGTCAGCGCCATTATTTTGCTGACGACAAAATAAAAGATTTGATAGAAAATGTAATCAGCCAATTATGAGAGCTATCGGCACCAAATATTTTCATACTCTAGTCTACAGATAAATAAAATAATGACAATAATGATGAAGACAGACCCAAATTGCTATAAAACCGCCTTACGCAGTCTTGTCTGCCCTACCCCTAATATATAATTTAACCTTACGTGGGACCACCGTAGCTCCGCAGCGCATGAGCCGTGTCAGAAGCCTGTAAAATATTGATAGCTGTGAATGTTCTTTCGGCAGCTAGCAATGTATATTTTTTTATTAAGCCATCAACTGATTGGGTATCCGCACACACATAATAATAATGACATTATTATCCGCTTTGACTAGTAAAAAACGTCACAAAAACCAAGTCAGCGTGCGTAATTTCATATTTTTATCAATAACATCAAGTTAATAAAATGTCTGTATGGAAGACCGTATAGTAACGTAACAAAAAAAGATACTAGTGAAGTTATCAAAAGACATAGTCATGATTGATGATAACATAACAACATAACATCAAGCCTATATTTCGCAAAACGGTACGGCGGAGGCATATAACAACCACATGTAAATGTAACCTGTTATCTAAACATAAGGTAAGGTCACCAAATAAGGCCTACCTTATTTTTTTTATTTACTTACTAGCAGGTTTATAATAAAAACGCAGTGATTATTTGGAAAACTTATATTTAGTTATTAAACTTTGTATTATATGAAACGAAATTGCTATAAAAACAAAAATCACACTTTTGTGATTACAAATAACAAAAATGTCACTTTGGCCTTATTAGGAACCCTGTGTCTTAATAAAGCCTTTATAAAAAAAGTAAGCATTCAACTTATTAAAACATATAAAACAATATAGTGCTATTTATATAGTGCTATATCTAATCAGCCTTTTTAAATACTTTTTTTTAACGATCACCTTAACAGTAAAATGTCTTGTCAGCAGGTGTGAGTCCAACACACAGCTCAATTAAACAAGTAAACACCTTAATACAAATGAGTTAGCTTTCAACTTCTTAAAAATATAAAACAATACTTATAGTGCTATATTTAATCAGCCTTTTTAATCTTTTTTTTTTGACAATCACCTGAACAATAAAATATTTTGTCAGCAGGTGTGAGTCAATTAAAAGTGTTAGGTATTTTCTTAATTTTACAAAAAGAAAAAGCCTGTATGCGCAACATCTTTGCAGTCATTGGCACTCCTACATCAGCCAAACGTATGACTCTTCTGACAAGTCCAGCTTCTTGTTCTGTAGTCAATATAGTTGACCGACCTAGCTTTCGTGTAGTCGAACCACTCTTTAGATGGTTGCGTAGCGTTCTTCTTGGGATGTTGTATCTGGCTGAAGCAGCATATGTTGATAATATACCCCTTTCTACCATTTTAACAGCGTTTTCCATCTGTTGTGAAGTCCAATGAGCCCTTTTTTTCCTTATGGTAGAAGCTGGTGATTCGTTGTCCATGATGTTACTGAAAACAAGGGTTTATTATTTTACTGTGATACTTTTCTGACTGAAATAAAACATTGTCTTAATAAGGCCGGTACCTGTGCCGTAATAAGGCCTATCCATTTTTTTTATAGGCCTTATTAGGGCATGGCACATGGGTAAATAAAACAACATTTATATGGAATACACTGATATTACACCAATTTTAGTTATGTAAGGAGATAGCTAAACATAAAATTATCCTATAGACAAAACACAGTATACTGTGTACAAATAAAAGTAAAAATACTTACTTTTTATTCCGCCAAGATTTTATAAAAACACGCGTGCGCTCCGCCTCGCGGTTGTTTTGGACTGCAGGTTCCAACACGTTCGCGGCACGGGCCGCTTACTGTGCTTGTGTGCGTTAGCTAATGTACACGTACACATCTATAAACATTGGCGGCCATTTCAAATCATGAAGCGGGAAATTTGAATAATAGGCCTTGTTAGGGCGTAGGCTTTATTTGGGTCACCTACCTTAAAAGTTGAAATTTACATCTGAGATACATTTGAGAGATGACAACAATCCTCAATAACACATTTCCGAACCCGGGAATCCAACCCAAAACCTCGCACTGGGAGGCGCAAACGCTAACCACTAGACTAACGAGGCAGTTATTGATTGATTACATTTTTCTAACAAAATCTATAATTCTGCTGAAAAAAAATTTTGTTGGACAGCATGCACTATTTTGCTGGCAAATCTATTATTTAGCGGACAATAAATTGCGGAAACAATCGATTTAATTGACGACCGATAAAATAACATCCAAAATTTTAATTTAAACACCAATGAAGTGGTAAAATAAAATGTTGAACGATATTTCTTTGAGATTAGTGGGTTTTCTCGCGTCTACAACAGAGTGTTGAGTATCGTTAGATAGGTCTTTTAAAAACAAACATTGAGGGGTTACTTAGATAAGTTATCGATTTTATTTTGCTATGCGGTATAATTTCCTTTATAAAATAATTATTTGAGTATGGCGTAGCCCAACGAAACAAAGGCTCCAAAAATCTCACCTTTAAAAAAATTACACCTGTATGATGTTATTTTTATTACTTATTCAATTTTCGTAGTAAGCCGACTTTAAAGTCCGTGTGTTGCAACGGCTGACTACGGAACCCTACATTGCGAATGGCCCGACACACATTTAACTAATTTTTACAAAATAATTTTACTAAATATTCATCATCAAAAGACTGAGGGTAAATATAAACGGTCTTTCAAATAGAGCGGGTCGATGTTAATAATCTGTGGCGGCCATTTTATTTTGGCGGCATCTGTCAAATCTGTTTTTTTTCTTATTCAGTCACAGATGCCAAATCACCATGGCAAGTTACACGGTTGAGCAGCATGTGCAAATGATAAAACTTTATTTTCAAAATTTAATTGAATTGATTGGAAGAGGATCACGATTTTGGCCGAAAAATAATCTTTAGCGACGACGCAAATTTTTGGATGAATGGTTTTGTTATTATGCAAAGTTGCCGTATATGGGATGACCACAACCCACATGAGGTTCACCAGGTCATGCATCCACAAAAAGTTACTGTTTGGTGCGGATTTTGGTCTAGCGGCGTCATACGGTCCGTACTTCTTCAAATACGACTTTAGCAAGGCCATCACCGACAACGGCGAGCGCTACAGATCAATGATAAACAATTTCTTTATGCTTGTATTGAACAATATACGGACGTAAACGACATGTGGCTCCAGCAAGATGGCGCTACTTGCCACACAGCGAACCACACAATGGACATTCTGCATGAACGGTTCGAGGGTAGGGTTATCTCTCGCAGAGATGACGTTAATTGACCACCAAGATCGTGTGATTTGACTTCGCTAAACTTTTTATTTTGGGGTTTAATGAAGTCGCAGGTCTATGCTAATAAGCCACAATCGACCTCTGCCCTGAAAGCCAATATAACGCACGCTATCGCTCAGATTCAGCCGGATATATGCAGCAGTGTCATAAAAATTTTGACCTCTCGGATTTGTGCCATCATACGAAGCCGCGGCGGACATTTGAACGATGTCATATTCCATCCATAATGGCATTAATATTTTCAAATAAAATAAAATAAATTTCGTTAATATCTCACACACATCTTGTTTTATTCAATTTTAACATCGACCCGTCCTTGTTGAAAGACCCTTTATAATGGCATGTACTATACTGTGCTTAGTACGTTGTTTTATGGAATAGTAGATGTACCTAGATCACAACAACAGTGAATTAAAGATAAACATGCACTGGGCGTGTCAACGTGCATCTTGCAATCATTTAATTAAAGCCATTATATACAAAGGAGGAATTGTAATGGAAACTGCCATGCGAGCCCAATAATCTCATTGTCTATGCGGTATAAGTCTATTCTGTGGTATAGTTTAATTTGCTACTGCAAATAATTTTGTGCACGAACTTACGTACTTCTGACTTTACAATATTATATATTATACATTACATTTAGTTTCATTACTCAGACATCGGTAAACCAGGCTGTCCTCTGACATAGGCTTCCTCCAAATTCTTTCATTTTTCTCTATCTCGCTTTATCTTTCTCCATCCTTAAGTCAGTTATTGGGATGTCTTAAATAAAATAAAAAAAATTCGGAACACTAAAAATGGGCTTCTAATTCACAAGATCCATAATCGTCACCACTACGAGTTAAGTTAATACAAATAACATTATTCGTTTAATATTGCTTAAATGCATAGCAAATCAATATGACGTACTTTGAATTAAATTATAGCTAAAATAAAAATTCATTATATTTACGAGGTTCCTTCGTTTCGAAAACTTGTAATAATATGTTGTATAATACTGAAAAAGTTGCATTTGTCTGGCAGTTCAAAACTATAGATGTTGCCTATTATGATGCCTATAAATTTTAAAATAAGCCGACTAAAGATAATTTGAAATCGGAGTCACTCGATAATTTAACATTGTGATGAAAAATGTAAAAGATAACAATCATACTCATTTTGTATGAGAATTCCATACCGGTTGTTCCCCATACAAGTTTGTATCTTAAATTAAACTAGTCTAATATCTCAATCTTAACTTAATAAGTCACTGTCAAAAGTCCTTGTAGCCAAAATGCTGGCAATATTACCGCGTTGTATTGCGATATTAAGTTGCTGGCCGAAATATAAGCCAGCATTTCGAGAACGAGTTGCCTTCGGGCTTTGGCTGGAAGTCCATGTGGGAGCAGCCCATGTTGCAGGGCTCTTATGGGGGGGCTCTGCAACAGGAGGGCCTGCGGTGTCGGCGTGAGTCGGCACTGCGGCCGAGGAGTTGCGGGGCCGCGGCGGGAGAGGACTGTCGGTGTTCCGTTGCCGCTTTCCCTGCCTTCCGCGGTCCCGGCGGGGCCGCAGCCGTCAGTACTGCGGCGTGGTGGGCGGTGGGACGAACATCTGTCTCACCGCGGAGGGCCAGGCCGTCAGATACGAAAGTGTCTGACGGCTTTGCACGCGGCCCTCGGTGCCGGTCCCCCCACATTTTGGGGGCCACGAGGGGCCTGCCTCGGCGGGCAAGGCCGGGCTGCGGTGTTGGCGCAAGCTGGCACTGTGGCCCGGTGGTTTAGGGGGCCGCGGCGGGTAGGAGTGTCGGTGCGCGCGTCGTTTTTCGATGCCCCGCATTCCCTGCCTTCCGCGGTCCCGGCGGGGCCGCAGCCGTTGAACTGCGGCGTGGTGGGCGGCGGGACCGACCACCTGTCTCGCCGCGAGAGGACCAGGCCGTCGGACATGGGGAATGTCCGATGGCTTTGCACGCGGTCCTCGCGCTGGTCGGTGGCTTGCGCCAGCCCCCTGTTTGGGGGCCATGAGGGCCCCGCTTCGGCGGGCATCGCCGGGAGGGTCGTGGACGTAAAGGCTGCGCCAGATTCCCATGACCCTCCCATCAAGGCGAGTGCGGGAGCACCGTGGGGTTTTAGTGGGTATTCCCGTGCCGTTTACCATCTTTGGCACGGGCGAGTCCCACATAACCACTCTGCCCTTCCCCGGGGTGGGGTGGTATGCGTAAATGCATTTCCCCACGTAAAAAAAAAAAAAAAAAAAAAAAAAAAAAAGCTAGACGCGCTGACAACTCTCAGACAGACTATAATGTGGTACGGTCCCAGGGCCCTAATGTTTTAACGGCAAAAGGCGCAAAAATGTAACAGCTATCATGCGTGTAATAGATTTATTATAAGTGTGTAGACTCTTTTTTAAATAATTATTGCAAAGTCTGTTTAATATCTATTTATTAAACTTATTTTCTTTCATGTATAATCGATTACAAAGTTAAAATGATTAAAAAGTGGCAACATTTCCAATGGCTACTGGCAATCTCATTATTTTGTGAATTACTTCCTGTAAATTATTTTCATTTAACTGATTACTATATACAGACAGGATTAGAATACATAGTAGCTATTATAAATTACTATATATAATTTGAAAACTGTATTCTTAATTAATTAGCTTGTTTTGGATAAATGAAACAGCCAATGATATTAACAATTAAACATTGTTTTTGCTCAGAACACTCATTAGTGGTTTTATAATTTGTATTAAATCATTTTACAGTTAGTTAATAATATTTAGATTTGGCTGACCAGTTGTTATTGCCTATAAGAATAATATTAAACTATTGAAGTATCTAATTTGACTAAATCCCTCCAAAAACAAGCGTCAGAACTTGCGCTTGCCGCGCCTTTGGGAATATATATGGCTTCTGGGACTGAGCGGACAATTATCTTGTAACAAATAGTAAAAATATAAGTACTTACGGAGTCTAATTACATGTAAGTAGAATATTCTGGTAGTATTTGTCCCTCTTTACTTAAAAACTGTTAAATTGTGCCATAATACTGTGTAATTTAGTCTGTGTTATAGGAAGCTATTGTTGACATCGTACTTTACCGCTCCGTTAAAGATTATTTTCTTGCTTAGCAAGTGAATTTGGTATGTAAAGCTTGTAATAATGTACTTCGGTAGTTTCTAAAGCCTATTTGTGAATTGTCTGTCTATTTTGAGGCGATTGGACATTGTATAACCTGGTGCTATGTACTTTGGAGCCCTAAATGATTCTCCATAGATTAGAATATTCCCTTAAATTTGTAAAATATCTGCATAACTTATACGATTCTTGTTCAAAGATTTATTCATTATACAATTAATAAAATTGTATGTATTTAAGTCTGTGTTTAATTCATATTCTGTAACTTCAATTCCCTGTCCTCTAGAGATCCTTGACTAGTAATTATTTATCAAACTAATATCAGAAGTGGGATCAGAGTCCAGTTATTTAATATATTTAATTAATGATTTCAGGATGGAGCTTCCACTCTTACAAGAGCTGGTCAAGGTGCTACAGGATGCTGTCACCCGCACCCGGCAGCGAGATGATGACGTTGCGCTGCCAGTGTTCGACCCGACTACAGGTGACCTCAGTTCTGAGGCTTGGTGCAACAGTATAAACCAACTGGCTGAGGAATTTGGATGGAGCAGTCTGGCAACAGCTGCTAAAGCAGGTACAGCCTTGAAAGGCTCCGCACTACTATGGTTCAAGTCTTGGAACCCTCATGAGGGCCGGTCCTGGGCAAATCTGCGATCAGAGCTGACGGCTCTTTACCCGGAACAAAAGGATTTGTCTGAAAAACTGAATAAGGCAGTATTATTCAATTCTGAAATGACTGATTCCTACTGTGAATATGCAAGAGAAAAGATTCGCCTGTTGCGTCGTACAAATGTTTCTTTTACAGAAACACAATTAGTAGAATTAGTGTGGTAGTATAACTGATGTTAATGTTAAAATGGCGTCTTTTAACAGCAATGTTAATGGTACCTCTGAACTGATTGCATTATTCACTTCATATTCTAAAGTTAAAAAGAGACCTTTAGAGCAAATTAATAAACATGCCAAACATTTTGCTGATTCTAGTAGTTATGCCAAGCGTCCTAAATTCGATCCGCGTTCTGCTAATATTAAATGTTATACTTGCGGAAAACCAGGACATACTAAGATGCAATGTAATCAAACTGTTACGTCTAATTCACAAACAAATAAACCAAACACACTAGAACAAAAACCAGGTGTACAGATTAAACCATTCTGTTCACACTGTAAGAAATATGGTCATAGTGAATCTATTTGCAGATACAAACCTCAAACCAATAATGAAGTTAATTTTTTAGATCAACCTTAAAGTTAACAGTAGTTACTGTTAACAATATAAGTATCAACTCTCTTATTGACACGGGAGCTAGTTGTAGTATTATAAAAGAATCAATTGCTAAGCGTCTTGGGTGTGTTCTGGATCCTTGCTCTTTTAATGTTTTTGGGATAGGCAATGGTCACATATCAGTAATTGTAAAAATTACAGTGCCAGTTCAATTTGAAGATTTGTGTATTGAATTGGAAATTTTTGTAGTGAAGGATAGTCATTGCCACTATGATCTTTTAATAGGTAGAAATGTTGTACAGCATTCTGACATTGAAATTATTACTAATTCTTTGGGCTCGCATTTGATACAAAAAACTTCTCTTAGACATGTTCATGAAATAAATAGTACTTTTGTTAAAGTGGATTCATTTGCTGAACTTTCTGGAGCATTAGCACATTTGGATGTGATTATGTAGCAAAGTTAAGACCATTTTTGAAAAATATCCATCTGTTTTGAGTGACACTGGCAGTGTTACTACCGGTCAATTAGAGATAAAACTTAAAACAGACTCAATTGTGTACTATAGACCATATAGATTGGCTTCTATAGAGAGAGAGAAGGTTAAAGAAATTATTAGTGATTTATTAGAAAAAAAAGATTATCAGGGAAAGCAGTTCATCTTTTGCTAGTCCTATGATTTTAGTAAAAAAAAGTGATGGTAGTGACAGGATGTGCATTGATTATAGAGCATTAAACAAAATAATTGAAAAGGATCGATACCCTCTCCCTCTCATTGAGGACCAAATTGATAAACTAGGTCAATCTGAACTATATATTTCAATTGACATGAAAAATGGCAAGTTTTGTGAAGAAATATGTGTCTCATTGTTTAATTTGTACTAAAGAAAAGGGGTTTTCTGGGCCTAAACAGGGTTTTTTACATCCAATTGATAAAACTGCCATCCCTTTTCATACAATACATTTAGATTGCACTGGTCCATTTACAACCACCAATGAAGGTCACAAACATATCTTAATATTAGTAGACGGCTTCACAAAGTTTTGTTTTCTTAAGCCCCTTAAAACTTTAAATGCACAGGAATTGATACCGATTATACGAGAAATAATAACGCTATTTGGCACCCCCTCACTGGTTATCACCGATCGTGGTACAAATTTTAGCTCAAATCACATACAAACTTTTTTTTTAGAGATTTAGAAATACAACATCATATGATAGCGACTGGTACCCCCCGGAGTAATGGACAAGTAGAACGTTACGTAGATACAATTATTAATATGTTAAGTACAATGTGTAATGATGCGTCAGATTGGCCGAACGTATTATGGAAAATACAGCAGTCAATTAATACTACCGTTCAAAAATCGACTGGCTTTTCACCATTGCGGCTATTAATTGGTGTAGACGCAAATATACCAGTTGTACAAGCTCGTTTAAACGACGTTCTTGACGATAATATAGAGAATCATATTGATGTACAAGCTGACCGTAAAATAGCTAAACAGAGACTACAACAGATATCATTAAAATTTAAAAATCGATTTGATTCAGTTCGACGGAACAACAAGAACTATGACGTAGGCGATTTAGTGTATGTTAATCAGGACCATAGACGTAATGACAAATTAGGATCAAAATTCAAGGGCCCTTATGAGATTTTAGAGAGTCTTCCCAATGATCGCTTTTCTCTTAAGGGATTGGGAAATCTTCGGAATATTGTCGTTGCAAAAGAAAAGTTACGGTTTTGGCCTGGAGAATGGGTAGACGAAAACATTGCTGTTGAAAATGCTATGTAAATGCTGTGAGAAAAAAAAAAATATGTAGAATATGTATTTAATAAAAAAAAATATAATATGGTGATGTTATGTTAAAACTAATGTTTTAATGTTTAGAATTTATTTATTTTCTCATTGTATTCTTCCTATGTAAATAATTGTTCTCAATGATGAGAAGTAATGAACTGAATAACACAACATTAATTATTTGCACAATGTTTTATGGATTAGTAACAAAATATTTGATAAAATATTATAATTTGAAAAGAGCTGGTAGGCTGTGATTTGGTGTTGAATTGGACCCATCGCCAGCAGGTGGACGCAAACAACATATTTGTCACAAGCTCAACAAAGAGCTGGTAGGCTGTGATTTGGTGTTGAATTGGACCCATCGCCAGCAGGTGGACGCAAACAACATATTTGTCACAAGCTCAACAAAGAGCTGGTAGGCTGTGATTTGGTGTTGAATTGGACCCATCGCCAGCAGGTGGACGCAAACAACATATTTGTCACAAGCTCAATATATTTCTCACAGGCTTGATATACATTTTAACATGGTGCAAATGATTAATTAGGATATTATAACATTGTTCTCTTGTTACTTCGTGGACGAAGTAGAGTCAGTTTGGCCGTAATAGATTTATTATAAGTGTGTAGACTCTTTTTTAAATAATTATTGCAAAGTCTGTTTAATATCTATTTATTAAACTTATTTTCTTTCATGTATAATCGATTACAAAGTTAAAATGATTAAAAAGTGGCAACATTTCCAATGGCTACTGGCAATCTCATTATTTTGTGAATTACTTCCTGTAAATTATTTTCATTTAACTGATTACTATATACAGACAGGATTAGAATACATAGTAGCTATTATAAATTACTATATATAATTTGAAAACTGTATTCTTAATTAATTAGCTTGTTTTGGATAAATGAAACAGCCAATGATATTAACAATTAAACATTGTTTTTGCTCAGAACACTCATTAGTGGTTTTATAATTTGTATTAAATCATTTTACAGTTAGTTAATAATATTTAGATTTGGCTGACCAGTTGTTATTGCCTATAAGAATAATATTAAACTATTGAAGTATCTAATTTGACTAAATCCCTCCAAAAACAAGCGTCAGAACTTGCGCTTGCCGCGCCTTTGGGAATATATATGGCTTCTGGGACTGAGCGGACAATTATCTTGTAACAAATAGTAAAAATATAAGTACTTACGGAGTCTAATTACATGTAAGTAGAATATTCTGGTAGTATTTGTCCCTCTTTACTTAAAAACTGTTAAATTGTGCCATAATACTGTGTAATTTAGTCTGTGTTATAGGAAGCTATTGTTGACATCGTACTTTACCGCTCCGTTAAAGATTATTTTCTTGCTTAGCAAGTGAATTTGGTATGTAAAGCTTGTAATAATGTACTTCGGTAGTTTCTAAAGCCTATTTGTGAATTGTCTGTCTATTTTGAGGCGATTGGACATTGTATAACCTGGTGCTATGTACTTTGGAGCCCTAAATGATTCTCCATAGATTAGAATATTCCCTTAAATTTGTAAAATATCTGCATAACTTATACGATTCTTGTTCAAAGATTTATTCATTATACAATTAATAAAATTGTATGTATTTAAGTCTGTGTTTAATTCATATTCTGTAACTTCAATTCCCTGTCCTCTAGAGATCCTTGACTAGTAATTATTTATCAAACTAATACGTGCTATATTTGCGCCTCTTGAGGCGCTCAGCAGAATCAGCCACCGCGCCAGCCCTTAAATGAGTCCCAGGATGATGAGACAAACAAAAGGTGTCTACGCACGTATCGTCCCACACCAAAGGACGGTCCATCTTTCAAGGCTCAACAGTCATTCTGTCAGGTCTCTTAACATCGTCACGCATGAGACCACTTGTCTCTAAGATAGCCGCACAGTTGGCGGTAGCAAAAGCCCGGCGGATGGTGTCGTTCAGGCTGAATTGGCGGGGAATCCTACCGGAGCTTGTAACGCAGGTCAAGCCATGGTGACCAAATTGGTCCACAGCGGTCCCACACTGACAGAGGTGCGGAGCACAGCACGGTGCATTCAGATGAAGGAACACTGCAATTCTAATACAGGCAAAAGTCAAAAGTCTTTCAAAAGTCAAAAGTCTTTATTTGCTTACTAAGGCATTATCCAATAGTGTACTATTGTGCGATGGTAGGGCATGAGGTCATAAACCTGCATTTATAATTATATAAATATATATTAGTAAAGAACTAATTAAGCATTATTATCATGGGTCGTCATGGTCAAAAACGGCGCGGCGCGTGTATGATTTGATTATCATATTTAATGAATAGGATGTAGATTGTAGGTGTATCCAATCGAAAATCTGAAATCATGGATGATACAGAAATATAATGTTAATAAATAAATACAAGATATACATTATTTTAACATTGTTTTATTTTAATTATCTTTTTTTATGATACATACAACTGTTCACAATTTTTCAAATAAACCTAGATATTGATTAAGTTTTAGGTAAGGCTTTAGGATATAATTTTTAGATTTAGTAACTCTTAAAAACTTAATGAAATGTGAAAATTTGATTTGCTTTAATATGTTTGCTGTGGCCTTAAAAAGGTCCACCCAGTTCCTATTAAATCTAAGTTTACCATCTAAGAAAACTGTGGAATGTAAATAAATTATATGAAAATGAATATGAAAAATACATATATTAGAGTGGTCTACGTTCCTATTATATATCGCATATTTATTATCATATTTATATTTATATTTTATTTATTTAATCTAGGTTTATTTATTTCATTCCAATTAGTTCAGAGGGTACGGAACAAAATAGTTATAACAACATTAGTTTTAAGTATATATGTACAGTGGCGACCAAAAGTCCATAGGCAATCTAAAAAAGGCAATAGTTTGAAGTGTAGCTTGACTAACGACCTTTTATTTCCAAGAATCCTACCGGAGCTTGTAACGCAGGTCAAGCCATCGTGACCAAATTGGTCCACAGCGGTCCCACACTGACAGAGGTGCGGAGCACAGCACGGTGCATCCAGACGAAGGAACACATGTTGAAGTTAACAAAACAAATAATATTATAGTTCATAATTTCACTTACATATTGAGAGTCAAGATGGCCGAGCGGTAAAGGCGTGCAGTATAATGCGTTTAGCTATGAGTCCTGAGATCTAATCTCTTTAACTCCTTCCTATACTATTTGAAGTTAAGGGTATCAACAATTATATTTTTGTTATTAGAACATCTTTTCCTTGTTGTCATGTTGAATCATTTTAGTAACATTTTATCATAGATCTTCATTCCGGCGAGATCGCCTATTTTTCTCGCCGCTTACCACACATCAATTGAAAAGGATAGGGAGAGCGGCGCATCGTCATTCCGTCACTCCTCTTCCCCTGTGGCCCACCACGCCGCAGTACTAACGGCTGCGGCCCCGACGAGACCGCGGAAGGTAGGAAGAACGGCGCACCGTGATACCGGCACTCCTCTCCCACCGCGGCCCTGCAACTTCCCGGCCGCAATTGCCTTTGTTACGCGCCTTGTAGTCAGTTACAAGCATCTAAAATAGTATCAAAATTAATTCAGCCGTTTAGTAGATTAGCCGATACAGACAGACAGGCCAGGAGACAGACAAAATAATAATAATTAGACTTTAGGTACTGGAACTACAGTTTGCACGACTATCATAAACAGACGGTATACTCGTCTCGTACCTACTTAAAGATCAATCAAATAAAACGTTTACATACATACTTCTAAGTTCTTAGGCATATCCAGTCACAAAGGTTTTTGTTATGATTTTGTCAAAAATAATATAGAAACGCGCTCATTGTTCAAAGAAATATTCGCTTTTGACTTATTTAATGTACGTTTTGACTACATCCTTCCTAGCAGATGTAGGGTGTATAGATATCCTTATAATATATTATCTTATCTCTCTGCCTTTGAGCTGACCACGCGGCTATATCCATTACTCAATGCATTACTATTATTACTAAGATAACAATTAAATACCTAATGACCCAGTTTCACGAATATCTTAGACTGCGTGCGCTTGTGTGAGTGAATATGTGTATTTGGCCATGTCGCCATGTGCCTTTGAATAGTGTAAATGTGTAATTGCTTCTTGTGTTCCATCTAATCAGTAGGACAAATGAGTCCTTTGTGCGAAGTTTCTTAGTTTTTTTTAAACCGACTTCTATAATAAGGAGGGGATTCTTAATTAGATTGCATTTTCACTATTTTTAATTTAGTTTTTTATGTTTTTTCGCTGATTATTCGAAGATGCTTGGACTGATTTGAGATTTTTTTAATTGATTATTTTAATAGCATTTAGCTATGCTTAGAAAATTATACTAAGAAACAGTTGAAAAAGATATGGGACCAGCAGGATTTGAACCTGCGACCTTACTGCAAACCGGAAGTAAAACCTTAAAAATAATCAATTAAAAGTTGAAATAACGTACGCGTTCATTCTTTACAACATTTGTGCTGAATGTAACTTCGCCATGTTGGTTTGTATCCTACTTAAGATGGGAACAAATGGATGAACGTGACGTCACGAAATGACGTATCATACAGTTGATAAATTTAGGGTATTGGTAAGCGGCGACCGTAGCTGGATGGCTAAAGCGGCTGCCCGCTGTGCAGTAAGGTCGCATATCTTTTCAACTGTTTCTTAGTATAATTTTCAAAGCATAGCTAATTTTTTTTTTCTCTGAAAGATTATACTTGTCATGTGGTTATTTCATTAGCTCACGATCTTATGATAGGATCCTAACGAAATCGAGGGAACTCTAAATTTTCAAAGGTTTTATATTATTTTTGTATATTACCTAAAGCTAATGCTGCAAGATACAACTCATCAACGGTTAGGAGTACGAGGATAATTCTTTAAATATAGGCACCTTAAGGCCGTTTGCTGTACCTATATTTGAAGTTATACACAGATAAGGCGAGACGTTGAATATTACAGGAGTATTTTTTACTTTTTAGTGCGTTTTTTGTTCTTGAATTCGGATATTTTTTGTAAAATTATTAGGATTGCAAGTCCAGTAGATTTTTATGCTTGATTAATGTTGATCATATAGAGCTAGTGCACAATCGGGCAAAACCGTAATACGTGATAACCACCGTGACTCCACCACTAGAATTACAAAACTCTAAATGAAAATAAAAAGATTGTTTAACCAGTAGCGTGCTAAAAAAAATGTGTCTCTGTTTGTTTTTTAATTTTTACTATCTTTTTTAATTTCCCGAGTCCAGTCAGTAATATAGCTATTATCGTATTATTTGACCAACTTCATTACTAAAATGTAAAAATGTGTATATTTACATCTCAAAACATTTCATTACATCTTTCCATAATATACTGATAGGTGACAACACACGGCAGCTGTAATAACAATTTTTAAATGTTCGTATTTTTACATATCTACATGAATGTTCATCAATGTAAATAATTTCTGCTGTGTGTGAGGTTACAGGAATTAACGCAAGAATGCGCCAAACCTGCAAGTGAAACCTGCAAATTAATCTAAGCCCCGGTTATTCAAATCATTGTAATTAGTATTATTTATAATTTATTTTTATATCTTTTTTTGTAATGTTTTGACGTGTTCAAGCGCCTCCTGGAACCTATGAAAATAAATGATTTGAATTTTGTTTTTTTTTTTTTTAATTTTGAAGTCAACAAAGCAATTACAAAATCACTGCAGTGCTGTATATAAAGATACGCTCACAAACCCATTTATTATTGTAAAAGCAGTTCCTTAAAACAAAAATCTAGTGGCGGGCCACGCGCGATAGGGTTCTTTCTATAATTCATACTCGTGCATGACTCTTACCTTGTAATTTATTTTTATTAGTAAGCTGTGGTAAATGGTGTTGGTGACACAATTGTTAAATAAAACATAAGCATGTCATAGATTAATAAGTCAATACTTACTGTTACTGTTAATTTACCTTAAATAAATAAAATAAATAATGCACTGTTTGAATGTATCAAATATAGTGGTTAGTGATTTTGTATGTGTTGTTGATATTTAATGAAAGCACCTTTTAAATGTAATAGACCAGAGTAGAAGCCTTTAAAAATAATAAAAAGTAAAAAAAAAATAATAGTAGGATGAAACCCATCAGAAAAGGAGGAGAATATTCTAAATAATAATAAACGAAAAATACTAGTACTATTGTGAAAAAAAGCGTGGGGCGCTCTGTGCCATATTTTTCGTCTATCGAGCGACCCACGCTTTTTTTCACAATAGTACTAGTATTTTTCGTTTATTATTATTTTCAGGTTATAATAAGAATTATTTTTCACTTTTTAGTTTGATGTGCTTTAAAAGCGTGTTTTTTTAGTTTTTTTAAACTATATTTATTTTTCACTTTTTAGTTTGATGTTTTTTAAAAGCGTGTTTTTTAGTTTTTTTTTAATCCTGGCGATCCTAATCAGGATAATGAGATAAATTTATGAAATTATTATATTGTCGCTGATTCTTTACAAGTGTACAAAGTTTGAATTAAATCTGTCCGTTTAAAGTGGGTCAAAATCGAGTCCAAAGGAGTCGGTTACATACAAACAAACAAACAAACAAACAAACAAACATACAGGTGAAGCTAATATAAGCGTGTTAAAAAAAGGAAAAATAATTTGCGGGCGATCTGAGGTCGGGAAGGGGATGGGGGTGAGTTTTTAATTAAAAGTCCTATGGAAAATGTCGCATAGCAAAGTTGTTGGTAATAAAAAGATCTAAAACTTTTGTATTTTCACTTTTTTCATATAACCTCAAAATTTATGTGAAAAATTCATAAAAACAAGTTTTTTGGTTTTTTATTTTTATCTTTTACAAACTATTTTTTTTCACAAAGTTTGGTAAAAACTTACCTTTTTATGTCCTAAATACGCTGTAATTTATTTGATCAGAAATATTTATTTCTTCACCTTATTTTGAATTAATATCGAAAAAGCACCCTAATTTTCGATCGAAAATTCACCTGTCAAAATATCAGCTTTTTTCAAAAAGTTGGTATGTTTTCTGTTCGTTGAAATCTCTACTTTCCGATGGTGAAAAATTATATGTTACTATAGTAAATCTTCTCAGAAAATGCAAATAAAAAAATCTAAAAAAACTATTAATCTTTAATTAATATATACAATTTTGAGCTATTTATTAAAATTTGCACTTTAATTACTCAAAGATTACATGTTACATTGATAAAAAAAATGCAAATCAATATATACTACTATAATTAACAAACAAATAAGTTTGTAAAATTAATATTAGATATATATATTTTTATATATATACGTTTGCCAAATAACACTTTATACGATACGCTAAACATTAGACCAACGAGGCAGTTTACTTACTAAATATTTAGTTAAAAAAATACCACAATATTTGATGCATTCGAAACACTTTTAGTAGTTTTTTACCAACAAAGTTCTTAATAACTGAAATAATTAAACGGTTTCATCAAAGCCTCTAACTTATTATTGCTATTTATGCTTATAACAACCAAATTAATATGCAGTACATTAGTTAAATTCAGTTTATTATTTTGTCAATTTATATAAAAATAATATTAGCAGCTCTGTATATAATACATGTCCCACTGCTGGGCTCGGGGCTTTTCTTAGGCGTGCAGGTTTCCTCACGATGCAGATGTTTGCCTTCACCAAAGGTCAAGCGACAATTTATATGATAAATATGTACACACATAATATATTATCTTCGAAAAGACACTGTGTGCCGTGAGTTCGAACCCGAGTGCTTTGACTTTGAATACTGAATTTGAATTGACTTGAATTGGAATACTGCGTAAATATAAAATTCTGGCTTACCGAACATTAAAGTCACGAAAGTCTTAAGTCAGACTATAGCACCTATTATTGTACAATCATTATGAAAACGTGTATATTCAACACGTTTTATTCACTACTGGTGTCCTGAAATACAGACGTAAGTCTAGTTTAGGCACCAGTCTCACACAATATAATTATTATATTGTAATGTGTTAAGTATCCCTAATGTATGTTTTTCATGTCTAATTTTTTATATTGTGTTGAGATAAATAAACAATTTTATTATTATTATTATTATTACTAACCTGTCTAATATCACAAGCTTTCCACAGTGACAAATCAGTCTGAAGACTGTCGTGTCTCTAATCTGCGCTCAGTATTACTTTTCTTATAACAAGTATTGTTAGTGCAATGAAACACTAACAATCAACCGTTTGTCTTTTCCTAGAACGTGTAATACGCGTAACACAAGTGTAACTCCGTAGCTCTAGTAGCACGTAGCACACGTTGTACTTAGCGATATTAATATAACATAATGTTCATTTCTGATCCGTCATAAAATAACGGTCTTCAAAAATTGTCGAACGTCAGAGACGTACAACAGAACCCATACCCTACTGATCCAAGTACAGGTTCAAATACTACAAATTATTTATATCAATTGCGGTAACGAAACGATAGTGTGATTCAGAGCTACCTAACAACGCCATCTAGAGAGCGATAAGGTAACTAATTACTTGGAAAATGTTGACATATTTCACGACAGCTTCTACAAGTTATACTAAAGTCAGCGCAAACGTATACTAAAGTCAGCTCATTAAACAGATAGACTGATAATTAAATAATTTGATAAAGTAGTTAATTTGTTAAATAGTCAGTACATTAATATAATTAGTTAAGATAAATTAAGTTAATCCTTTCTAACCATTTTATTTAAGTTAAATACTATGAAAGTTAGTGTTAGAATTAAGTTACTGTTGTTTAGAATTAAGATTTACCCTATGTATTGTAACTTTGAACGATGTTTACAATGAGTGATGTGCACATCTCTAATAGATATACATATAAGAACATCATTAGCAGTAAGAATTTACAAACGTGTATTATGTATGTTGTTGATGTGCCAAATAAATAAATAAATGAATTACAATTTTTAATTTGTATTATATACTATATTTTATTTTATATTTGTACGGTGGTGATGTTTAGGACTTCCAGATAGGTACGGATGTTCTAACACCGACTTAAAAAAAATCGATGGTCCTCCAAGACACCTGGACCACTTCGAGAAATATATTTATTTGTTGTCGGCATAAATATTCGTTGACTACTTTGTATATTACTATACTACACTAGACGTTGAATATTACTTATGTTCCGCCTTATCTGTGTATAAATTGAAAGAATACAGTGAAAGGACTTCAGGTGCTTATATTCAAAGAATTATCCCCGTACTCCTAACCGTAGGGGAGTTGTACGTTCCAGCATTAGCTCAGGAACATGAAATGATGACTGCTAGATGCAAGTATTAAGTAGCTTTAGATAAAATACAAAAAACAGTAAAGAGGCCTTTCAGTACTGTCCTCCTGTTCTCTAGGATCCCATCATCAAATCGTGACCTGATGAGCACGGGTCCACATGACAAGTATACTGTTTTAGCCAAAAAGAATTTCTCAAATCGGTTCAGGCGTCTTCGAGTAATCGGCAAACAAACAATTGCAAAGGCAAAAAAACTAAAAAAAAACTATTGAATCGGGAATCTCCTTTTTTATTGTAGTCGGTTAAAAATTAGATTAAGTACTCCGCAGTTTTTAAGACTAAACATTTATTTATATGTTTGGTTTTCACTTATGAACAATATGTTTTATTAAATTAATATGTTTTAGACGACCGGATGGCGGAGTGGGTAGTGTACCTGCCTGCGACGCCGAGGTCGTGGGTTCGATTCCCACTTAAGACAAATCTTTGTGTGCATGAACATGGGGGTTTGTCTTAGTCTGGGTGTTTCTATATATGATAAGTATGTATTTACAAAAGAAAATTATATATGTATTAGTATCAGTTATTCTAGTACCCATAGCACAAGCTTTGCTTAGTTTGGGACTAGATGGCGTTGTGTGTGAGTTGTGGAATATTTATTTATTATTTATTTAAGATAAGAATTTGTAGCAAAATATGAACTAATTGCTTCTGAAAAAGGTCTAAAATTTCAGATGAATGAGCCAAAGCCTGAGAAAGACAGTTCCACGTGGTTGAAAAATGATGGGCCATGTTTATTTTAACATCTAGCATGGACCTGAAACAGATCACTCTTGTGGAAAACTGCAAAGAAAATTATATCAAAATTATAATCAATCTGAGCAAAAGAGTGAATTGAACAAAATGATAATTCAAGAACGATTCTATCAGTACAAAATGTCACCAAATGATACCATTGCGCAACATATTTCTAAAATAAAAAATAAGTGAAGCAGGTTCTAATTACAGGCAGCAAGTAATTCTACTGGTGTTAGAGCTCTCGTGAATGAACTCGAGGGCGGCAGCACCACCGTCTCACCTTTAACCTGGCGCCAAATAGTAGTGCTTCCATTACTGTGTTCCGGTATGGTAGTGAGATCAGCCCCTGAAATTACTGGCACATGAGGCATAACACCGTAGTCCTCAGCTGCAGCGACGCGTCTATAATCTGCTTTTGTGGATTGTTGATGTCCATGGGCTGTGTTCCATTTACCATCATGTGGACTGCACGTTGGTTCGCTGTGGGCGTAGTATATAAAAAAAAAGCAGTCAAAACGCACAGTGTGCATAATTAATAAAGTCAACGGCTGACGTGTGTTAACATAATTTCATTCAAAAAAGATGTGCGCCCGGTTTTTTTTGTATGAAAATATGCCATGACGCTCTGGTACCGTCCCTGTACACTGTGACTAGGGCATGAAAGCTGGATATCCGAATATCCGAAAAATCCGGATGTCCGTCAATTTTACTATTTGGATTTCATTAGGTCACTATTCGGCTATTCCGAATAATTGTGCTATCGTTATTTTATTTACAAAAAGAACAGTATTTGAATAAAGACTAAACTTAACTACTGCCAAAACTATATAATTATTATGTTCTTATTATCTATTTATTTATAATTAATAAATTTATTTCTCTTTCGTTAAAAGTTGTATTATATGGGAAAATTATATACAACTTTTAACGAAAGTGTAATTAATATATAAAATAAATAAACTTAGACGTAATTATCATTATATCATTATCAGCAGCAAAAAGGATATAAAAGGTCTTTAACTTTTAAGGACCAATTAAACAAAGAGATCGAAAAATCTTTGTCAAATACTCCATCAACATCATCCAAAGTAATGGTTCTAGAATCCGATGATGAAGTAGAAACTCTTTGCCGAGTACAAATGGCACTGTTTGATAGGTCAGGGCCCAGAAACGTTCATCTTAATCAAGAATCAAGTATATGATTTGTATTTGACATGTGTAATATGCTATTTGGCTCCTTTTTAAGCAGTCAAACTTAGTTTTTGCTTTTTACCAAACGCATCCAAAAAACCACGATATATATTGTTATTTTATTATGCATTGAAAATTTATATGAGAACACTGGTCTATTACCGATAAGCGGTGTTTAAATACGCGTTAACCGAGCCATGTATAGTAATGCAGTTGTTTGTTATGCTAATTAATATTAATTATATCTGGCAATTACGCTTGTTTGTGCTAGTTGTTAAAATGTTTATTGACATTATATTTATGCTCGTTCTGATAACGGGTATGTTTTGGAATGTTTATCTTATATGGGATCTTGGATGGTTGGTGCTCTGTTATAACAATAAAGGTCGGGGCAAAGTTTACCTATATTATAACAACCCATGAAATTAAATGGAGATTGCTGATAGATTTTCAGTGCAGTACATGCACTGCTCATTATAAGGAATTGATATGGCAATTCTATTGTTGTAATTTGAACACAATTTTCAACTAATGCTCTAAGACATGCTAAAATCTATATATATTATGATTTACTAGTTTCCTTTAGCGGCTCCACCCGCGTAGTAGATCGATAAAAAGCGATAGCGTATATTATTTCTGGAGCTTTGAATGTGTGTGGGATGGCACACACCATTTTTCTAGGGACGGTCTAGAAAATTAGTAAAGTTCCGGGTACAAACAAACTAACAAACAAAAAAATCTTTCCTTTTATAATTAGTAAAGATAGGCTGTTGTTACATGTTTTCTATGAAACGCGATAATATTTGCATACCTATGTTATTAAAATTATCGTAACGAGTCTTTTTAATAAACGGTTTTATTTAGATTGATTGACAAAATTTGGTAATTGAAATTTTGTCTTTTCTGATGTCGGATTGATTTGATACCAACACATTAAATTCTGATGAAAATACAATTTAATATATTCAGTATCTACGTAAATATGAAATGGGCGCCGCTACGAAATGGCGGCTATACTTATTTTCAAAACTCCTTCTATAATTGGCCTATAAATTTTTAACATTTAATTTTTAATAAACAATTTAAGTAAAAAAGGAAACAATTGTTTAATCGTTAGATTATCTTGCAGAAAATGCTAAATATTTAACTGAAAATGAGTATTTTCAATAACTGTTATCTGAATTAAATATGCTTTAGCAGATATTATTATTTTTTCATTTTAACATTCTCAATACTTTTAATATATTCTTTTTATAATAAATAAATAGAGGCACAACAAGCCACATTTATCTTTAATTGTTTATTGAGTAATCAATTTATATCAACGGACATATCTATGTTAATTATGAAACATCGATTAGATTACATCCTTTCCTTGCGATAATAAACGACGCTGTTTGTCGGCACATGAGCACATCTCCCTGTTAATCGATTTCTTCGAGCCACGTGATACCTTCGTGAAAATTAAACTTGAAAAGATATTATAAAAACGGGTGCACCAAAGTTCATCTAAAGTTTCAACTCCGATAATTGGAAATCCGAAAATGTTCTTCCTAACATTTTTCATCCTAACAATTACAATTCCTAACTACTCTGTCACTAATGTTCATAATTCGAAACATTCAACTTCCTAATGTCGGTAGCAATAAACATCTATTGTACTTTTATTAGTTGTCCTATATTTTTTCAATATAACCATCTTTTACACTATTATTCAAAGTCACATCTTTTTTGTTTAGGTTTCTTTTTATTCTTAATAATCAGTATTATATACATTAATTTTAAGTAACTTTTACAGTTTAAGTTATTTAGTTATTTTCACATAACATGTATAACATATAAGACTATTAACATGGTACAAGTAGTTAAATATATGTTTTCATATACACATTTCAATTAAATCAGTTTAATATTAGCGGCTATAGCTTTAAAATATTCACTTATATACACCAATGTGTATTCTGGTTTAGGTTAGGTTAGAACTGTGACCACCAGAACCGAATCAGTGCTATAGTTATTGGTTTAGGTACGGTTAAAACTGTGGTATAAACTCCCATGCCATAAATATAACCGTAAATGAGTCGTGTTTTATGAAAAAAACAGTGAAACGACCTTTAATCACTTGAAACATTTGGATTTTTAGACATAATTATCTTACTTGAACTAAGCAATAGACACAACTTAGTACATTATGTAAAGCTTACCCACCCAAATAATAATCATACCCTCAAATTAAAACTATCAAACTATCTTCTACCCACATATATTTTTTATTACTGTTGGTAAATGTTTCTTTCTGAGTATGAGTGAAAATATTAAGGTAATTATGTTTAGGGATAAAAGCGTTATGATAAGAAAGTAGGAGTTTAAATTAAAAATCGTTAGAGAGAACAATTTCGGGTAATGAACTTTAGATGAGCCAATATGGACCCTAAAAAAACTACTACTGCCACCATGTTCTTTTTTCTGAGTTATTCGAGCCAACGGTTTTTAGCTTTTAGACGTCCTTCCTACTCGAGCAAAAATTTGCTCTTCAAAGTTAAATTTATCTGTCTGTTAAACTGTCTTACTAACTGTTTTATTTTGGTTCAACGCCTATCTAACGATTCCCTAAGCTATTTTACACATGTAAGAGAGGTACCTGACAAAAAATATTTTCAACGAAAGGCACAACGAATCCGAGAAGCTGTTAATACTCGTAAATCACGGTACTGGCTGTCATATAAATGCTTTAAAGTAATAATGATACATTTCCTAGACGCAATAAACTACTTGTGCTTTGTATTGGTTTATAGATAAGATAATTAAGCAGACATGATTCTATTATCATTGGATATTTTACACAAAAAAAAATTAATAGGTTCGTGAACATTTTAGTATTTGATTATTCAAATACTAGCTTTTACCCGGAACTTCGTTCGTGTTTCCCTCCCTCGCCCTATCTCTTTGGATCTAAATATAAAACGTAAACACAGGTGAAGTGTGGGCGAGACCTCGCGGTGAAAGGCGCATACGCTAACCACTAGACCATTGAGCCAGTTCGAGGCAGTTTGTTCGATAAAATAATAGAGTTAACTTCTAACTATTCGTATCAATGACATTGGAACCCCTCCACGCCAATTGTTTATTGGTAGACTTCATAATATACCCTCAAACGCTTATTAGACATTATTAGGTATACAGGTTTCTGACTGTCATGACTATATCGTCGGCAAACCGAAGGTGGGTGATATACCCGCCTCTAACATTGTAGTCGAGTTCGTCCCATTCAAGTAGTTTAGAGACATATTTAATGCAGCAGTGAACAGTTTTGGGGATATTATCACATTCCCCTGACCCACATGTCGCTGCAATTGGATATGCTCCGAACACCGGTCATGGCGACGGACCGACATAGTAGCATTTCTGTATAGGAAACTTAGCACCGCGATATACCGATGGTTGATATGGCGCCTCTGGAGAGCCTGAAGCACTGCCCATGTTTCGACCAAATAATCAAAGGCTTTCTCATTGTCCACTTATACTATGCTGGTTGTACTCATAGGACTTCTGTATAACCTGCCGCATGAATGTCGTCTATGGTACTGGCCTTTTCAGAAACCGGATTGTTCGGCGGCTGGAAATCATCGAGCTTTCGAGCGAGACGGTTCATAATGACTCTAGAAAACAGCTTCTAGCATAGCTCAGCAGCGTGATGGGTCCATAATTCTTCAATAAAGTGTTGTCACCTTTGTTGAGGAAGAGCACAACTACGCCCCTGTGCCATGCTTCTGGCGTTGTACCCTCAATAATAACGCAAATGAAGAGCTTCTGAAGAACTCTATGTACCAGTTTACCACCTGTTTTCATAAGCTCAGCTGTGTTTCTATCATCACCTGGTGCCTTGTTGTTATTGAGCTGTCTATGAGCCATACTAATCTCATACAAGCTGACGTCCGGGATGTGCCTAGTATAGTACCGGGACAATCCAGCTCTTGGATCTTTAGCTGGACTGCCTACGGGTTTCGATGTTGACGTGTATAACTGCCCATAGAACTTCACGTCGTTCGCCGACCGCTCGACAACCTTCACCGTTACCGAACGATATTTTTTACGATAAATACTCAATCTTCTAAAAGAAGAATTTTAACGATTTATTGATAGAAGTAGTGTCCTGGGTTCGAAGTTTAGAACCCGAGACCTTCGGCTTTGTAGTCCTACAGTCTCATACTCGGCTATCGCTTGTGAAGCGTGTGTATAATAATTAGGAGAAAACAAGACATTACACTTTGAAGACAGATTTCAACACCCAAACTGTTGCTCTACCGTTACCAAGCACAAGTTCGGTCGTGCGTGGAGTACTGTTTACATCTGTGGGATGGTTTAGCCAAATACTAGCTCGAAGGCCTCGTGTCAGTTGAGAGAAAGGCCAAGAGAATCATTAGCAACGACGATCTGATAAACGCTCGACTTCAAAGTCTGGAACATCGTTGCAAGGTTGCTAGCCTATCGGTATTTTATAGGATACATTTCGAAGAGTGCGCTGAGGAACTGCACAACCTTATTCTGCCGTCCTCTTTTCACCTTTTTACGAAATACCAGACCACAGAATAATAAACAAGTACAAGTAACCAGACAAACAGCACTCCGGCACCGCTTCATGAGAGATATTCCAAAAATATGTACGATGCGTATCCCTTCAACATTCCTTATGCGAACTGCCAAAAAGTGGAACGCCCGGCTCGAGTCTGTGTTTCTGCATGAGAACAATTTAAGTCTTCAAAGCAAGTGTAATATGTATTTCATAGCCATTTATTCACGCTTACCATTCATAGTGCGAGTTTGTTTCATTCAACCGTTAACGCCAAATTAAAAATATAATCATAAACGTTTTAAAAATCTCGAAAATATATTTTACTAGTTTTGCCCGCGGTTTTGCTCGCGATTGTAAGTTGTCGTAAGTTGAGTTATCATTATAAATAAATACCCAATTAAAGTATTTCTTTGTAAACAATATTCGAAGTCTTCCCTTCAGATGCCAACAAAACCAGAACTCAAGGCGAACTTAGGCACTTGTCTCACCGGCAACGATTAACGAGTAACTAGTAGAGCTAGAACTAGAAACGAGTTAGCGAGACACGGGGAGCGAGTGCGTAGTTCCGATATTTGTGTACCTCGGCTATAAGCGAGTGTGCGAGTGAGGCGGATACAGATACGCACTGTAGAGAAATGACCACTGGTTGCTCTCTCGGCGTGAGTTCTAATCGCTTGGCGAGTATCGCCGAGAGTGTTATCCCTCATAGCTCTTGTCGCTCAGCGATAAACTAGTGAAGCGAGTGCTCGCCGGCAGTGTGAACAGTCAGCGATCAACTGTTTGTATATGCATCTCTTTTGTTCACACGGAAAGTATATCTATTGTATGTTTCTTGAGCGAGAAAATAGCCGATAGTTAGTCGTTTTCTCGTAGTTGGTGGGACAACTGCCTTACTCTTGAGCAGGCGACATAAAACTGGCCGTGTGAGAAACAGTTCCCCCTTAGATGATTGGATGGATTTTGAGATTGGGTGGATTAAGAGTGTTCAGGAACTCTACAGGATAGCTGGTAGCATCATCTGAATGTACTACAGTATCAACAGATTTGTATTGGTATTATCGTATAGACTCTTCGAATGACATTAGCAGAATATCATTAATGACGGAAGCCTGATCGTTTTTTGGTGTCAAAATCGCACGCTCATTTAGCCACTCCATTGGTTTTTTTGGTAGGTTCTGGATATCATTATATTATTATATATGGGTTATTAATTCGTCAACCGTAGAAACCACTATACCAAGATCCGATGGATTTTGATTCTACCTCGTTTACTTAAAAAAACGCACGTGTCGGGCTTTACTGTAGATTATATTTAATATTAATTAGTCCATCCGTCAAAAGTGTATGTTGTATAATTTGCGCAGTTGATGCCCTAACTTACCATCAGCTAAACCTTGGGCATGTTTGCCACCTGACTATAGCACATCAAAATGATAGTTTTAACCCTATTTATATAGTTTACACCGACATAAAATCCTTTTTTTATGAAACTTCATGTCAACATCTCATTGTCACTGTTGTCACATGATTGCTCAACAAAGTTACATTTTTAAAATTGATCGAGCCTCATAATAACTACAAACGCTTTTCCATACAAACTTTCGTCCCACTTTTCACCCTGTTAGAGGCCGAATTTTCAAAAATCCTTTCTTATTGCACGATAAAATCTTGTAAAGAATACACCCTCCAAATTTCATGTCGCTACGACCTATGGTTTAGGCTGTGCGTTGATACTAAGTCAGTCAGGACAAAGTCTTTTATATATATAAATAGATAGCCTATATCATTTGACAGCCACATTGACTTAAAAACGAAAACGAAACGTCAATATCAATGGACGGATATATATATGGATAAAATCGCTGTATATAATTAAAATATTGTTTACTTTTTATGTTTTCGTGCATGAGAGTGCCTCGCCTTTGTGTGCAGAGCCACAAAATGCCAAAGGAATAATAATAAAAACCATCAACTCTACTTCGCGCCAAAGAACTGTGTTTTAACTGCCTTGCGGCCATCCTGTCACAGTGGCCGCCGCGCGGCCTGTCTTCGGGTTAAGTACTTACTATAAGTGTTTGCTAGCACCAAAAAGGACTACAGCAACTACGCAAGTACCAATGAGCTTAGTTGGCAAGCACGAAGGAGCAGGAGCTTCGCTGACACCCCTTGACATGCGCGAAGTGCGCTTCCAATGACAACGTCTTATTTTTTTATTAATTTTTATATTTATATGTAATATTAAAGTTGAAAAATTAAGAATCCAGCAGGACTCGAACCTGCACCTCTTGGGTATACGCCCCAAGTGCTTTGCCAATTCAGCTATGGATTCGCATGCTGCCGGACTCGAAATTTCTCAACTCTTTTGTGCCAGCCGAAGCTAGACGAACCATTACTTGGTTTTAGCGCCATCTATGCGTTACTTATTCACATAATCGCATACAGTACGTTTGAATTAAGATCAACTCATTACTGTCGAGAGATGACACATTTTTATCAATACTTGTAATATTTAAAGCAAATTTTAGCTTTGCTATGCATTTATTTTTATGTAATATTAAAGTTGAAAAATTAAGAATCCAGCAGGACTCGAACCTGCACCTCTTGGGTATACGCCCCAAGTGCTTTGCCAATTCAGCTATGGATTCGCATGCTGCCGGACTCGAAATTTCTCAACTCTTTTGTGCCAGCCGAAGCTAGACGAACCATTAGTTGGTTTTAGCGCCATCTATGCGTTACTTATTCACATAATCGCATACAGTACGTTTGAATTAAGATCAACTCATTACTGTCGAGAGATGACACCTTTTTATCAATACTTGTAATATTTAAAGCAAATTTTAGCTTTGCTATGCATTTATTTTTATGTAATATTAAAGTTGAAAAATTAAGAATCCAGCAGGACTCGAACCTGCACCTCTTGGGTATACGCCCCAAGTGCTTTGCCAATTCAGCTATGGATTCGCATGCTGCCGGACTCGAAATTTCTCAACTCTTTTGTGCCAGCCGAAGCTAGACGAACCATTACTTGGTTTTAGCGCCATCTATGCGTTACTTATTCACATAATCGCATACAGTACGTTTGAATTAAGATCAACTCATTACTGTCGAGAGATGACACATTTTTATCAATACTTGTAATATTTAAAGCAAATTTTAGCTTTGCTATGCATTTATTTTTATGTAATATTAAAGTTGAAAAATTAAGAATCCAGCAGGACTCGAACCTGCACCTCTTGGGTATACGCCCCAAGTGCTTTGCCAATTCAGCTATGGATTCGCATGCTGCCGGACTCGAAATTTCTCAACTCTTTTGTGCCAGCCGAAGCTAGACGAACCATTACTTGGTTTTAGCGCCATCTATGCGTTACTTATTCACATAATCGCATACAGTACGTTTGAATTAAGATCAACTCATTACTGTCGAGAGATGACACATTTTTATCAATACTTGTAATATTTAAAGCAAATTTTAGCTTTGCTATGCATTTATTTTTATGTAATATTAAAGTTGAAAAATTAAGAATCCAGCAGGACTCGAACCTGCACCTCTTGGGTATACGCCCCAAGTGCTTTGCCAATTCAGCTATGGATTCGCATGCTGCCGGACTCGAAATTTCTCAACTCTTTTGTGCCAGCCGAAGCTAGACGAACCATTACTTGGTTTTAGCGCCATCTATGCGTTACTTATTCACATAATCGCATACAGTACGTTTGAATTAAGATCAACTCATTACTGTCGAGAGATGACACATTTTTATCAATACTTGTAATATTTAAAGCAAATTTTAGCTTTGCTATGCATTTATTTTTATGTAATATTAAAGTTGAAAAATTAAGAATCCAGCAGGACTCGAACCTGCACCTCTTGGGTATACGCCCCAAGTGCTTTGCCAATTCAGCTATGGATTCGCATGCTGCCGGACTCGAAATTTCTCAACTCTTTTGTGCCAGCCGAAGCTAGACGAACCATTACTTGGTTTTAGCGCCATCTATGCGTTACTTATTCACATAATCGCATACAGTACGTTTGAATTAAGATCAACTCATTACTGTCGAGAGATGACACATTTTTATCAATACTTGTAATATTTAAATTCTAAAGATTCTTAATTTTTCAACTTTAATATTACATAAAAATAAATGCATAGCAAAGCTAAAATTTGCTTTAAATATTACAAGTATTGACAAAAATGTGTCATCTCTCGACAGTAATGAGTTGATCTTAATTCAAACGTACTGTATGCGATTATGTGAATAAGTAACGCATAGATGGCGCTAAAACCAAGTAATGGTTCGTCTAGCTTCGGCTGGCACAAAAGAGTTGAGAAATTTCGAGTCCGGCAGCATGCGAATCCATAGCTGAATTGGCAAAGCACTTGGGGCGTATACCCAAGAGGTGCAGGTTCGAGTCCTGCTGGATTCTTAATTTTTCAACTTTAATATTACATAAAAATAAATGCATAGCAAAGCTAAAATTTGCTTTAAATATTACAAGTATTGATAAAAATGTGTCATCTCTCGACAGTAATGAGTTGATCTTAATTCAAACGTACTGTATGCGATTATGTGAATAAGTAACGCATAGATGGCGCTAAAACCAAGTAATGGTTCGTCTAGCTTCGGCTGGCACAAAAGAGTTGAGAAATTTCGAGTCCGGCAGCATGCGAATTCATAGCTGAATTGGCAAAGCACTTGGGGCGTATACCCAAGAGGTGCAGGTTCGAGTCCTGCTGGATTCTTAATTTTTCAACTTTAATATTACATAAAAATAAATGCATAGCAAAGCTAAAATTTGCTTTAAATATTACAAGTATTGATAAAAATGTGTCATCTCTCGACAGTAATGAGTTGATCTTAATTCAAACGTACTGTATGCGATTATGTGAATAAGTAACGCATAGATGGCGCTAAAACCAAGTAATGGTTCGTCTAGCTTCGGCTGGCACAAAAGAGTTGAGAAATTTCGAGTCCGGCAGCATGCGAATCCATAGCTGAATTGGCAAAGCACTTGGGGCGTATACCCAAGAGGTGCAGGTTCGAGTCCTGCTGGATTCTTAATTTTTCAACTTTAATATTACATAAAAATAAATGCATAGCAAAGCTAAAATTTGCTTTAAATATTACAAGTATTGATAAAAATGTGTCATCTCTCGACAGTAATGAGTTGATCTTAATTCAAACGTACTGTATGCGATTATGTGAATAAGTAACGCATAGATGGCGCTAAAACCAAGTAATGGTTCGTCTAGCTTCGGCTGGCACAAAAGAGTTGAGAAATTTCGAGTCCGGCAGCATGCGAATCCATAGCTGAATTGGCAAAGCACTTGGGGCGTATACCCAAGAGGTGCAGGTTCGAGTCCTGCTGGATTCTTAATTTTTCAACTTTAATATTACATAAAAATAAATGCATAGCAAAGCTAAAATTTGCTTTAAATATTACAAGTATTGATAAAAATGTGTCATCTCTCGACAGTAATGAGTTGATCTTAATTCAAACGTACTGTATGCGATTATGTGAATAAGTAACGCATAGATGGCGCTAAAACCAACTAATGGTTCGTCTAGCTTCGGCTGGCACAAAAGAGTTGAGAAATTTCGAGTCCGGCAGCATGCGAATCCATAGCTGAATTGGCAAAGCACTTGGGGCGTATACCCAAGAGGTGCAGGTTCGAGTCCTGCTGGATTCTTAATTTTTCAACTTTAATATTACATAAAAATAAATGCATAGCAAAGCTAAAATTTGCTTTAAATATTACAAGTATTGATAAAAATGTGTCATCTCTCGACAGTAATGAGTTGATCTTAATTCAAACGTACTGTATGCGATTATGTGAATAAGTAACGCATAGATGGCGCTAAAACCAAGTAATGGTTCGTCTAGCTTCGGCTGGCACAAAAGAGTTGAGAAATTTCGAGTCCGGCAGCATGCGAATTCATAGCTGAATTGGCAAAGCACTTGGGGCGTATACCCAAGAGGTGCAGGTTCGAGTCCTGCTGGATTCTTAATTTTTCAACTTTAATATTACATAAAAATAAATGCATAGCAAAGCTAAAATTTGCTTTAAATATTACAAGTATTGATAAAAATGTGTCATCTCTCGACAGTAATGAGTTGATCTTAATTCAAACGTACTGTATGCGATTATGTGAATAAGTAACGCATAGATGGCGCTAAAACCAAGTAATGGTTCGTCTAGCTTCGGCTGGCACAAAAGAGTTGAGAAATTTCGAGTCCGGCAGCATGCGAATCCATAGCTGAATTGGCAAAGCACTTGGGGCGTATACCCAAGAGGTGCAGGTTCGAGTCCTGCTGGATTCTTAATTTTTCAACTTTAATATTACATAAAAATAAATGCATAGCAAAGCTAAAATTTGCTTTAAATATTACAAGTATTGATAAAAATGTGTCATCTCTCGACAGTAATGAGTTGATCTTAATTCAAACGTACTGTATGCGATTATGTGAATAAGTAACGCATAGATGGCGCTAAAACCAAGTAATGGTTCGTCTAGCTTCGGCTGGCACAAAAGAGTTGAGAAATTTCGAGTCCGGCAGCATGCGAATCCATAGCTGAATTGGCAAAGCACTTGGGGCGTATACCCAAGAGGTGCAGGTTCGAGTCCTGCTGGATTCTTAATTTTTCAACTTTAATATTACATAAAAATAAATGCATAGCAAAGCTAAAATTTGCTTTAAATATTACAAGTATTGATAAAAATGTGTCATCTCTCGACAGTAATGAGTTGATCTTAATTCAAACGTACTGTATGCGATTATGTGAATAAGTAACGCATAGATGGCGCTAAAACCAAGTAATGGTTCGTCTAGCTTCGGCTGGCACAAAAGAGTTGAGAAATTTCGAGTCCGGCAGCATGCGAATTCATAGCTGAATTGGCAAAGCACTTGGGGCGTATACCCAAGAGGTGCAGGTTCGAGTCCTGCTGGATTCTTAATTTTTCAACTTTAATATTACATAAAAATAAATGCATAGCAAAGCTAAAATTTGCTTTAAATATTACAAGTATTGATAAAAATGTGTCATCTCTCGACAGTAATGAGTTGATCTTAATTCAAACGTACTGTATGCGATTATGTGAATAAGTAACGCATAGATGGCGCTAAAACCAAGTAATGGTTCGTCTAGCTTCGGCTGGCACAAAAGAGTTGAGAAATTTCGAGTCCGGCAGCATGCGAATCCATAGCTGAATTGGCAAAGCACTTGGGGCGTATACCCAAGAGGTGCAGGTTCGAGTCCTGCTGGATTCTTAATTTTTCAACTTTAATATTACATAAAAATAAATGCATAGCAAAGCTAAAATTTGCTTTAAATATTACAAGTATTGATAAAAATGTGTCATCTCTCGACAGTAATGAGTTGATCTTAATTCAAACGTACTGTATGCGATTATGTGAATAAGTAACGCATAGATGGCGCTAAAACCAAGTAATGGTTCGTCTAGCTTCGGCTGGCACAAAAGAGTTGAGAAATTTCGAGTCCGGCAGCATGCGAATCCATAGCTGAATTGGCAAAGCACTTGGGGCGTATACCCAAGAGGTGCAGGTTCGAGTCCTGCTGGATTCTTAATTTTTCAACTTTAATATTACATAAAAATAAATGCATAGCAAAGCTAAAATTTGCTTTAAATATTACAAGTATTGATAAAAATGTGTCATCTCTCGACAGTAATGAGTTGATCTTAATTCAAACGTACTGTATGCGATTATGTGAATAAGTAACGCATAGATGGCGCTAAAACCAACTAATGGTTCGTCTAGCTTCGGCTGGCACAAAAGAGTTGAGAAATTTCGAGTCCGGCAGCATGCGAATCCATAGCTGAATTGGCAAAGCACTTGGGGCGTATACCCAAGAGGTGCAGGTTCGAGTCCTGCTGGATTCTTAATTTTTCAACTTTAATATTACATAAAAATAAATGCATAGCAAAGCTAAAATTTGCTTTAAATATTACAAGTATTGATAAAAATGTGTCATCTCTCGACAGTAATGAGTTGATCTTAATTCAAACGTACTGTATGCGATTATGTGAATAAGTAACGCATAGATGGCGCTAAAACCAACTAATGGTTCGTCTAGCTTCGGCTGGCACAAAAGAGTTGAGAAATTTCGAGTCCGGCAGCATGCGAATCCATAGCTGAATTGGCAAAGCACTTGGGGCGTATACCCAAGAGGTGCAGGTTCGAGTCCTGCTGGATTCTTAATTTTTCAACTTTAATATTACATAAAAATAAATGCATAGCAAAGCTAAAATTTGCTTTAAATATTACAAGTATTGATAAAAATGTGTCATCTCTCGACAGTAATGAGTTGATCTTAATTCAAACGTACTGTATGCGATTATGTGAATAAGTAACGCATAGATGGCGCTAAAACCAACTAATGGTTCGTCTAGCTTCGGCTGGCACAAAAGAGTTGAGAAATTTCGAGTCCGGCAGCATGCGAATCCATAGCTGAATTGGCAAAGCACTTGGGGCGTATACCCAAGAGGTGCAGGTTCGAGTCCTGCTGGATTCTTAATTTTTCAACTTTAATATTACATAAAAATAAATGCATAGCAAAGCTAAAATTTGCTTTAAATATTACAAGTATTGATAAAAATGTGTCATCTCTCGACAGTAATGAGTTGATCTTAATTCAAACGTACTGTATGCGATTATGTGAATAAGTAACGCATAGATGGCGCTAAAACCAAGTAATGGTTCGTCTAGCTTCGGCTGGCACAAAAGAGTTGAGAAATTTCGAGTCCGGCAGCATGCGAATCCATAGCTGAATTGGCAAAGCACTTGGGGCGTATACCCAAGAGGTGCAGGTTCGAGTCCTGCTGGATTCTTAATTTTTCAACTTTAATATTACATAAAAATAAATGCATAGCAAAGCTAAAATTTGCTTTAAATATTACAAGTATTGATAAAAATGTGTCATCTCTCGACAGTAATGAGTTGATCTTAATTCAAACGTACTGTATGCGATTATGTGAATAAGTAACGCATAGATGGCGCTAAAACCAAGTAATGGTTCGTCTAGCTTCGGCTGGCACAAAAGAGTTGAGAAATTTCGAGTCCGGCAGCATGCGAATCCATAGCTGAATTGGCAAAGCACTTGGGGCGTATACCCAAGAGGTGCAGGTTCGAGTCCTGCTGGATTCTTAATTTTTCAACTTTAATATTACATAAAAATAAATGCATAGCAAAGCTAAAATTTGCTTTAAATATTACAAGTATTGATAAAAATGTGTCATCTCTCGACAGTAATGAGTTGATCTTAATTCAAACGTACTGTATGCGATTATGTGAATAAGTAACGCATAGATGGCGCTAAAACCAAGTAATGGTTCGTCTAGCTTCGGCTGGCACAAAAGAGTTGAGAAATTTCGAGTCCGGCAGCATGCGAATCCATAGCTGAATTGGCAAAGCACTTGGGGCGTATACCCAAGAGGTGCAGGTTCGAGTCCTGCTGGATTCTTAATTTTTCAACTTTAATATTACATAAAAATAAATGCATAGCAAAGCTAAAATTTGCTTTAAATATTACAAGTATTGATAAAAATGTGTCATCTCTCGACAGTAATAAGTTGATCTTAATTCAAACGTACTGTATGCGATTATGTGAATAAGTAACGCATAGATGGCGCTAAAACCAACTAATGGTTCGTCTAGCTTCGGCTGGCACAAAAGAGTTGAGAAATTTCGAGTCCGGCAGCATGCGAATCCATAGCTGAATTGGCAAAGCACTTGGGGCGTATACCCAAGAGGTGCAGGTTCGAGTCCTGCTGGATTCTTAATTTTTCAACTTTAATATTACATAAAAATAAATGCATAGCAAAGCTAAAATTTGCTTTAAATATTACAAGTATTGATAAAAATGTGTCATCTCTCGACAGTAATAAGTTGATCTTAATTCAAACGTACTGTATGCGATTATGTGAATAAGTAACGCATAGATGGCGCTAAAACCAACTAATGGTTCGTCTAGCTTCGGCTGGCACAAAAGAGTTGAGAAATTTCGAGTCCGGCAGCATGCGAATCCATAGCTGAATTGGCAAAGCACTTGGGGCGTATACCCAAGAGGTGCAGGTTCGAGTCCTGCTGGATTCTTAATTTTTCAACTTTAATATTACATAAAAATAAATGCATAGCAAAGCTAAAATTTGCTTTAAATATTACAAGTATTGATAAAAATGTGTCATCTCTCGACAGTAATGAGTTGATCTTAATTCAAACGTACTGTATGCGATTATGTGAATAAGTAACGCATAGATGGCGCTAAAACCAAGTAATGGTTCGTCTAGCTTCGGCTGGCACAAAAGAGTTGAGAAATTTCGAGTCCGGCAGCATGCGAATCCATAGCTGAATTGGCAAAGCACTTGGGGCGTATACCCAAGAGGTGCAGGTTCGAGTCCTGCTGGATTCTTAATTTTTCAACTTTAATATTACATAAAAATAAATGCATAGCAAAGCTAAAATTTGCTTTAAATATTACAAGTATTGATAAAAATGTGTCATCTCTCGACAGTAATGAGTTGATCTTAATTCAAACGTACTGTATGCGATTATGTGAATAAGTAACGCATAGATGGCGCTAAAACCAAGTAATGGTTCGTCTAGCTTCGGCTGGCACAAAAGAGTTGAGAAATTTCGAGTCCGGCAGCATGCGAATCCATAGCTGAATTGGCAAAGCACTTGGGGCGTATACCCAAGAGGTGCAGGTTCGAGTCCTGCTGGATTCTTAATTTTTCAACTTTAATATTACATAAAAATAAATGCATAGCAAAGCTAAAATTTGCTTTAAATATTACAATTTTTATATTGTAAATAATTATGAATGTACATATTTTAAATGATATTTCGGTGTAAGTTTTAAATTGTTATAAGTTTTTTATGATCACGAATATTGGTGGCAGTGGTGAAGTGGACAACACGGTCAACAGCCAGCCGACCACATCGTCTGCTGGCCGGGTGTGATGCCATATATGTTCCCAGGAGCGTTTTCAAGGTAAGCGGGGACTACAAATTCACATCGGCAAGGTCCATAAATCTCAAAGCTTACCTTTAAACCCTACAACAGACCATACAATAGTAAATACACCATATCCAAATTAAAAAATAATGTACCGTTACTTAAAAGAATCCCCCGCGGCGCGAGACCCTCAGTAGCAGAAAAACTATCAGAATGCATAGGTCTCCTAGTCCAGGAGAACTCGAAGACCGCCTGGGAACAATTACTCACCTTCCCTTATAAAATTTTCCATGTTAAAAAAGACTCTTCTAACCAAAAAAGTTTGACAACCAAAATTAAACAAAATTGCCGTGATTTAACCCTAAATTCAGATTTTAATTTACCAGTTTTGAAACCAAATTCCATTTTCCGCCTAGTGGAGTCAAAACTAAGGGAAGGTGATATTAGGGGTGCCTCTAGATTACTTATTAGCAATGATACAGTGGCACTTTGCTCATCAGAGACACTCAAGGCTCTGCAGAGCAAACACCCTGCACCCAGCAATAACCTCTCCTTTCCCGACCCTCCAGACACTAATTCTGAATTCCTTTCAGTTACTGCCAAGGACGTACTTGCAGCCGTTAACTCTTTCCAGAAGGGCTCTGCCGGCGGCCTCGACGGACTAACTCCGCAGCACCTTAAAGATCTGCTGAGTTGGGGCGCCGAGGAAGCTAGTGACGCTCTCTTGAGGGTGTTAATGGCTCTTATAAACCTAATGCTCTCCGACAATGTGGACGAGTCCATCATCGGTCTATTGTATGGCGCCAATTTGTGTGCCCTGCGAAAGAGGGATGGTGGTATTCGTCCCATTGCCGTAGGTTGCACTTACAGATGTATGGCAGCCAAACTATGCTGCAACTATTACCGTCAAGAACTAGCGCAAAAATTCCAGCCCCTGCAGCTTGGCTTTGGGTCAAAGGGGGGCTGTGAGGTTGCCATACATGCGCTGTCTACGTACCTTGGCAGCGGTCCTTAAAGTTGACCTATAAAACGCTTTTAATTCAGTTAACAGGGACACCTTGCTGACAGAGGCAAAATTAGAAACTTCAAAAATTTTCAATTCTCTTTGGCAATGTTACAAACAACCTTCCAAATTACTTTATAAAGGCCATATTTTAGAATCAGCAGTTGGATGTCAGCAGGGTTACCCACTCGGACCTGTAATATTTAGCCTCGCCATACACCCCATCATTCGGCAAATAAATTCTAAATTAAATATGTGTTAATTAGATGATGGGACCCCTGGTGGCTATGTAGAAAAAGTTTCAAGTTTTGGCCCTTTTGAAAAATAAATTTAAAGATATTGGTTTAGAATTAAATCCCAGCAAATGTGATTTTTTTTAGTGACAAGATAGACAAAGATACGGCTTTATCAAAATTTAATACTTTGGCACCTAACATCAAAATTTTACAAAAAAGTTCTCTTCGCCTCCTTGGGTCCCCAATCCTCGATGAAGGTTTTGAGCCTTTCATCGAGGAAAAATTCAAAATTTTAGTGAGTTTTCATATAGATTACTGAACATTAACATGCATTCGGCCTATACAATAAAATTATCCGGTATTGCCTTTTTGTTCCAAAATTCACCCCTTCTTGATCAGAAAGTCTAAGTAGCTAAATGTCCAATAGCGCGAAACGTCTAATGAGCAGTTAGTCTAATTAGCAAAATGTCCATGCAGCAAAACGTCCAACTATCAGATGGTCTGTATAGCAGAACGTCTAGTTAGCAAATCGTCAAATTCTCAAAATGCCTGGATACTCAGGCACAAAATTATAATTATAATTTAAGATTATAATTTTCGCTTAAACAATGCACTCGAAGGTTGGCACAGACGACTAAACACGAATATAAAATCAAAGCCAACCCTTCTACTATTCCTCAAAGCTTTTAGAAAAGAAGCGCTTTGGCAAGATCGCAAATACAAGAATCTGTTGTTTGAAGGAAATAAGTCAAGAAAGGTCGATATAATGTTTAATGCCAAATACATAAGAGAGCTGCAAAAACTTGAGAACCTAAAAGTTAGTCCCTTTAAATTTTTGTTAAACCTTGGCCATATCAAATGGATATTAGGTGAATAAATGCAGGGATTTTTTGCGTCTAATATCCTAATATATTTAAGAGGCTAAGTACTAGCTTTGACCCAGATTTTATTAATCAAATAAATTCAACGTAATTTACAAATTTAATGACTTTTACTTTCTATCATGAGTGTACACATTATAAAAATGACATTTTGCTAAATATATTTTCTGCTACACAGACTATCTGATAGTTGGACGTTTTGCTACATGGAAATTTTGCTACATGGAAATTTTGCTAATTAGACTTACTGCTCATTAGACGTTTCGCGCTGTTGGGCATTTAGCTAATTAGACCTTCTGATCAGGAGTCGAAAAATCCGGTAAATCAGTTTTATTTCAGAACACAACCGAAACAACCGGTTTTGACACAATAAACCGGTTTGGCGATCCCCAGATAAACCAACAAAATAAAAGAAAATAAATTAAAGGAAAAACATGATTAAATATTATGTTCTATATTTATTTTAGGGTAGCAACGTCTTACAAAACAAGGCACATACCTGCACAATAGATCCCTCAAAAAATTAAAAAAAAAAACAAATTGAAAATTGAAGCTGCACGAACAGATCGACCAATCACCCAAATATTTAAAGATGCTCTTGGTGATATGAAGCATAACGCCTTTTTTTGTGACGGATATACTAACATTTGGAAGTCTGGAGACCGGTCTTTACAATGCACGACACAAGGCGGTAGGCGCAAATAAACCAGTATTTTGTAATTACCGAGAAGTGCAAGTAAGTATACTTACCTAATATTCACGATGTTTTTTTATTGTGTGAGTATTTCGATCACGACTCTCGCATTTCCGTTTTTTGATCCGCACAAACAAACCGTTATTTAGGCCAAACTAAAGAGTGTTTTATTGACGTCTTCGAATGTCAACAATATGGACATACCAAAAATTGGACGATTTTGGCAGCTCGAAACGTACAGTAAAAACAAGATCATTAATCTATGCTTTTATTCCAGACAAGCGAACTAGGTAAGTCTGTCGACTTTATGAGGTCATTCCTTTATTTCCACATCAGAGATCGGGAACCAAACAGGTTTATAATAAAAACTCTTCATGAAAAGTAGGAACTTGCACCTACATTTTGTTTTATAGGGTGAGTGACTGAAAAATCTACTAAAAATGCGTTGCTACATTTGCGTCGAGCATTCGTCATATCGTAAGTTATCTAGAACAGAAAGAAGACTATATAAGCATACGCAAACACATCCCAAACATCAGGAAACCCATCATCATAAAAACACTTGCAAAAAACACCCAAACACTAAGCAATCATCATAGAAACACTTGATAATACCATCCAAACACCACCCGAACAATAAGCAATCATCATAGAAATTTGTTGTAAACATTGACCTGAAGTAAAGAAACCCTATAATAGTTACTTATGGTACAAGTGAGAAAAAGTTTATATTTCTGTTGTGAGTGCCAATTTTAAATCTTGAGTTTGCGAAGAAGTCTTGAATTGAATCACTGACTTGAAGTGATTCTAATAAAGACTACTTCGCAAGCGAGACATTTTAAGAGGTCACGAACTGGAAATTAAATTTTTCTCATGTGTTACATACAAAACTTTTTACCTCTTCCAGTGAGAAAATATTAAGATTTAAATAAACTCGTACTCGATTGCTTAACTTGGGATAATTCCATGAAATACGACAGTAATACCGATTCAGAATGCGTTTTAGGGCCTTTTGTAAGTCGCCACTAATTAAATAAGTATGTCGTACGCTTTGAAATACTTTTCACGTAATTTTTCTGGTAAAAAGCAAACTTCTGTGTTAGAAGCAAGTTGTCGCAACTCTTTTGGAGTTCCACAAATTTCTTCATCACTGGATTCACTATTTTTTTGTTAAAAAGTTCCATTAAACAATTAAACATAAACTGAAAAGAATTTATAGTTGCCCGCGATGACTGACACGGACTCAGACTTTTTCTTTTTTAAAATGCGTTCGGAAATTCGTTCCGTAACATTTATTTATAGAGTCTAATATTAAGTACCTGATTTTAATTAATTTAATGGTCAATCACGAATATAAAAAAAATTAAAATACTAAAAAAGCGTGTATTTATATAATTTAAAATAATTAAAACGTATCGTTTGTAGTTATTTAATAAAATTGATGTCAATGTTTATTACTAACCTACATGGTGGCTGCTTTGTTTTTTTTTCAGCGCCTATTCATTGGAAAGATTTTGTGTTTCGAAATTTGAATCACTTTGCCTCACTAGTGAGTAAAAAAGGGGTTTAACTCACTAAATTCTAGCAAGCAAACTATCTTTTTCGTGCTGGTGTGGTGAAAATATCATTATTTATCCCGGCAAAGTCCATCATCAAGAAACTCCTCCATGACCAGTTACAATTTTGATGTAAAAAATTGCGTTACTTGCCTACAAAGCTGTAAATTTTTTGCCAAGCAATTTATCAACCGTTTATTTATATGGCGGCAAAACCGTGATAAATCAGCGTGAAACGAATTTCTCGTCAATTTCGAAATCGACGGGTATTTCGGTATTACGGAATAAGCTAGCCGTTGGTGTTCATCGATTCCGGCGGATCGTTGTTAAATGTTGCATGTCGCTGGAGCCTCGCCTGGATTAAAAATAAAAGAAACAAGAAGACTTTATTGGAGACAGAAATCACAACCAATAAAATTAAACTATCCGAGTCGGGTCTCTCTGAGTCGTATATTTAACAGAATTAGACAGAAAGGAACAACATTATGGTCTGTGGCACTTTATATTTTATTAAACACATTTTTTGGCTATAATACCGAATTACAATTCTTGTATATAACTGGATCTTAAACACATAGAACAAATAGATGGCAACGACGACGTCATATATTTAAAACGGTGATTTAAATTAATTGTCTACCTTTTTGTTTAAACCTCAGTTTCGTATTCCTCTACTTAAGTAGCTTTCATAGTTTAATAGGTTCATATTATCTCTGGAAATAGAACAGTGGCAATTGCTATACTTATAACATAAAGGACAGGTTTAATAGTTACATATTTGTGAAAATATTGTAGAAGGTACAGACCGCGAGTTACCAACGAAGTATGCTTAACGATAGCTTTGGATAATTTGCCATGTCTTTAAATGTAAATTTTGTATTAATATATTAGCTTTTGCCCGCGACTTCGTCCGCGTGCAATGCGTTGAATTAAGTAGTAACTATTCACGCCCTTTCACCCGCGTTCAACCTTACTGCTCCCATAAAGATAAGCGTAATATTAAATATCTAAAGACCTTTATTGAGAGTAAGACATCAAACCCAACAATAATCATTCGCCCATTAGTTCTCGAGATTAGAGATAGAGAGCTATCCAACAAACAAACTAACTTTCTCCCGCCGTTTCGCCTGTGTGGTAGTACATCGATAAAAAGTAATCTATGTTACGCACCTTGTAGTCAGCCCTGCATCTAACATTTTATTATAAAATCGTTCCAGCCGTTTAGAAGATTAGGCGATACAAACAGACAGACAAAAAGACAAAAAATTTCAAAACTGTAGGCAAAGACATCGTGCAAACAAATATTAGCTTAAAAAAATGTTATTTATAGACATTAAAACAGACACTTCAATTTTATTTATTTGTATTGATAGTCACAAACTACATTATAAATACTGTATAAAGTTATAAATATATTCTGACGGAGGGTACTTTGCACTTCCGTATAAAGTCGTTATGCCGCAATAGTTATTTGTGCAACAACAGAGCAAAGTACGTATTTGGTTTTAGAATCACGAGTGTAGTGAGGTACCTACTCAAAAGCACGAGATGTAGATAACATTTATCTTCTCGTGTCGCAATTACAACTTTTCACCTCAGCAGTGACAAAGTAATGCTTAGAAAAAAAGGATCAGGTGGAAATAAAACTTAACTCTGCATACTTCACAGTCTTTTTCAACTCCTCCGGGGCCTACCATAGCCAAAAGTACTTGCATTAGGTCTACCAACGAGAATAGGAACTACTACAAAACCTACGAATGTAATAATTAAATAATTTTCTCTTCTCTCTTATGTTTTCTTTTTACTACCGAAGTGAAAGTGACAAATACAACAACTAACGTATTTCACATTTTCGCTAATAGTACGAGAGCCCACGACCAAAACCATGTCTCATAGCAATACGGCAAAAACCCTATAAAATCGTTAGATTGTATGATTCTGTACCCGACTAGGTGTGTAGTAACGGTCGAAAGTGTAGCAACTGAGTGGGAGGCCATTTCTGCTGTGTCAAAAAAAAAAGACAGTCGGTATTATAGCAATACGTCTGATAGTGAAAATGTACATAGATTTTATAATTGTATTACGAAAAAGTTTGTTTTCAGACATTTTGCGCGTAGCATATAGCCTGAGCGCATTTTTGAAAATGTCAACAAATTTAGGCGACCTGTATCATAGCAATACGGATAATTTTTTTTTTCAACTTTTCGTATTGCTGCCATGATTACCAAAAACCTGTTTTCAGACACTTTAAGTGTAGCGTATACTCCCAAAAACGAAAATAACGTTTCGGAGTCGCCTGGCCGACGCCTCTGTTAAATGTTTTTTTAAATTTACAGCCTTCATAGATATTCAAGAATCTCCCTTGTCTATTATATGTACTTTGACAGATGACAGATGTCATTACTTATTTCTTTTGTAAAAGTTACTCAAGTGTGCTTTAAATAAAACCAAAACTATCAAATCAATCAGTATTTAATTTCAACAGCCTCAGCGCTTGTTACGCTCCTGCCCCTTTCTTACTATTATACAGCTCACTCGCCAGCTTCCTTTTGTGCGATTTATTTCAGTCCTTCAACTTCAATGTTACGGTTTCGGGTAAATTCTTTGTTAATTATCATCTAATAAATTCAGGGTCGCAACGTATTCATTGGTTTGTAACAGAAAATTCAAGATGCATCAATACGATTTTTAAATGATATCTGAGTATCGAAAAGTTGTCTGATAGAGAAGGTGCTACACTTAATTTGTCTGATATAAATTTTTTGCACATGTGGACAACTTATTTTATCATGTCCAACAATTTTCAGACATATTGCTATGATACCGATCGGTAAAATTTGTTAACATTTTCAAAACGGTCTCAAAATTTAATGCGTTCACATTTCCGTCTGAAAATTGTTTTGTTCGCATCAAATAACCAAAATTTACTAATAAAAAAGATTTTCAGACGTATTGCTATGAGACATTTTTTTTGTCTCATTTTTTATTTTTTTAAGTGATTTTACGGGTTTGCGCTACACCACTAACGTCTGAAAAATATGTTTCCGGTATCTCAGAACTATCATTCAACTACAGTCTGCAAATCAGACATATTGCTATGATGCAGTTCGGTAAAATTCTTTGACAATTTTGAAAATTCGGTCAGATCAAACGCTACGCGGAAAATGTCTGATATTGGTATTTTCGAGTTCAGGATAATCGTATCTATCGATTTGATGCGGTTTTGGCCGTATTGCTATGAGACAAAAATTTTGGTCGTGGGCTCTCGTACTATAAGCTTGTGTTAGACAGTTAGACCCTGTGCTCGCTGAAATATCATAAATGACTTTCAAAACTCGAAGTCATTTTTCCTCACACTCGAAGCAAAATAGAGTTTTGTTCACTGTTGGCACACACCAGAGAAGGCCTTTTCGAGTTTCTGAGGTGAAAAAGTTATTTTAAAACCTAAACTATTATTTATGACAATAATGATCCATATACATTGGTTTTTGGTTACCTATATTGGAGTGTCTATGACTTATTAACTAGTTCAAAGAAAATAAATCTAAAGCTGAATTAAACCAAAATATTGAAAGGATTCTTAAACAAAGAGAGAGAAATATTTATTATTTTTTGTTGTATCATTGATAAAAAGTGAAAAAGGCGTGTTTGATGATAAATCACTATACTATACCTGCCTCTATGCATAGACTCAGAATGGCAGAATAATTTATTTCTTTACTTGAGATGGCCTTCGACTAATTGTTTTACTTGTTTACTAATTGACAGCGTAGTTACGTGTCCTGACTATTTAAATGTATGAAGTTGAGTGAAGTGTTGATATTATTACAGTCCAAACCGGACTTAGGTGGATGATGTGTCGAATTCGAATAGCAAAACATTCGTGATGTTACAATGGCGACTCGCACCGAAAGAAAATTTAAGTTTTACTAAATTGGAACTGCCGCTAATTCATACTATTTCGTACTGACTTGAACTATTTTTTATTTGACTTAACTTTATGCCATCAAATTAAGCTTTTAGTGTCCAACTCGAGGTACCGCCTGTAGGGGGTTCTTCTTGTTGATGTTAATGATACAGGTTGCGTGCTAATTATATACTTTATTTACTGGTATTAGAAATACATAGGTCATTAGGTAGGATTAGTTAAGAATATAAGCTTAACTAATCCTACCTAATGACCTAACGGCGTGAATGTGGAGAGACGACTGCCGAGCCGAGCAACTGCGCATTTTTACATAATAACTACTACCTACCGTGTTACAGTTTATTAGTCAGATCCGAAAATTAATTGAATGTATGGTGATATGACGCTGAAGAATGTAACAATTGGAAATGTAACGGATATCTGGCTAATAGCCGGTATCCGAACAATCCGGCTGATTAAATACTATCCGGCCGGATACCAGATATTAGGCACCTATCCGACCGGATACCGAATAATCCACCTAGGCCGTTAAGATTACGGTCTCTGGATCTATTTCATAATACAGAAACAAACTGATTGAAAGAGATCTTAAGTCTTAACAGTTGCATCGCAATATATAGGATAAGGTCATTATTATTTGTGTACTTTTAAGAAATGAAATCAGGAAGTCTACAAGTCGTGACACTTTCAAGCACAATGGATGAATCATCTGAATAACTTTTTATATAATGTATGTTGTATAATATTATATAAATATTTATTTTTATATGGACATATACCTATTTATTTATTTGAATCAAAATTTATTAGAATATATTTTAAGTATATTATGAATATAGTAAATTCATCATAATTCATTAAATTATTAGTAGTATATATTTATAATAAGTAATAATTTTGGTTTGTAAATAGTTTATTTTATTTCTATTATAAGTTATTATAATAACTTGTATTTTCCTTTTTGAACTTTTTTTCTTTTTTACGCCTGCCACGGACATAATAATTATATCTGCATCACTCAAAGGTTGGCTGGTAGATAATGCCTTTGGCATTAAACTCACCTTGTGCAATATACTTGCAGGAAGTTAACAGGAGCGAAAAATCAATCACAGAGTGTAAATTTATCCTTTTACTGTTTAAAGTTTATCCCTTTACTACCCACCCACGACCGAGTTTTTGTAAAGGCAAAGCAATAAGGAGTTTATTAATATTTGCATAGAGCGCCTGATTGTTTGACAAGGCTACAGCGTATTATTTCAAAATTATCAACTTACAAATTTTAATAAACTCTTATTGTTCTACATTATTTATTGCCGATGATCTTACTTTAATTCGTGAATAAAGCAATTATTTAGCAATATTTTATATTAACATTTTTTTAATTCTGCTTGCCGATTTGCCATTTAATAAACTTTTGGAAATTCTGCGTCCAATATGCTAAACGAGGTGGTGATCAGCCTTCCTTGGGTCAGAATGGCAGCATAAATGTTAATATTTTTCTTAAAGTATCATTGTGTTTTATATTGTAACAATTTATGCTTAGTATTTAAAATATTATATGTTATAGCTTGACATTATTATGGAATTCTAATTGAATAAATCCATAATTAATTTTATTGAAATATTGGTTTTATATTGTAACAATTTATTCAATTAGAAATGGAAAAATATCTTAAGCCCGAACGCTTCAAAGCGGATCCAACGCTAACAACATCAAACCAATCCATTCAATGGATCCATTGGAAGAGCACATAAGAAAATTTCTTACAAGCTATAAAAGACAAAGGAACTTCAGTTAGTGACGACTGCAAACATGTACCAGTTGTTGATCAATCACATAATAATATCTCCACTACTATATTTACATGCCAAGGATACTAATGATTACAACTTGGCTATTCAAAAACTGGATGCGCAATTAATTAAACCCAGTAAAGGGGTCATTCTCAGCCGGCTCAAATTAGCGTGTCCGGCTTGAAAACCAGTACAAAATAGGTAGCTAACAACTTGCATTTTTTTTCTATAATAGGTACGGCCTTATATGAGGTGAAGCAAGTGTTATTTTTTTAATAAGTAAAATAGAAGTTAGTTAAAAAAATTCAAAACCTTTAAAATATTGACCTCGGTGCCGCGTCCGGTCCCCAGATTAAGGCGGAAATATATTTTTATCTTTTTTTCTTCAATACATAGCACTAAATGCATGCATTCACTAACAACTAGATAGTTATTAACTCAATTTATAATATTTCCACCCCATTATGGGTGTCAGTACACAATTTACAACTAGTTGTCTTCATGTCCGGCGTTTAGACTTGATATCAGTGGCGCGCACCCATTCGTTCATAAATCCTGTGTTTTCGTAAGTTCGAGAACATTTGTTCAAGAAATACAAACTGTCAGGCGCGCCGCATCGGTGGTAAGGATAAGAAGTCTGTGCGTCTCTATGCGGCTCTTATATTAAGGTAAGTAATCGTTTTCGGTGGCTTGGTATACCCTTACAATTGATTTCGGTGAATTCATTATATCCACTACTAATTGAATTAATATTCTTAAAATATAATTCAATTATGTCTTATGTGTATGACAATACAATAAAAGAGATAAATATTAAAAATTCGGGTTACTTTTTGAAATTTCTAAGTTTTCACTAATTATTTTGATTCCAGTGGCATTAATTTCGGTGTTTTCGGTGGAAATATGTGCACTGAAATCAATTTTTAAATCACCGAAATCAATCAATAGTTATTTATTTACATTTAACGATCTTTTATTTCACTTTCTCGTCAACTGTTTCAGTATTGTGACTATGGCAGATTCAAAAGAAGATCGGTTGGCAAAAAAAAATTGGTTGAACAACGTCGGAAAGCTCGCATCAAGAGCTTTACGCGCTTAGTGCTTAAAGAGAAAGATAGAGGAAGAATGAAGGTAAGATAAAGTCTGAGCATACACTATGGTCTGAGTGTATTAGGTCCTCGCCAACAACGAATTTCTAGGGAGAGAAGAAGAATATCTTCCAACAAACACAACTTGAAAAAAAAAGGCGCAAAGAGGCAAAGTGTCTTGAAGAGGATTGAATAATAGCACCAGAAGTACGTGACAAAACTGACGACTCCTTTGTTGACTCCACGATCACAACCAAAACAATCAGGACTACTTCAAACTGAAGCTTGTTCCTATTTCGATTTACTACCATCAAGTTCATCGGTCATTTCATCTCCTTTACATCAGCGTGTTCCATCTTATCGAGACTTGACAGCACCATTAAGCCCATCTAGTGACACAAGTATAATGTAGAAACCATGTACCAGATCATCAGTTCGCGTGATTGAACAGGAGTTTCCTCCGACTCTAAAGGTTAACAAGAAACTAAATACCAAAGTTATTATACGTAGACTTAAATCCGCATGTACAAAATGTATCAATTACAGAAAAAGAAGATTTATGAATTAAAGATAATCAACGAATGACAAAGAAAACAGTTATATAGATTAAGATACCAAAATGCTGAATAAAGAAAATATATTATGAACCTACAATTAAAACTCATAATAAAGATATTATGAAACAACAAAGTGAATCTAACGCTATAAAAACAACAAAAAGTAATGTGGAAGAGGACATTTAAACTTTTCTTGAAGAAGATGAAAACAGTCGTATGTGTTCTGATAAGAAGGAGTTCATTATCAAGAAAAATGATAAAACAAAGATGCTACTTAAATGATTCTTTAAAAGACTTATTATATACTAAGTTTAAGCAAACAAATCCCCAAAATAATATTAGTTATGCCAGTTTTTGCAAAAAAAATACCGTTTTGGATACTGAAACCTACCTACTGTAAATAAAAGAGAAACTTGTCTTTGTAAAAATATGTAGTTAATGGTAACTGCGATAAGAAAAAACAACTTAATTCAAGAAAAATCCACCAAAGATATATTGTCATCACTGTGTTGTAAGTCTACGAATGTTCTATGTTTAACAAGATTTTTTTTTCTTTTAACTATCTTATGTTCGTCTCCTGGCTCTAAGCTACCTCACCAATTTTCAACCAAATCGGTACAGCCGTTCTTGAGATGTAAATAGTGTAACTAACACGACTTTCTTTTATATAATATAGATTTGATTTCGGTGATAGGAATATTGACTTCGGTGAACACCATTTTTTAAAAATTGAATTCCTTTGTATCCTTTCGGTCTTTATGGTTCCCTCTACTACTAATATGTTTTAAATTAACTCTAAATTTGATATGTTATGTGAGTATTGCTTATATACCCAAGAAAAAAATGGCCACCGAAGTCAACCAAATAATGAGTTTCCTGATAATGACCCAAAGACATTATATTCCCGATACCAAAATTATGCCAGCGCCATCAACAGACAGGCAAAACAATTGATCACTATATCAAAACATTAAAACTGTTAGCCAAACATTGTAATTTTCCAACTGTTAGCGCGGAGCAACATGAGAAAGAATACATAAGAGATGCATTTATCGCAGGACTATCGTCGTCAACCCTACGACAAAGACTTTTAGAGAACTATACACTAACTCTCGATGTGGCTTACCAACAAGCGCGATCATTGGAAATGGCACAGATTCAAAGCAACGATTACAATCGCCAACCGAATATAGATATAAACCAAACTGTTCCGTCAGTATCAGCTTTAAGGAAACAAACAAATTATAAAACTATGCTACTTTTCCGGAAAACAGGCACATCCACGGACCGAGTGCCCGGCGTTCAATACTTGTTGCACGAGTTGTGGAAAATAAGGGCACTTCTCAAAAGTTTGTCTAATAAAAGGTTTAAACACACTGCTGCAAGTGGGACATCGGCTTTCAATCACGTCACTCATGCTATGACTTTGTCAACTCACACATTCTCTTGCATACTGTCAGCAACGGACTTGAAAAGAGGCACTATATCTGTGCTCATTAACAGTAACGTGCATTCCATAGAGACAAATAGACGTTGTCTACCCTAAAAAAAATCAATAACTTTTACGGAGTAAAAAATAAAAAATCACAACCAAAATTAAATGTTAAAACGTAATGTTTTCGAAATTACGGCGCTAAAATGACTCTGGACGCGTGACCTTTTTTTTTTTTTTGCGCGGGGAAATGCATTCACGCATACCACCGTGGGTAGGGTGGGTATGTGGGACTCGCTCGTGCCTAAAGATGGTAAACGGCACGAGAATACCCACTAAAGCCCCGCGGTGCTCCTGCACTCGCCGTGATGGGGGGGTCATGGGAAACCGACATAGCCATTCATCCACGACCCCCCCGGCGCCGAGGAAGGCAGGGAAAGCGGCAACGAAACACCGACAGTCCTCACCCGCCGCGGCCCCGCAACTCCTCGGCCGCAGTGCCGACTCACGGCACGCCAACACCGCAGGCCCTCCTGTTGCAGTGCCTCCCCATATAGGCCCTGCAACATAGGCTGCTCCCACATGGGCTTTTCCCAAAAGCCCGAAGAGCAGCCCCCTCCTCGGGGTCCACTTAGCTTCACCGTGGCTCTCCCAACCACGGTTACTAAGCCCCACCGCGACAACAACGCGGGACACCCGGTTGGTGGGGTGGACGCGTGACCTGCCGTGACCTTTCGCGATTCACCGCTGAGCGCGAACCCGATCAAACTCGCCTGTGTTACGTCATCAAGGTAGATTGCTGCATACCGAGTCTACGGAAAGCTACGCACACAATTAAAATCTATTGTACTGCGTCTTCGTACTACACGCAATTTTTACACACACAAGCGTAAAAAATCACAAAATACGTCACAGGAACAGGATAGACAACATCGAAATTTGGGTGGTGGTATAAGGCGCTCTTATTGGTTGGTTTCTCGGTTCGATTAATGTAATGCGACCATTTTAAAAATGTACTATTTGATGAAATTATGTAATGAATACAAACACATTTTTTGTCGTTTTTATTTTGCATTTTGTTTGTATTTGCCTCTCACTCACTCTTTTCACTTATTTTCGAGTTTGTTGACATCAGGTGATTTGGGAGTGTTTTATTAGTGTTCCATTTGTATTTGTTTATTGTTTATTTCTAGAGTGGAATTTAATTGATAATTTTAATTAAACTTTATCATAGAGTGTGTGGGCTGTGAGCTTTGCGGTAGTGTATGTTTACAAAAGTTAAAGGACGGTGAGTTTGCTATACTTTCATATGATAACAAGTGTAATTATACTATCTATTGGCCGCTGCTTACCGGATTTAAATATTGTACAATTTTATGACAAAGGTACTCACAGTCGCAAGTTTAATAATAAGGAATACGACTGTTTTAATTGGCTAACAGGATGTAAGCATACTAAAAAGCTTTATTGTTTTGTCTGTATATTATTTGCAACTTATAAAACTGACACCGGGTACGTGGATGTTCATAATTTTAAGTTTTGCGATTTGTCAAACTGATAGTTACAATACCGGTAAGCAGCGCCTCGACCGAAAGATCGTTTTCATCTTTAAAACGCATTCACACGTATTTAAGAAATACGCAAGGGCAACAACGTTTGACAGATTTATCTATGATTTTTTTTAGTACTTACTCCCACTTGCTTTTCGTTTATAAATACTAAGAAAACGGTCATTTTCAAGACCACCTCGTGTATTCCTTCCTTAATATGTTCATTAAATCAATTAATTTATGGATATGTGTGGTGGCCCATCTGACACATCATGGAAACAAGAAAAAAGTCATATACTTCAAGTGGCGGCTTTCGCTAAGTTTTTTTTGTCTACGCTGCGATAAATATCTATGCACGTCACTGCTCATTAATAACTCTATCTCAGCTAAAGCCCTTACTGATACCGGTAGCACAGCAAGCTTTATAGATCAACGCCTCGTTGATTTATGTAAACTTGACATTGTTCCATGTAATCAAAAGATTACAATGGCTACATCCCAATCTAAGCACACAAAGTGAATGGAATATGTTCATTATCGATACAAAATCAGATCATTAAGATTCAACTCATGGTAATGAATGGACTTGTTAAGAAAGACAACCTCCTAGCAACTGTTATTTTATACATCTGACTTTTATATTAAGTGACATTAAAATATTGTCGTGATACACATGTCATGTTTTGATCGTTTACTTTATTTTAAAGTGGTAGCAGAGCGATGGATTTATGTGTAATAAATGCCTGCAAAGTTCAGATTGGACATTTAGGCTCCAATAACTACAAAACATGGAAATATAAAATTAAAATTGCGCTTAAGGCAATGCCGGGCAGTATGGAGATTCTTGATGGGAGATAGACCAAACCTGCTATGGCGCCAACAGCAATTGCCGAGGAAAAGGCTAATTTTGAAAAGGATCTCCAAAGTTTTGAGACTTTGAACAGTGCAATATAAATTTTATTCACGACAAACATGTCCGATGTCGTCTTGCAAAAAGTTGTTCGATTCGATTATGCGAAAGACATGTGGGATGAACTTGAGTGCATCTATGGAGGCACTTGTGTAGATAAAACGACGATACGACTTTTGCCTGAATTTTTTTAGTTACTAAAAGGATAGAGATCATGACATCATTACACATGTGTCGACATTAAAAAATATATGGAGCGATTTGTGTAATGAGCTGCAGAGTGAGGTAAAATTACCAGAAATTCTACTCATATGCAAGATCCTAGACACTCTTCCTTCAGAATATTTGGGATTTAAATCTAGCTGGCTATTGATTTCAAAAAAGGAACGTTCAGTTCAAAATCTGACAAGTCAATTAAGCGCACACGAAAGAGTTCTTCGTCATAATGACATACAAGTCACAGAAGACGAGACTGCTGCTGAAGCTTTAATTGCAAGAACGAGTCATAGAAAGCAGAAAACTTCCAAAGAGCTTACATGTAACTATTGTAAAGAGAAGGGCCACAGAGTCAGAAACTGTAAAAAGTGGATCCATGACGGAAGACCGCCTAAAGAATCCAAAACTGTAAATCTGACAGTAATGACTGTACATTCGGCAAAAGCTTTTGGTCAATCAAAAGATGGAGAAAATTGGTACGTAGACAATGGAGCAACCAGTCATGTCACCAATAGAGGAAATCTTTTCCAAAGCTTTACATATTTCAAAAGCCAGCACTTGGTGACCGGCGTGAATGGCCAATGTATTGAAGCCCTGGGCATTGGAAACATTCTTGCAGAGGCTGAAATAAACGGTAAGAGAGAACCGATACTATTGAAAGATGTTTGGTATGTGCCCAGCATCAGTAAAAATTTATTCTCAGTCCTCGCTACTCATGATAAATCAGATACCAGTGAATTTAAATCGACTACACAAAAATGTATTTATTTATTTATTTATTCGGGATAACAACAGTCGTTTACAAATATATTACATAGCTAACATTACCAAACAATGACCAATTATAGCTATCCACAATGTGTTACAAAGTATAACGAACAGACTAAAACATATTAATATTTAATGCAGAACATTTTAAGGAAAAATTACTTAATTTATAAAAATAAATTTGCAGAACATCGAGTTATTGTAAACAAATAAAGTACAATTTTAATTACCTACAGCGTTAATGTCGCAAACATGCGGCGAGCGCTCACTTATCAGTTACCCATCTATACGTGTCTATCTATCTAACTATGATGACTCCCGATCGTTCGGACGTCGACAGAACCGGTAAATTGGAGGCGCATAAGTAAGATAGTGTCACAACGAATTTTTTTTTTTTTTTTTTTACATTAAAAATAGATGGACAGATTAAACTTACTGGTACTCGCAGGAAGTTCGGTGGACTATTTAAGTTAAACATGAAATATCTGAAACCTGAACAGATAAACCAGCTGTCAACAGCATCAAATCAGTTGCAGCTGTATCATGAACGATTTGGACATCAAAATAAAAGTCATGTGAAGAAATTGATTAAAAGAGAGTTTGACATTAAAGCAGATGTCACCAAGGAATTATGTGAAGGATGCATTTATGGCAAGTCTCACAGACTTAAATTTGGGACAAGGCAGAAAGCTACACGACCTGGTGAACTGGTTTATTCTGATGTCTGTGGACCTTTTCCCCATTCAATTTCCAAAAACAGATATTTTGTCCTCTTCAAAGATGACTATTCGAAATACAGATTTGTATACTTTATGAGAGAAAAAGCTGAAGTACACAAGAAGCTATTACTCATGCTGGCTGAAGTAAAAGCAGCTGGCGTTACGATAAAAGAACTGCTAAGTGATAATGGCGGCGAATTCGTCAATGCCAAAGTAGAAGCTACTCTCAACAAAGAAGGCATAAAGCGCAGACTGACAATGCCTTATACCCCGCAACAGAATCCAACCGAAAGAGATAACAGAACTGTTGTGGAAATGGCACGAAGTCTCATGTATGCACACGCAAAAATCCCTACGGGATTGTGGGCTGAAATAGTACTAGCAGCGGTGTACATTTTAAACAGAACAGGCCCAACCTGCATTGATGGTAAAGATGGTAAATCACCGTATGAGCTATGGCACCATAAGAAACCCAGACTGACTCACCATAAACCTAGACTACAGGCCCTAATAAAATCAGCAGGAATTGCATAAACGAACAGTCGCTAAACAGAGGAGACGGGATGTTAAGAAAGACAACCTCTTTTATATTATGTTTCCTAGCAACTGTTTTTTTATACATCTGACTTTTATATTTAGTGACATTAAAATATTGTCGTGATACACATGTTTAGATCTTTTACTAAGATGGTAAATCACCGTATGAGCTATGGCACCATAAGAAACCCAGACTGACTCACCATTAACCTAGACTACAGGCCCTAATAAAATCAGCAGGAATTGCATAAACGAACAGTCGCTAAACAGAGGAGACGGGATGTTAAGGAAGACAACCTCTTTTATATTATGTTTCCTAGCAACTGTTATTTTATACATCTGACTTTTATATTTAGTGACATTAAAATATTGTCGTGATACACATGTTTTGATCTTTTACTTTATTTTAAAGGACTTACTTCTGATATCATACTTGGACATGATGTTCTACAGAAAGGGTTTTTCCCTGTCCTCCGATCGGAACTCCGATTGGTAGGACGAGCGGGAATATTTTTTCCCATGCCTCCTATTGAATGGATTTTGTTTTTATCACTTACTTTACTGAACCAAAAGTACAGTCAAGGCCATTATTTTTTGACCGATTATCTTGTTCTTATAAAATTCATATCCATCGAATAAAAAAATCGTTCCGCCTTTTCTAGCAATAAATACAAGACCTTCCATGATTAACAGATACAATATTAAATTATTTTTGTTTAAATATTAACAACGTATTTAACACAATAATTGACAAGCCTTGTCATTGAAATGATTGATTTTGAAAATAGATCACACTTTAAGGAAACTAAAGAGAATTTAATGTGAGGATTTAATTCCGGAAGTATTTAAAATAATATTTATTATTAACAGATTTATAAATAGTATGCCGTTAATTATTTAGTTTATTGATTTGTACTAAAATAATTGAATGTAAGTGATTATAGTGAACAGACGAATAAATCAATAGATAATAATTTTACATAATTTATTTTGTACTAGACTGTACAATGTTTATAAGATGCTTAATCGGAGACATGGGAAAAAATATTCCCGCTCGTCCTACCAATCGGAGTTCCGATCGGAGGACAGGGAAAAACCCTACAGAAACAAAAAGTGTTGGAATGGTGGGCCTAAACCAGTGTTAGCGACACGAACCTCCTATGTTTTAGTTTTAATATTTTTAATAGTTTTTTTATGTCACATATGTCACCTTGTCTTTGTGTTTTGAGTCCGACTTTTGATGATTGTGTAAAAATGTAATTTTCTGTAAAGTGATTAAATAAATAAAATACCGAAGTTTTTTGCCTTTCGGACCTCGCTCACCATTAACAACCCGCACTCAGATTATGTGTGTTATCACAAGCTAACATTGACCAATCAGTCTATTTTCTAATTTACTGCCTTTTGATAAACCGATAGCTATCAAGTCTAGAAGACACTCCGAGGCTGATTAATTGTTCAGAGAACAGGAAGTGAAGAAACTGATGGATGATAACATTATTGAACCATGTCACTCACCATGGAGAATGGATTTCTGTTTTTGGTATACCGTATTATTTTCATTCGGATAGGGGGTACTGCACATGTATCAACAAAACTAAAAACTTTTTTGAACGGAATCGGCGTTGCTACCAGCTATACCACTCCATATAACCCTCAAGGAAACGGCGAAATTGAGAGGTGCAATGGTATGGAAGACTATACAGCTTACATTATACTATACAGATCTATGGATCTACCTATTATATGCTGGGAAACTGTTTTACAAAAATCACTACATGCCATACGATCATTGTTATAAATAAAAATAAAATAAAATAACTTTTATTTCAGACCAAGTAAAGATCCATAGTGGGTTAGTAAACAATAATCTTAAATGTATGTTAGTATCAAACATGGGTATTTATTTTGTAACAAGTTTATGCTTAGCAACTGGATGTACACCATATGAGCGTATGTTCAACCATCCTCGAAGATCTACGAATGTGCAATCCATGCCAACGCGGTTGACGGTAGCCGAGAAAGCGCTGTATAGAAATCAAGCTCGTAAAACAAAATACGATCCTCTTGTCGAGGAAGTAGATTTACTAGAAACTAACAATCTCCATTCGCATATTCGACTGCAAAACGGCAGAGAGCTAGTGGTGTCCAACCGCCACCTAGCCCCGACAGGAAATTGTTCTGACTCAGAATCGGACCTGTCAAGTTGGAACTCTGCGGAGGGCAATGATGACATTTCAGATGCAGCAGCAGATGATAGCCCTGAAATTGCTCAGAGTCCTATTCTTCGTCGTTCGATAAGAAATCGATGCCAACCAACTTATTTACAAGATTACTACGTTTTCTCTTAACCAGAGGAGAATGTGGTGATATGCAACCTCTTTTATATAATTATATAGTTTATGCTTAGTATTTAAAGTCAAAGGTCTCGGGTTCGAACCCACGGCACACACCTCTGTCAAAATTGTTAAGATTCGTCTTTTCAAAGATATGTGTGTATTTATCATATAAATTATCGCTCGCTAAAGGTGAAGGAAAACATCGTGAGGAAACCTGCATGTCTGAGAGTCCCTAAAAAGTGCTCGAGGGAATGTGAAGTCTACCAATCCGCACTTGGCCAGCGTGGTAGACTAAGGCCTAACCCTTCTCATTATGAGAAGAGGCCCGAGCCCAGCAGTGGGACATGTATTAGATACAGGGCTATTATTATTATTATTTAAAATATCATAAGCCATAGCTTGACATTATTATTCATTGTGGAATTCTAATTGAATAAAGGCATAATTGATTGAAATGTTGGTTTTATATTGTAACAATCATAAAGAAATTAAGTAAATAAAAAAAAAGATGGAGAACCGTATTTGAATATTATTTTACCTATTGTTGTAGGCAACCAGCAATTATGACAACGTTTTTTGCTCCCGTCAACCTCAACCGTCAACCGTGCACCGCATTTATCCCTCTGCCCCGTGTTCGATTCCTATTAAAATAGAGCCATGGTTACGTTATGACCTTGAACGGCAGATTACACTTTAAGTGATCCGATAACATTATTGCCCAGTTGCAGATTCACCTATGAAGACGGATGCTAGCTATCATGGCGGTACGGCATTCAGAGCAGCTTCGAGGGATCCTTGACTCCCCTCCGATCTCAATTATCTAGTTTATTCCCTGATCCACTTTAGCACTTTACTCCCTCCCTACAGACGTCACTTAGTTTATTAAAAGAACGTAAAAAGTTATGTGGTGCAAATACCAGTATTTTATATCTGACCTCTAACTCTAGACTTTTGGATTATCAAAAGCTTTGCTAAGAAAGAACCAAGATCAAAGGGTTTATTAAATCCTAGACGAGACCAAGATTTTTTTATAAGAAAACTAGCTGACCCGGCGAACTTCGTACCGCCTAACAGTCAATGAATGTCGTGTTACCTTTTAGCTGAACTAATTTAGGCTTTGATGAACGTAATACAATGATACAAAATAATATTAATATAGATAGAAACATAAATGTATTTTATTATGATGAATGAGGTCATCTACATCTTTATTTTTAGCGGCCAAAATTGCTCGCTCACTTAACCATTTAGTATTTTTGTGGTTAGCAATGATATCCGGGAATACTTTGTTGATAAGCTCGTCTTTTGATGATACGAAATTGAAAACATTTTTAGAAAATGAAATCAAACCGCTCGATTTGTCAACAGGAACACGGCCATTACCGATAGTCAGCAATTGCTTCGAGAAATCACAAGCAGATAGATCGTTCAACAATGCAACTCACATATTTACAGACAGTTGAAGTTTCTTTGCATATCGCCACAGATCTGATGCTTTGAGGCAAGCGTTTTTTTCGTCGGCAGCAGTAGATCTTGCAATGACTGGTAGTGTTTGTCGGAAATCGCCAGATAATAAAATCATTGCACCACCAAAACATCTCGAGGTCTAGTGCTTCCAATGCGCGTTTGTGTGTCATTGTGCGCCATTGTCCATTCGTCCCATATGATGATTTTTGATGCTACTAAAACTTTGGCCCTTGCGGAGTGTTTCGAAATGCTACATGTCAGTTGTTCAGTAGTTTAAAGGTTTAATGGCAATTTTAACGCTCAGTGAGCCGTACGGCATCCGTCTAACAATGTGGCCGCTATTGCAGAAGAAGCAATTGCTACCGCAATTTCGGATCTCGCACGTACAGTGGTCAAAATCAATGACATGAGGAATGTCTGCCCAGTTCCACCGGGGGCATCAAAAAAAAATAAGTCGCCATAATGACAATTTCACTTTACCACTAAGGCAGCACAAACCAGGCGTTTCACCAGCAAACTTCAATGCTCCACAGTGCTGGCAAACAACGTCCATTGGACCAATGCAAACTAAACGATGCAAGCTGTAGTCGATGGTGCAATCATATAGAAACGCTGCTCGATTCAAATCAATACTTGAACCATTTCTTCTTGCACTTCGAAGATTATTCCTCTGTTCATCTGTACGATAAGCTCGACGATTTCTCGTTTCTAACCTAGCTGTTTCACGGGCTGCCTCTCTTTGCTCTTGTGTTTGAAAAGCACGAATTAATTTAACGCATTGCAATATCGGCATATAGTCATCATTGGTCCAATATCAAAATTTTCATCAGCACTGTAGTTCGCAGTGGGATCATATTGGAATGCCAAGCGATTGTATGATGCCAATGATCTTCGTGTGCTCACGCGTTGTCTCAATCGGGTTTCCAATTGTAATCTTAGGAAACGAATAACTAATTTTTTTTACTTTTTTTTCACAATTTCACAGTAAACACAATACCGGTTTGTCACATGAATTTAACTGAGCAGAAAACAATGAGTGGCTGTCAAACAATGTATCACGCACCGGCGCCATCTACTTAAAATATTGGTTTGTAGCACAGATATAGATCTACATAGATAACGCAAGTATCACGATTTGTATTGAAACCAAGCGTGCCCACTTTTTAATACCTTTTGTGACGTCACAGCCGAAATTTAGTGACGGGAAATCCAAACCGATTCAAAGACACCGATGCCGCCGATGCCAATCCGCCCAGTACGTTCAACTGGAGCCGTCCGCTATGATTTTCTCTGACAAAAGACGCGCGTGGACTGAAGTTAGAGGCGACCAACCTCGACGCTTGGTCGGGGTTGAGACACGCGAAGTACATGCATCTGCGTTATCTATGTATATCTATATCTGTGGTTTGTAGTGCATGCTATGTATCAGAGATATGTATGTAAAAAAAGATTTTTCCGCTTTTCTGTTGAAATTTTTATTGTTTGCCTAAATTTTCTTTGCTATAAACCTCACGGAGCCTGAGACCTTTCCAACAAATGCAAAACCGTGGAAATCGGTTCGTGCGTTCTGGAGTTATAGCGTCAGGAAGGAAAACCCGACTTATTTTTATATAGTAAAGAAGATATTTGAGATGGGAAATATTTTCTAAAGTATTGTCAGAATATACCGGGTAAGTTTATCTTATTTAAGAAAGGGATCGAGTTCTGACAGAGTTCCGGTTGATATTCATACTGTGGAATGAATGGTGTATGTATGCTTCGAAATTAAAAAAAATATATATGGCAACTATACTTTCTATCCGCAAAATATTAGATCCTTCAGCAAATAATAGATCTGTCAGCAAAATAATAGATCTGACAGATCCATTACTAATAGGTCTATTATTAATTTATCACATTGACACACCTTAGTATGTACAAGTTTACACACAGTACCAGTAACTATGCTTAATCGCCAATGAATCACTTGAAAAACTACTTAATAAATTCTAGAATTATCAGCAAAATGATAGATTTGCTATCATTTTACTGATAATTCTGCTATATATTTGAAGAAAAATGTAATTCGACGATCAAATTAAAATAGATCTGTCAATAAAATAATAGTAATTTGCTGACAGATCTATTATTTTGCTGACAACAATTAGTGGACTAATTCTATTAAATTTTGACAGATAAAATAACACCCTTTGAAATCACCATTTAAAAGAACTATGCGGTTAATTTAAATTTGGCTTTCACAAAGTTAGTTTTTGTTCTAATAAACCACCGTTTAATTTGAAAAATTGTCGAGATTCGTAATTTTTTATAATTCGGTATGTTAAGTTTTTTTTTTGTGATTTTTTTTTTATTTTAAATTTGTAGAGACAGTTATTTTAAACAACTAATTTGAATATTTTATTTTTTTATGCATTGGTTATTTTTTTATGATTTTTTAAAGTTTTTGATCTGATGACGTCACAAAGTAGCCTGAATAATTTCTCAGAAGAACGAATCATATGGAACTGCCATAAGCATGTACTTTGCCTGCCATACCTACGTTCACAAACATGGCGGATTAGGGATGTTCACTCGCCTGTCTATCTAATCGATAAAATTATATTGATGGATGTCTGGCGTTAAGATTGTTCAACTAACCTTAAGAACTTTGATTTTTATACTACTGTCGGTGAAACTAGATAATTTCAAGATTTCCATCTAGTTTTATTGTACCTAGATAGATAGATAAAAACTTTATTTGTACATCATTTATAGGACATTTTTAATTAACCCGCGACGCAAAAAGAGGGGTGTTATAAGTTTGACGTCGATGACGACAGACACCCACACAGACGATGTCTGTCTGTGTGGGTGTCTGTGACATCGTAGCTCTCTAACTAATGGACGGATTTCGATGCAGTTTTTTTTTTACGAGAGCCAGTATCCATGCAATGGTTTTTAGCTATGTTTGGTATAAATCGGTTCAGCCATTTACAATAAATGGAGGGTAAAGGTGGGGATGAAGAATCGATTATTTTCAAATATGCATACTCAAGTGGGGTATCAAATGAATGGTAAAAATGTGTACATTACAAAAATATATATTTTTCATAAATATTGATTTTGCCATTTATTTACAAGAAATTAGTGTTTGAAGTGGAGATGAACCATCAAATATTTTAAGATATACCTTAGCCCAACTAAGGTATAAAATGAACGGGCAAAACGTGTTGATTATAAAAGAAATATGTTTCATGAAAATCGGTTCAGGCGCTTACAAAAAAAACAACAAAAACAAACAATTCTATGTGTAAGTTAAATGTTATGCTTAAAAGTATTAGTATATGTAGATAGTATAGATTAGAAACCAACATTATTTTATGTAGGTACTTTATTCAAGAACTGCCCTTACCAATTCAAGATCTTTTGCATTTTGTGGATGTGAATAACCCGAACATGATGGTTGATCAATAGTGTTTGCTCTGTCAATAAATGCCAATTGGGATGGGTGGTTTACCTGAAAGGGCATAAGAAGTATAATATGGATATGGTCACAAGTAATAGTAGGAAGTTACAGAAACATAGACTCTGTTTGGTAAATTGTAAAAAAGAATTAAAATAATTTTTGAGTTAAATGGTTTTATTAAAACTACCAGTCCACTCAGGCTTCCATGGCACAAACATAGTCTATGTCACTCGAAGATAGTGAAGCTTTCCAAAGAAAAAAAAAATCTTTAAATTGATGCCGTAGTTTCGGTGCTTATTTGGTGCAAACAAACAATAACATTTTTCTCTTAAGATATTATAGATAAAGATCTTAATTACCTACATAGATAAAATATTATTCTTAAAGCTAAAAAAAAATTGATTAAGGTTTAGGGACCAATTATCACATCACTTATCACTCTGGGGCATTGATCTGTCAAAAATAATAACGTAGAGTGTATGGTAATCGGATCAACCTATCAACAGGAACAACTCACAACATTACCACTACTACTATTACTACTTTCTATTGCTCTACTACATTAGACCCAAAAACAACAGTTTGATAAATTGCTTGCCTTTGTAAATACTCTTGGGATAGCATCATCTCTCAATCTAACTATGTTTAGAGTTTTATTGAATGCACTCTCTTCAAAGTGCAATGAGCACACATGAATTAAAGACTCCTGGCCGGATATTTTCTAAGCCAATCTTTTCTAACCATTTCCTTTTCCGGGATTCGTTTCTTGGTAAACTATAACAACAAATAATACTTTGAATAACTTAGTACTTAATTTATCGATAAGGTTCTATGTTCGATGATGGCACAACACTAGCATCCGTTAATGTTTTTGAAATGAATGAATTATTAAGAATATTGCGGGTTTCTGCAGCTCACAACCAAGATGATTCGAAGTTATATCACAGTTTTGCACAATAATTAAGTCGAAAACACTAGAAAAATATAAAAACCTCACAATGACATCTTCTCACTTGTCAAAAAAACCGTCAAACACCGTTTAGTAAAATGGCGTCCTTGGCAGCAGAAGTACATTAGCCAATGAGGAGAGTGCTGATAAAAAGAGTGTTAGTCATTATTCCTAACGTAAAACTGGTGTTGTGAGAAAGAGATAGGTATAACATTATTATTGCTGTGTCAAATAGAGCAATTACGGCAATTCCATATGATTCGTTCTTCTGAGAATAATTTAGATCCTTGACACATTTCAAGTATATTTAAAAAAAATAAGGAACTTCACCGGGACTTCAAATTTGACAGTGACACTTGACATATGACACGGATGAATGATGCTCAAGCTCACGATTTTTTCTTCATTCTTGCTTTGACTTTGGCTAATTACTTGTTTTGCCGTGATTTTCGCTGTTAAAAGTGATATAAAAAGATAATAACCATTTATAATGAATCGAGCAAAGACTCTTAGTGCGAAATGCTTCATCCTGTCTTGTAAAAACACTACTACTAATAGCCGGCACAAAGTTTTTGTGTTGGTAAAAGAAACTCTGAAAAAGAAGTGGTGCGAGGAAGTGAATGTGGAATACGTGCCTGGGCGGTGTTTGTATTGTTGTGAAGATCATGTAAACCCAGTAATCGAAACCAGAATCCCTTTTTTGCAATCACACTTTTCCGACCACTCGACCAACGAGGCAGCAAATGTATAAATGTAAATAAATAAACAAGTGTGGTTTAAATATTTTTTATATTTAATGTTTTTGCACTATCAATAATTTTTCTGTAAATATAAGTTTTCCAAAAAAAATCTGCTTGTTTTATTAAATCCCTGGTGTATTTGAGCATCATAATCATCATAATTTAACCAATGCAAGGTTATCTGTTTATTTTCTTCAAATTTAGGATCAGCAAATGCAAAATACAGCTTTACTTTTATTTGCAGCATGCATTTGAACAACATATCTGTCTTGCACAATACCATTATTAACATAGCTACATAATGTTTTATTTGAAGCAGAGCTTTAATTTCTATAATAAAATCTTCTGCAACTCCATCAGGTGAAGCACTCATTATTCCATTAATGAGAATAAAGACTGATTTTCTTATTTGTTTTTAAGTATCTTTTCTGCTTCTACAATAATACTTTGTTCTATTTTTTTTCCTCTCTTTATAAATTAAGTTTCTGGCACTTTGTATCCTCCTAAAATTTGTTGCACTAATGTACCATCGGTCTTGCACCTTGAGGTGTCAAATATCTTAGAAGCTGTTATCCTCCCTTGCCTTAAATTATGCCACAGCTTTGAATGCACTTGCATACTAGTTTTACTGCTGAGGTTTGGAAAAATTACACCTCTGGTGTAATTTTATTATTTAGGAATGCCATGTATTTTTGTCATAATCATCATTTTCACTCTCTAAATAGTCTATTGCCAAGTCAAATATATTATAACTTTGCTTCTTATTAGTAAAGCATGTTGCTAGTGACTCAGTGACATTTTCTTTCTTACATTCTTTAAGAAATTTACTTAAAACACTAGGATCTTTTGGAGCCAACTTAACTTTTTTTGATTTTGGATCAAATACCAGATAGGCTTAGGCTTTAGGCTTTTTCCAATAACATTCTATGGAAGTTGATGCAGGTTCAAAGCTTCTTTTATCGAGCCAAAATAAAAACACAAGTGAATGCTTGCAACCACCAGCAGAAGCAGCACAGCTATCACAAGTTGTATGTAGTAATACATCGTCTTTTTCATTGATTGTTACAGTTTAGCCGACAGTCGATGCTCTGGTACAACTTTAGCTCTTACAATGCATTCGACTTGGTTTCTTTTAACCTCCACATACACATACTCGACAGCGGTGTCAACGTAAGATTCACAAAATGACCTGTAACAATAATTATAAGAAGTCGGTTATTATCGCTTTAATGGTGATATAAGCAATTTGAAACTTGATTACGATAATTTGTGTATCAATATTATTACTTACATCAAAGCCTGGGCCCCGCGGATTTCAGCAATGTTATGGTTATCATTATTATTCATGAACTCCAGAATCATAACATTGTCCAATTTGGGCAAGTTGGTAGAGTTGGTGCGTACAAACTGGTCCATATTTCAAACAAAATCCAAACGGTGGGCAAGCAGTTCCTTCAATCGAGCAGTGGTCAATGTAGTAGGCGATATCAAAGTCCAAAAGAGAGCAGGGTTGGTCAAGAGAAAAGCACAAGGAACAAGCACGATTAGAGCAACGAAAAACAAACCAGAAAAGCTACGAACATAACAATCATTGACAGTTAACAGTTCACTGACAGTTGAATATTTTTTGTAATGCACTGACAATTCGTCAATTCAGCCTACTTTGTGACGTCATTTAGAGGTCAAATGAAAGTCATCTGATTTTACATATTTTTGTTAAAATAAACGCAATCTTACAATTTTAGGAGCTAAAATTACGAAAATACGACTCGGGAACCTGAAATCTTGAAATGGTTTTGGAATTGGCATAGGTTGATTTTTACTTAACATACCGAATTAATATTAGGTCAAGTGTATTCACGGAGACGAGTTAGTAGAGCGTTAGCTCACTTACACAATTTTTTAACTGCAATTGGTCAGTGATAAACGCTAAGGCGGTGTACACAGTACGAGTACTTTTTGCAGTGTTGCCACCTCAATTTTAGAAATGGGGCAGTTGAAGAAACTAAAAAGGGCTAGATCGGGCTGTCAACGTGAAAACTCAAAAAACTTAAACTATTACAATGTTCTATGAAAAACCTCAAATTACAAAGATGAACTTTAGGCGAATGACTTTCAATGAGGGAAAAATAAATGTTCTTTCATATTATTTTTATATTGCAAAAAACAATTGATATATCAACTTATGAAAAAATAGTGTTTTGATACACATCTTAAATTAGTCGGTTTATAAAAAGAAAACGCACCAGGAATTCCCCGCCGACTCTGTAGACTCCACGGGGAAGACCCGGACCGGCGCGGCGTAGAAATGCGGTATGTTGCCATAATCGAACAAATGATATCAACGGATTATCTACAAACATCAATATTTATGACACAAATGTAAAAAGAGCTAAATAGCCCTTTCCGGGCTAAATATTTAAACAACGAGTTCACCTACACTAAAAAGTGCTAGATCTAGCCCCCCTAGCTAAGGTGGCAACACTGCTTTTTAGTCTACTCATACTTCCCGTACTGTGCAGACGTGCTCTTACTTGTGACTGTATGCTCAACTTGTGAATCGAACAACCTGCTGAGAAAAGAAAACGGCGGGTGAGAAGTTTAAAATAAGCTAGATGATAATTCTATGATAGTCATGGATAACGCTAGAATCCCAACTCAGGATCACTAGGAAAATTGAGCGAATCCCAACGGCCAAATGTAAAAAACAGGATATACTTAATTGGTTACGCGAAAAAAATATTACTTGCAACGCTGAAATGTTAAACGTGAATTATTAAACATCGTTAAAAATCATAGACAGCGATACGACGCTTGCATTATAGACGAAATGGCAAAATCACAAAACAAAACTGTATTGAGACTGCCACCGTATCATTGCGAATTAAATCCAATTGAGCTAGTGTGGGCTCAAGTTAAAGGAAATGTAGCTTCACACATGAAAACACACAAAATGGCAGAATTAAAAATTGTATTAAACGAATCAATTCAAAATATTGACGCAGAGAAATGGAAAAAATGTATTAAGCATGTCATAGAAATAGTTGAGCCCAAAATGGATGCCATGGATAGAAACGTGGAAGCAATGACTGAAAGATTCATAATGAATGTAGGAAACGACGACAGTAGTGATAGTACGGAGAGTGATGATGATGATGCTGATATGTTATAAACTTGTATATATATGTAGATATTATAATATAATAAAGAAAATAAATCATTAACTCTCGATTTTATTTCTTTCTTTCATATCCATCAGATATACAAAAAAGTAGGTCTGTACCAACCCATAAAAGAAAATTATCAAATAAATGTCTCTCAATTTATACGACAGACGAAGCCGCAGGAATAAACTAAGCGAACTCTTAAGAAGCGCAGTGTGAACGCACATTTACATTTCTAAAGTATTGTTAACGCCCACTGATCCTAAAAAAGTTCTTTTTTGTCTTTGTCATTTGTATGATAATGTGCGATAGAGAAGGCGCTATACTAACTCGTCTCTGTGAATACACTATAACAAATTAAATTGTTTTTTTGTAAGGGAGAAACCTCTGATGAAGGAATACTATGGATATGCTGTAAAAAAATGTTAAATGAAAAGTCTAAATCTGAGCTAATAAGGATAGTGTCATCTTTGTCTAGCATATGTTATTAAAGAGAGATAACTATATGATTATCTGTTCTTTTTAGTTGCAATTTCATCTGTCATTTTATTTGCGTGATCGATCCGCCATTTTAGTCTGCCGTTGTTGACTGCTATAATTGGACAATTGGTTTGAATGTAGTGTTGTAATCAAACATCTTATCGATGTTTTTTATAATACTCTTATAAATGTATTTTGTTGTACACAGATTATCTGAAAACGGAAATAGAAAAAGAATTTGGTTGGAAGCCATAGGACAAGAAAATTTAAGAACAAATGTTAAAGAGAAGATATTGGTTTGGACATTTTAATGAAAGTGCATTTAACAAAACTCTTGAAATCGTAAGTCTTAGAGATGATACAGTGCCATGTCTGTTTCAAAGAGTAAGTACCTATCTAGTATATTTTGTAATTCAAAACGAATACATAATGCTTAACAATCCACTCAGCATTACCCTATGATTATCAAGTCATCCGAGAGCTAATACACAAGGCATTGGGTCCCATTCAATAGATATTTATTGATTACATCCAGTTAAGTTTTTCTCTACTTCGTAAACATAATAATTATCATTAATCAATGTTTCGATATAATTATAATTTCAGGATCAACCTTCAGATCAGCACCAACCTCCATCGTCAAATAATGCTGAATATTCCTAAGGCAAACAGCATAGTTTGGTATGTGATGTTTCCAATTAATTCAAATATTGCAAGAATATAAAATAATGCTCACAGAATTGATTAAACATAATATGGTTGATATTATTGTTTTAGGGTGATGTACTCAAAGTAGTCCACCAGTTACAAGAAATTTATTTTGTGCAGCGAGCCTTAGAAACGAATGCCCGCGTCCGCGTGGCGTCACGCTCACGCACGCCGTCCTTGTTAATTTGTCGTATCGACAATCGAGGGGTAAAATATACTGTGGTACAACACTAGTCAGCCATTTTACTTGCCGTAGGTATGCACGTTTTTTTTGTAGGTAAGGCAGTTCCATATATTTCCTTGTTCTGAGGGAGAAACAAAGTCGATTTTTTAAAATATAATATATTTTTGGGCGGTTTAAGAATTTAGACATAAAATAACAACAATCTCAGTACTTACGGCCATTTTACAATTTAGACAAAACAATTACTCCAATATGTCTAACTTCATATACTAATCATCTCACTTATATTTATGATCAAACTAATCGAAGTCCTATGTATTATAATTTTAAAATAATAAATATTGCAATGTAATATCGGCCAAATCAAAGACGCCAACCTATCTCTGACAGTTCTCCTTTTTTTTACTGTTCTCCTAGTCTATGGTCTCCATGACATCACAATAAGGTTTTATTCCTATTCTCTAAAGACGTTGCTAACAATATTTATTTAATCAAAGTACCATCATTGCTATCTATGCTCTTTTGCCATATCGTAGTTAATTGATCCCTTTACTAAAAAAACCATTCGGACGTGTATCAATAAAACCTTTGAAGGCGCTTTGGAATGCCCCATCGGAGTTGTTTTATTTCCCCTGCAAGAAGTTATCCAAATTTGGAAAAAAATGGTAATCTGTTGGAGCAAGGTCCGGGAAGTACGGAGGATACTAGGTCGGTGGATGTCTGCGACAATATTCCAATTAGTTTTTAGTTTAAGATCTTAATTTTCGCATAAAGTAATATTGGAATACAAAAAGATCTTATTCTAAGTGTACACCCTCTTAAATAAGTAATGAGTGTTGTTTAGGCTGCATCACCTTTCTCAACATTTAAAACTGATTCTAAGTTACTATTTAAAACGTATTTTGCATGCATAATATCATATATGCGTAAAGTCGAACTTGTAATGCACACTTTTTACCAAACACTGATTACTAGCAATATATGCAATTTTAAACTAAAACTTATAATTAATCTATATATATATATAAAATTGAAACCCGTTTTCCGTTGTCACGACATAGCATGAAAACGGCTTGACCGATTTGGCTGTTTTATTTTTTGTAGTTTACTAATACTCTGTAGGTACAAGGTTCTTACGGAAAAAAATATAAAAATGAAACCCGTTTTCCGTTGTCACGACATAGCATGAAAACGGCTAGACCGATTTGGCTGATTTCTTTTTTGCAGTTTTCTAATACTCTGTACAAGGCTTTACGGAAAAAAATATTAAGAAAATCTCTCAGAAAGATTGAAAAATATACATTTAATTTTGCATATTTTAAAAAAGTGCGTTACGAATGTCAACGTCATTCAATTTAAAACAAAAAACTCTGTTGATCTAATGACACCACAGACATAACCGCGAGCTGTGAAAATATATATTTTGTTTTTTATTTAATAAAGGTTGTTTTTTATTTTATTTAAATGTCCTTCTCAGGTATGACGAGACCAGGGAAATAGGTATTCATTTTTATATGGAGGATATTATAGATTTCAGTTCAAATTGAATAGGTACGCATACATAAGATAGGTCAGCTATTCAAAATAAAGTAGTGCATCAAATTTACGCTAAGGCGGTACGAAGTTCGCTGGGTCAGCTAGATAGATAAAAAAACTTTATTTGTGCATAAGATATAGGAAATACATTTTGTACGAAGGTTTTAATTACAATATATTATGTATATGCACAAAGGGCGGCCTTATCGCTTAACGCGATTTCTTCCAGGCAACCTTTGGATGGACATTAGTGTAAAAGATTTACAGAAGGTAGTTAAGAATAAAACCAAATAACGTGAGGAAAGAGAATCTGTACATTATTAAGGAATTGCAATGGCACCGTGCATGTCTGAGCGAATCGAGGGACCGGTTGCCGCGTCGAGCGTAAACATACATATACATGCTCTAAGATAAAGTATTTAATCTGCATTTTCCTACATTTAAGAGGAGACTAAATAAAATTGAAATTAAAATAAAATAAAATTTACTTACTAATTCTAATACAAAAAAAAATAATGAAAGGAAAATGTATGGTGGTTATGAAGTCGAATTAGATTTGTTTTGAACTGGGTTCTATATGCTATTTTTATGGCCTTGTTTTGAACAACTTGTAACTTGTTGTAGTAAGTACCAGTTAGACTACTCCAGACGGGGTGATTGCATAAGTCAGTACGGGTCTGACGAGGGTAGAGAATAGTTACGAAGTTTTGTGGCAGCGCGGGCGCTGAGATTGGACTGAAAATTTGGATTGGATTGGATTGAATTAGATTTCGATTGAATTTAAAATCTGTGACGTTAATAGCTTTATTTACAAGCTGATCGGCGTTATAGGTCAAGTTCAGTTTACTGTCCATAACAGTGCCAAAATATTTAACGGATTTGCTCCAGGGTTAAGAGTAGCCATCAATTAAGACAAAGCGTGTTGGTAGCGCCCTCTTGATTAATTTAAATTATGTGGAACGCCACCGGAACAATATACCTATAAATTATTAGCGTCACTCACTGTCCGTGGCTAAAGCATTTCGTAGTGAGGTCAACGCCGGCGGCGGCGCGGCGGTGCGCTGCGTCTGGCCTAGCGCCTTGTTTATAGTCATTGCAATATGCTTGTTTATAGTGATTAGAAACTGTATGCGCTTAAAGCGAAAAGGAAAATTGTTAGATTATAATCGAGTCGACAACTAGACAAAATTCCACTGGTTCAACTAAACAAAACATCACAAAAACGAGCTCATAAATTCAAATATTTAGGTTATATATTTACTCCCAACGTCAAAGACGACTTTTAGCTCGAACGTGAACGGAGTGCGTTATCGATAAGAGCGAACATGATAGTTCGCAGAATTGCGCGCAGCTCACTTCGTGTGAAAATAATACTTCCGTGCCTACAGTACCACATTTTATACCTGCAGCCTGTGAGCTAGATATACTCAACGGGCCTATAAATCACTCAGAGTTCAATACAATAATGATTTAAGAGTGCTGGAGAAGCTGCCTCGCTTCTGTAGCGCATCAGGGATGTTTACAGACGCGCATGTCAATTGCTTTTATAGTACAATGCGTAAAAGATGCGCATCCCTGGTGCGTACAGTGCGGGGTAGCTCAAACAGCATCCTGGAAATGATATCAATCAAAGTAGATTGCCCGTACGTGGGTCGCTGCGACGCCATTTCTCGTGGGATGGCGGCGGTGGCGGCGCGGCGGCGTGGCGGTGAACTGTGTGCCCATTTCACTTTTGGTAATTTAAATAAGTTTCAAATTGTATCTTTTATTAATTTTACGCATTAAGCTTTACTAACATTTTGAGTCAAGGTCACTTGAACAAAGAGATTTTATAGGTATATTATAATATTATATTTATATATAAGTGGTACAAGGATAAATCTTGTTCCCCATTATCACATCCAGTTAAAATTACCGCTTTAATCACTACAATCGGACTACCCTTAACCGAGTGCCGTATAATTTTAGCGAATTTAAATTAACATAATCGGCACACCAACTTTTAAATTGATTGATGTAAGGGGGTGGCTTTCCCAAACGACTTTTTTTCTGTCCTCGTTGAAAGTCGTATTTGAAAAGAAGAATATTGTATTGAATAATTTTTTATAGTATTCTATAGGTAGATATAGGGTGGGGGCAAAAATATTAATGGGCTAGGATGAAATTTAAAGTTAGAAATAAATTCCTAAAGTCCAAATTTTCGCTTTTCGGTGCTGTCCCAGTACTTTTTTTACAAACAAAATTATAAGTTATAAGTTAATGAATATTAGTAAATTAAGGTTACAACCTACCCTATTTCGTAGGATATTAGTTTCATCATACAATTGAACTTTCGACACATTGAGTTCGGTACTCTTTGTACTCTTTTGTAAGGGGGCCCATCTTAAATATTTATTTTATTTAGTTTCAGTATTTGTTGTTATAGCGGCAACAATTATACATCATCTGTAAAAATTTCAACGTCCTAGCTATCACGGTTCTTGAGATACAGCCTGGTGACAGACGGACGTTCGGACGGACGGACGGACAGCAAAGTCTTGGTAATAGGGTTCCATTTCCTTTGGGTAAGGAACCCTAAAAACATAAAAAATTTCATAAGCTTTCAAATAAGGTACAAAACTCTGATGTAACAGGAATATAACAAAGTTATTGACGAAACAATGGTGCAAAGGTGGTCAGATTTACCATATCGGTGGATAAGCACACCTTTTCGATGGATAGGCATAACATTTCAGTGGATAAACAGAAAACTAATCGGTGGTCGGCTTATCGTATCGGAGACAACCCAAATTCAAACTCAAATTTCTCCTCAGTCTTAAATGATACGTTTATGTGCGTAAAATTGGGGACATTTAGTATCCCATAGATTACAATAAATCTAAAAAATATCCAAAAAAGCTATAAATAAAAAAGTTCACCGAAAAGGTACAAAAAACACCACTTGTTGAAATTGACCCAAGGGTAGTCCGGGGGCAGGCAGAGAATTTAAAAAAAATAATCCGTAGATAGAAGCCTCGTTTTGCTCTAGCGTCCGCGACACGCGACCAATAATGTTATTCTTTAAAATGACTGCTTGGTCATTTCTTGGCGTCATTATGGCACGCTTACAAAGCCAAGAGTTCCCACAATTTGTTACTTGATCGAGTTTGACATAAGTTCAATGGAAGTCTAACTGTTCCTACTTCTTGAGGAAACATATCATTTCATACTAAGCAACAAATCGGAGAACTCTTGAGCATTGCTGTTTCCGCCAATTAAAGCCCGCATGTTGTGTTGGTCAGTTTAACCTATGAGGGGCCAGAGAATCGAGAATTTTAAAATTGCGTTTATTTTAACTGCCCTTGTTCCTCGCGGGATTGCAGAAAGTGTTTGCCTGAAATGGCCACAAAATAGCACTGTGATGCCTCCTATGGGCCTGTCGTCTTGTTTTGTTTATATCCTGCACCGTTCTGTTTACAGCTTAATTGTCTTGCGGTGCGCCATTATTCATTCATCACATACAAGCGTCCCAACAGCGTCACAGAAGCTGTGTATCACTATTGCGAGAGATATCACACACCGATGCTCCAAAAGTCTCTAACTGTAAGGGGATTTTAAACATGGCGTGTACAGTCTATTCACCTGGCAACAACGTATCAACAAATTTTCTATGTATATAAATACCATTTTTAATATTTATCACAGCTTATTATTTAAAACTAGGTTTTGCCCGCGCTTTGACCCGCGTTTAAACTTACTGCTCCGCTCCCGTAGAGTTTAGCGTAATGTTAAATATCTTAAGACCTTTTTTGAGACTTAGACTATCAAACTCAAAAGTAATTATTAAAATTCGCCCAGTACTTTTTGAGCTTAGCGCTTTCAAACAAACAAACCATATCCCGCGATTTCATCTGCGTGTACATCAATAAAAAAACACAATAACAGAAAATAAAAAACAAATAACCTACCTAAATAAACCTATTTCTGATGATAACTAATCTAAACGCAATAAATAAGCAAAATACCTATGAACTCTGAATCTATACGAATTTCTAATCCTACAACAGTATTATAAAATAACCTATACTTTAAAATTAATATCTATACAGTAGAGACTTATAAAAATAAACCGAAATAACCTACGACAAACTTAGTATTTGCGGTTCGATCATATAATGTTCTGGCATGTACTTGCAACCACTGGAATGTTCTGGCTTTTTATATATGTATATACTTTCCAAGCAAATAAAATAATGCTCTCTCAAAATTGGAGCCAAGTGGCAGAAGGTTATGAATTACCTTCCCGCTGACAACTTTGACTTGTTCTGGCAGATACTTGCAACTACCAGATTATCTTGCAATTTGTTTTAACACTTAAACATATCGACACCAGAAGTATCAATTACTATAAGGGACAAACCACGACTTCTCAGGAGAGCCAAAAAAATATTTTGTTGTTACAAATGCATCTGTACCTTTTTAATGTCTTTTCTTATCTGAATGTTGTCTAATAGAAAGTTTCTTAGAATTTTCTCTTCTATATATATAACTAAAAACAATAGATTTAAGTATAGTCACTGGTTTCGAAAATAGCCTGTCCCTTACATAAAAAAATATGTTTAGTTGTTCTTTTGCGGTATTGACTTTTCAGGAAACTCTAAAAAAGCTACTAAAAAGGACATAAATGACTATGAAATAGGATGAAAATCGATGTAATAAGAACGAAGATTGATATTATAGCCTATTTAGCAAAAGGGCAATTTAGGATCATATATTTGATATTTATAACTGCATCTAGGTCATTGCGCCCAACATTATTAGATATTTTTTTAAGTGGCATATTTTTTTTAATCGACTATTACTCTTTTTATTAACATTTAAAATTACACTATAATATAAGGGAGAAAACTAAATATATGCCTAACTATATATACATGAAAAAAAAAATACTTATTTTAATAACTCATATGAGTTTTTGGTAGGTTCTTATGAAGGAAGGGAACACGAGAGCGGAGCAGTGACCAAACGAGCATCACGCTAATAAAATTAAAGTCACAAAGATATAAAAATATCATCAATATTTATTTTTATTTCAGATAACTTAAATCAGTACCTACTTGTTTAACACATCACAAGCTAAAACTACATTTCATAATTTTAAAAACAGCACTCTTTTGGAACGGTGGTAACAAATGATCAGTTTTTCATAGATACCAAAACAGTTCATCAGTTATACAAAAACTCATCAGTTATGTAGAGTCAGCCTGAACAAGATTAGTCTCTCGAAAACAGCAAAACACCGTGTGATAAAGAAATTACGGCTGAGCTACTGAAAGTGGGTGGTTAGTTAACCACCCACTTTCAGTAGGTACCAGTTAGTACTGAAAGTCCTTTGGAAGCGCTTTAAATAAACTTATATTAGTATACTTATATTAGCGAACGTACGTGTAGTCCACCTGATGGTAAGTGGAGTACAGCCCATGGACATCAACAATCCACAAAAGCAGATTATAGATGCGTCGCTGCAGCTGAGGACTACGGTGGTATGCCTCATGTGCCAGTAATTTCAGGGCCTGATCTCACCACCAAACCGGAACACAGTAATGGAAGCACTACTATTTGGCGGCAGGTTAAAGGTGAGACGGTGGTGCTGCCGCCCTCGAGCTCATTCACAAGAGCTCTACCACCAGTTAAACTTTGTTTAAAGGCACAACATCAGAAGTATGGCATACCCATCGCGCTTCTGAGCTATGTATATAAACTGTTCTCGAGGTTCATTACGAACCGTCTCGCCTGCAAGTTCGACGACAGGCACAGAAAGCAGGCCGGTTTCCTAAAAAGGAATTTGGAACCATAGGCCATGTGGTCTAAGTATGAAAGTTGATAAGCTGCGGCAGGTTATACAAAAATCCCAGAGGTATAACTGGTCACAATGCTTGTAGTTTGTGGATCAACCTTGTTTTGCTGAAGACTAAGGCAATGCTACGGACCGGGACCCTTCAAAATACAAGCTGATTTGATCTTCAGAACGATTGGGCCTAAATATGTAAATGGAAAAGTCAAACTTTGAGAAACTTCTTCGTAATGTTTACTCGTGGAAGATATCCCAGTATGTGTTGCCAGTTATGATCCATGGTACTAAATATAGGAAACTGGCCGTTCACTATGTGCACCATAAAAAGGTTCAAAGTTCGTCAGCGTTTAATATAGCTATGTTATACACCATTCTAAACGCGATCGATTCAAAAATGAGATCTGTGAGACAACCAAAACTGCCGACATAGGGTAGCGAATTGCTCACTAAATAAGCAAAAGGCAGTTCAGATAGCTCGCAGGACCGATTGTCATTGGGCCAGAAAACTGGAGTGGCGGCCACGTTCTAGAAAGCCCCCTGCCAGATGGACAGATGATCTGATAAAGATAGTGATAGTGGCTTTAAACCGATAGCGGCGTTCCAATTATTATACTTACCAATCAATACAGCGCAAAATTCTGAATCTAACCTTATCTAAATTTATATTCAACTTAATTTGAAGGGATGGTATCTATGGTTATAAGGTATCATATCTTATAATCATACCATCCCAACAAATTTGTTTTGTATTATTTAATATTTAAGATTGTAAATACTTTATAATTTATATAAGTTAACCTACATGTGTATGTTTGTTATATTACTTCTAATTATATAATTACTTGACTTAATCTGGATATATGAACATACTTGAATTAACACCTAATTTTGAAGCATATTATAACTTTATAATATAGGTACCGAAAAGTCGCCAATCTAGCGATAAATTCGCTAAATTAGCAATAGGTACTATAATGATAGATTTTGCCACGACATCTAGGCAAAATAAAGGGAACTAATTAAAAACTCATAGATATTGCAAATCTTTTATTATTATTAACACTTTTTAGTTGATATATCATTTCAAAAAACAATAACACTTGTACGACGTTTTGCTCAGTATTCAGTTCCATTCGGGTGTGTAACAATTGATATAATAACAAAAAATCTAACGGTCACTTGACATAATATCACTTAATATAATTTTATTTAATATAACGATCAGTTGTCATATTGATCTGTTGATATAATTTCATTTTATCTAATTTCTTTTGATATAATGAACACTTTTTTTAATGCACATTTGACATAACATTCGTTTAGTTATATTCATAATCTCTAAGTAACTTTTAATATAATTTAGAATATTTTTATTTTATTAAGATTAAATAACTAATATAGCTATTGTATTAAGTTTTTGTTCTTCCCTTTATACCCTATACATCACCCAACTATTGATACCTCTATCTGGATGCAATCTGGACTTTAGGGCACCCCGACTCGGATAGGTTAAGTTAGAAGGGGATGGCGGGGTCTACGACCCCGCCATCCCCTTCGTGGTTTTTTTTTTTAACCAACCAGAAGTAGGAGCCCCGCGAAGCGGGGCTCCGTCGACCAAGTCCGACCTCGACCAGAAAATCAGGTCAAAAGAACATTAGGTTAAATGAAAGTTATATTAAAAGAATATTATGCATTTTGAAAATTATATCATATGAACTTTATACAAAATGTTATTATATCAAAGGAAGATTATATCATATAAAACATTATATCATATGAAATTAGGTTATTTGATAATAGAGCATATGAAAATTATAACATATGAACGTTATTTCAAGTAAAATTAGAGCATTTGTTATTATATCAAACATTACACACCCGTTCCATTCATCAGTTGATAAATAAAATTATTATTACAGATTTTGCCACTAAACGTAGGCAAAATAATCCATACTTAGATGTTACACTTTGACATTTTGTGCACAAGATACTTTAAACTTGCACTCTCAAGCACATATTAGACTTTTACCGCCGATCCCATGGAGACCCTGGATTATTTCGGGATAAAACTTTGCTAAAATGTTACATCATAATATCGCCGGTTAAAAAAAAATAATTAAAAGGGTAAGCAACAAAAAAATAAATGTTCAGAAGAGCCTTTCAAAGTTTTAAATTTTAGAAAAACTGACGCATTTTTGGCATTTATTAAGATTTCCTGAAAACTCATGAAAACTGAAACAGTTTTATAATCAGAAAAAAATAGGTTTTTGTCGTATAACAATAGCTTTAAATTTTCCAATAAGGAAATATGGCATAAAATACAAATGTTAAAATAAAATATTAAATGATAAGAATCCTAAGCGACATACCGATTGGTCACATCGCAAAGTAAAAGGGTAAGAAAGACTAGAGACAGTTCAATAAATATTATAGGAAAATAAGGATAAGGTACTTTTCACAGTGGTTATGTAAAAGATAATAGAGCACAAGAAACATTAACTTTAACAGGCTTTTAAAACAATACCAGGATATAAGACATTAGTAACACACAATGTCACTTGAGAGCAAAGGAAATAAAGGATAATCAACATTGGGCATTGCGTGAGTCTATGGAAATATGGATGAAGAGACATCCCAAAAATAATGAAGTAGCGCAACCAACACAATCTTTCATCAGGAAAAACGGGTATTACACTACACTGTAATAATTATAAGGGTCCCTAACTTGTTAAATAAGGTGAAGTAGGTACCTCATAAGTATTAGGGAGTTGATTACATAGAAAAAGTCTAAGGATCCTTAGTCTTAGGAGCCTTTTTCAGTATACTCTACCCGTTCAAGTAATTCTTATTTACACTAAATGGTAGATTTAAAAGATGATAGTTCGTCACTATACTCATTTTCATGTCAACCTACCTATTTACTAACAAGTGGATAGTAGGATGTTTTTAAATAAAAATGGACATTTTTGTTTAGATAATATTTTGTAATCTAGAAAAATCAAAGGTGAATCAATCAAACCTACCTGCTAATCATTATGGAAACAATAATACTGCAGCTAGTAGGTAGGTAGCTTAATAATTAATTACGAATACTTGGTATGTATCCGTAATATTCAACTTTTAAAAAAGAAGACTTATTTGGTATGGAATAACATGGCATATTTATGTCAAACAACAATGTTCATAGAAACATAGAAATAAAGGAATAAAAAAATATATTGTATTTACTTACAACTAAGTACGTTTACATTTTTAAGCTTATTGATTCGTTCCTAATAAAAAGACAAAGTCTCACTACAATACCTAAATAATCAGTTAAAAAGCGAATGAAGTGGAGACATATAAGTACTAGTACATCAATAAGAATTAATAAAAAGGACTAATTAATGGAACAAAATTAATGTTTACTTTATGGATAAAAACACACAGATACGCACAACGTTTACTGTACAATATTTTTCATCAAATTTGACAATTTGGTGAGTAAATTTCAATTTACATGCCACACTTTTATAAATCTCAGCTTAAGAAATAGTCAACTTGTTAATAAGGCTCTCCTATTTTGAAATATTTTTTGCTCTGCAGAAGTTGGCAGGTACATTCTTAGTATACCACATTTAACAGAACAGTCTTAGATCAATTATCATTACTATTTGTTTTACTTTACAGCTATCCAGATTAACATTAGATATCACAACTTTTTCTTAACATCATAAATCACAACTTTTTGTTAATCAGTCTTGATCCGAAACCTAGTATCTAAATATTCTTAGAAAAATAATATTATCAAATTTTTTTATTAAAATACTATTTCCATCATCTTGATATCAGATTCGGCCAAACAATCTTTTGCCTTTCTGCTGAAAGTTAAATCAAAGTACCCTGCCTGAAACTGTTGTCAAATCTTTGTGCTTACGCTCAGAAATGTGCAGCTGCGTGGGATAGCAGTCCGGTAAATCAAGAAACTTCGTTTTTAATACGATTTCTTTACGAAATCGGGTGCCTCCTCGGGTGGTTCTTTTTAAAAGTAGCTACTCTTATTTTACTAATCTTGCCCAGCTCTTACAGTCAGTGTGATTTAACTTCTCGACATCAAAAGGCTTTGGACTTTGTCTTGTCGTCTGAAAAACCGTATACCATTGCGATAGAGCACAGTTAGTAGTATTTTTAAATTGGTTGTCAATTGTTGCGTGTGCAGAATCGACTGTCATATAGGTGTCCCCCGTGAGTAAAAATATAATTTGAATAGATTTAATGTTTTTGCAATGTTGATCAGTTTTGTTGAGCATCGCTAGAACAATTTTGTTACGGTTCTGACCGGGACAGCAGTCACAATAGAGAATAAGTCGTTTTATTTTACGTTTGTCAAGATCAGTTATATATATCCTTAAAATGGTAGCCATTTCATTAGCACCGCGGTTACCTTGGCTTTCGTCCCAATAGTAGCAGAAGACATTTTTCGTACCGTTTACGTATACAACTGCGTTATAAACGCTAACCGCTGATACCGTAAGGTGTTGGGAACTTTCTGCAAGCCAAAACTTATACAAATAGATGCTGGATCAGTGTTATGCATACTTTTGTGCATCTTGTAGCGGTTGTATGTATGTTCTTTTTTAACAAGGTGTTCTTCGCTAGCTAGACTTTTTTTTTTTTTTTTTTTTTTTAATGGCAATCAGCCGATACTATCAGCAAATTCTGCCAGTGTCATGTAATGGCTACACATGGGATTTTGAGACTAATAATATTTATATTTACAACATAGTCATAGTACATTTGGCGTCCAGTGATGATTGGAACTAGCTAGTCTTTCTTCGGATTTAGGGTCAGACAGATTTTCAAAACGAGAGTATTTAAAGCATTTATATTTTTTGAGAATGTGGAATAAAAATTATAAATATATTAAAATCTTCTTTGAAAATTTTCCAGATAACGCATTCTGAAACAAAAATTCAGTCCTTGGAAACTATGATGTTCTTTATAATTTCCATACAAATTGGCCAAATTTTTGTACTCAGCTGTAAAGTATACTCGGTAACTGTCCTTCCTACAGTAATGTGAAGGCACCACGGGTAAAGATTTAATGTAATTTTCAACTGCTACAAAATCATCATTACTGGTTTTATTAGGCGGTACACTTTTACCCCTTTCCGATTCCTTGGCACTACCAAACTGATCAATCAGCAGTTGAAACCATGTAATAGATATATTTGTGTGTGACGTCAAGTGTGTAGCACAAAAATGCGTTTTTCTGAGTTCTTGCTCCGCTTTCTCTTAATACTAGTTTTTAGAGTCCACATTTTTACCAGTTCAAGGTTTTGGTTAAACATTTTTTTCTTCACAAACTATTCCATTTGGTTTTGTGTAACTCTGTCCAGATATCCGCTTTTGAGAAGTGTCTTTTCTAATATTCACATTTATTTTTCTCTTCTGTTCTATCACCTACAGTCTCTTCTTCGAGGTCAACTGATAATTTCTTCCCTTTCTTGTCACTTACTTCCGGTACCCACTAGCCAGAGCTTCCAACATTGGCAAAGGCACTTAATAAAGCTGCCTTATCATCGGACATGTGGTCTAAATAAGCGGACTTCTTTGTAGGATAGACTTTTCTCATTGTATAGGCTCGCATTTTGTGGTATCATCGGTTGCCGATGATGTGCTTGGACGAACGTCAACGGATTGCTTCGATTTTCGAGTATTTAATTTTTTTAGATAATTTTACTGAAGGTGAATTATTATTACTTCGCGACAATTCTGATGTAGGAAGCAGACTTATTTCTTAAGACTGCTGGCGTAGAATTTTCATTGGCAGCAGATGAAACGTCCATCTTGTTGCCCGTTGCAGAACAAGAACAAAGATTTGACTGAACTTCTGGGACATAAGGGAAGACAGGAGTTGTTACAGCATCAGCTGCAGAGCAGATAAGATTTCGCAGTATCCAGTGCAGATCAGTTAAAATCTTTAGACATAGCATCTGAAGCAGAACCCGTGAGGATGTCTGTCACAGCTTCTGGTATATAGTTGGTCAATAAAACAGACTCAGGCTTAGGGCTATTGAAGAGGTATGTCTCTGTATTTGGTTCATGGCTGCCATGTACGGCTGTCGCAGCATCGGCTGTTGAGCTGGAGTAGAGGTCTCATATAACATCTATTGAAGATTTTGTGAGGATATCAGGTGAATGGGCTGGCGCAGCATCCATTTCACAGCTTGTGAGGTCTGACGCCACGTCCGGTACAGAGCTGGTGAAATAGTTGACACCTGGGTCAGCGTGCGTTTCTGCGGAAGAATAGAGATTGTTCAAAATTAATTAATAAAAGGTAAGGAAAAATTAACAATTAATAAGTACAAACACATTGATAGTAATTGAGCATCGATAAATGATGTTGAAAAGAATGCCAGTTAATCAACTTTTTTTTTAAAAGTAAAAATATAAATTGTCATTGTCAGTCAATTTGCTGATAGGTATTTCTTGAATCAAATGTGTTATGTTTTGATTCTTATATATTTCCAACTAATTAACTACAACCTTATAATTTTTGATTGTTAGATGTAGATAATTGCATTATTGTACCTATAAATTATTAAATTCGTATTATAGTAACTGCAACTAATATTATACATTCATGAACTATGATGATACTAACTTGTGATTGAGTGTAAACCAATATGAAGGTATCAACTAGAAGGTAATAAGGTCTACCAACAGTATGTATATAGATTCAAAGTTTGAACTTCAAACACACTCTATGAATACATACAACACACTAGGTACTGCCTGCGGCTTCACACTCGTAAAAAAAATTATAATGCAAGTCCTCATCTTGTTACCATAGTAAGTATTATACAATCCAACCAACCAACCAGTAGTATAGTAATAGTTTTATCAGAATAACATGGTTATAGTAGTAGTGGTATAGTAATAGTTTTACCAGATTCACATAACAATGTGAAACTGGTATATTGGCTAATCCTTTCACCACAATGGCAAGTCAAAATAAAATTTGACTCAGCCATCGACATGACTAAGAGGAAGACTGGTAAAACTTACTATTATAATTTGATGTGGCATGGTACTTTGCTACCGCAATACTGTAGCTTTATCAACACCTAGGCCCATAGAAAATGAGATCACAATGTTGTTCTACAATTTTTATATTGTTTAGTAATATCAAAACAGTAGTAAACATTGATTACAAGTAAATACCTACAATAGATCACAAGTAAATACTTACACTAGATCACAATAAAATAAGGTTTTGTAGTGTTTAATAAATTTGTAAAACAAGTTCTATATGTCGAAAGTAACATCATTATTGTCTGGTAGGTTACCGAACTACCACATCTGTACCAAATAAATTAACTTATTTTCCACTCAGACCAATGAGATTGAATTTTAATAATATAGCTTGAGTGTTTCTTTTACTTACTTATACTTTGTGAATCGGACATCAGTCAAGCCCTTGCAACTCGTTCAGTTGACATTTGTGCAGCTTGCATCACGCTCGCAATTTGTTCTGCAATTTACCGCAGGTTAATAATAATAAAATAAGCAAAATATTTATTTTCTCTTTCACAAATTGGTAAAAAATATAGGTACATTAGAATGTTGTACAAACAGAGACTGGTGTCTGATTTGAATTTCTAATGTACATGAATATAATGTACATCAAAATAATTGTATGAGACGTAATTTTAACATACAAATACGAAACTTCGTGTTTAATTAAAACGTATTCATTCAAAGATTCTCAGCTTTATTTTTAAACTAAAACTTTTATCAATAACCAAATACTTCAATTTGGAAATCTATTACAAAAACAGTTGATATTTTCTCTCTTTTATTTAATTATTAATATTAACTTACAGTTTATCCTCAAGCCAATATAATGTTTTCAATAAATTACATTTAATATTTCAACGCCATACAGTAGTTCAGACAGCTGTCAAAGATGACACAACACAATCAGTGTTAACAACTTCAAAATTGTCATGTCGTCAGATTGAGAGCTTTAAGTTATATAAATCGCTAGACCCCACACTCCTGCAATTGATGAGCTTTTTTTTTATATCGCCAATTTACATTTTCAGTGTTTACTCTCAAGTGTTAACTTGTTCCGTTAAAATACTAATTATTCTTTACCCATTTACGTGACTTTTACTCGTTTCAATCATTAACAGTACCGATGAAATAAGGAAAACTGCAGTTTGTCCAATAATATGCATATAAAATAAAAGTGATTTTTAAGCTTAATTTTCAAGTAAACAATACGTCAAAAGCCAGCTATAAATAAAGCACTAGCAAATTAAAGAAACATAAAATAAAGGAGGAACAAACAAATAATAATTTTCCAAAATAAAAACCGACTTCAATATTCTAAAAAAACGAAAGTTCACAAAAATGCACTTAAATGTAAGAAATACTGAAATAATATTCAATGTCTCACCTCATCTATGTAAAACTTGAAAGAATACAGTAAACGGCCTTAAGGTGTTATTTGTAAAGAAATATTCTCGTACAGTGCCGAATTAAGCCAGCGCGGGGCCTGTAGCAAAATCTGTCAGGGGGCCCTTCAATAATTTTTATATATTATGGGGCCTTTGGACTGCTTTAGGTTTTAAAGTTTAAGGTATTATATAAAACATTGACAATTAGTTTTTGATTTAATGTTTAGTTCTTTATGCGAATTATGCTCTACAAGCTGACTCATTTATATCGGTCAGTATGGGCAAGTCTGTATTTACAAAACATAAATTTGTTCTTACAAGCAAGATATTTTAGGCTACTATTTAAATTTAATTATTTTTACGGTCAGACAGGCGTTGGAGGGCAGGGCTCTCCAATTCGCGGGGCCCGTAGCATTTACTACTCTTGCTATAAGGCTCATCCGGCACTGTCCTCGTACTCCTAAAGGTTGAGGACAACTCCTCAACTTTCCAGTATCAGCTCAGCAATATAAAATGCTGACAGCTAGATGCAAATATCCGTAAATAAGGTAATATACGAAAAGTAATACAAAGGCCTTTAAAATTAGAGGGTTGTCCTCGATTTTTTTATGATCCCATCATCAGATCGTGACCTGGTGGAAATTCGATCACATGACATACTGACACAAACTTTTTCTGGTATGATTTATCGGAAAATTCATGATCTTTCCGAGGAAAACTTCGTTTTTTCGACTGATTATAATAGATTAACGTTACCCTAAAATATGCAAATACATTAGCAATTTCTCGGTCAACTTTGAGGTTTCCCGATGATAAGTTTTCTCAATGGTAAATGATTCCTATAGAAAATTGCACTCCTAGAGCTTCAAAATTATGTTCTTAATCAGTGGAAAGTATTTTTGCAAGCTTTTGCACACACATTCCCTTTTTTCCGGCAATTTAAATTTTTGTCAGGAGGGATTATTTGCCGATGTGTGAAAATTTTTGAAGAATAATTTTGCACATAAGTTCTCAGAAACATACAGTACTGAATTTAATTGCGTTATTATCTGCTTTTTCAATTAATTGTAGCATTCACAACCAACTGAAAATAAATTTAAGTGATAATATTACTCGTTATCAAACCGACCACTATTTCGCTACAATGACCATTTGGTAACAGTTTTTAATGAGGACAATAATAAAATTATGCCATTTATTTATAATAATATGTTTACTATTTAATTTTATAGGTTGTGTTTAATTTTAAATAATTATTTTTGGATATCTTTAAATAACAACTTGAAAAAAATCTTATTCGAGGGTACAATTAAAAAGAAAAGTGCCCATAAACATTGGTCCCATACTTCATCCAGTTGCATTTACAAATTAATGATTTTCGTGCCAAAGTGAACTTCTTCAACATTCAATTTGGCACCATATGTCATAGTCATAACCATAACAGTTAGCAGTCCGATATAAATGGCCATCCATTTAGGGTAGCGATCCGCAGCTGGGCGCTGTGCGAACTCTTGTTATTTTAGCTAGCTTTGGCTACGACATATTACATAAAGCACGATTTTAACGATCTCTGTACGTGGCGTGATGCAGATTGATCATATAAAAAGGCTGTATAATCATCTATTGCAAAATTAAAATAGGCTCTAGTAACACCGTCTTTCGACGCCCTGCGCGCTATCATCATCGGGCAATAAATTGCAATGCCTTTTCTGATCCGATTAAAAATTAATTTCAATCGTTAGAAATTATCTTGGAAATTCCCTGTGATAGGTGTGAATATTTGTTACATAAATTGTGCTACAATTTTATTGTGAAAGTGGTCGTGAAGGGCGTTGTAATCCCTTTATTTTTGTGTTTTAGGCACGCGTTAATTTATCTGCCTTCGAAGGGCGTTCATGTTTTCGTGTAAAAAATGATCGAGTTTACGATAAAAACATTGGATTCCAACAATCACCGCTTCACAGTTGGAGATGAGGTAAGTTCCAATAAATTTTACAGTATGTACTTTTTTCTTCCTCGCCCACCATATTTAGTTATTTTTTATTACGTTTATTAGCTTCTACCAGGTATTAATAGTCGAAAAACGTAGTTCTGGATGTTTCTAATGTATGGAAGTTAAGCGCAAATGTATTTTTTGCGTGTTAATTACTGTTTCATAGGATGCACTTCAAGGCTGGGAAATCAATACTACAGGCAACTAGTAGTTTTGCTTCTATACACATGTCATATAGCTTTCTTTGTTGCGATGCGCCGATTGCAATCAATAACTGACTCCAGTAAAGAGCTATACTATATTGTCTGTACTTATTATGATGAGATTGTATGGAGTATGGACAATGGAGATGAAGCAAATGATAGAAATGATATTTCGAATTTGAAACACCTGCCCTCTATATTTTTTAATGTAAACCAGACTCAATTATACAGAATGTAATGTTTCTTTAATGGATGGATATGACCTAACAAAAAAATCATAATAGATAATTACTTATGCTCATTCATTAATATAAACTTCAAAATCAATAAATTATTGATTACCATTATGAACTGCTGCTCATTAATTATAATTATGAGCATCTTAGTCAAGAGATAATTGATTTGTGTAGAGAGATTAGCTAACTTGTGTTAGCACTGTCACAGCTGTGTAAGTTATTTGATCATCATTTTAGTATAAACCCGGGCTTGGTAAACAATAGTTGCATTGATTGTAGTCTTATTGCTTACTAATGTAATAAATCATCCAGGAATCAACTGAAACTGTACAGTCTGGCAGAATAAAAAGAATTTAATATCACACATATATTTTCCAGAAGGGTGTGGCATAGGTACACAACACCAATACTTCACCTGTTAATGCAAACTCTGTTACTATGTTACTATTGGCAATTTTCTGACGGAAAAATTCCAAAAAACCCTTCATGATTGCGTTTTTCAAAATATGATTTTTAATCTATTCGGGACCTAAGACAGTCGAAAAGTAAAGTGATGATAGAACTTATTATTACCAAACACAAATAAACTTAGTTGATGTCATTTTAATTCAATTGTATTACGAGTAAAGGTTTACTACGAGATGTCCAAATATCAGCTTTTTATGTTTTTTGATTACAGACAAGTTAGTTCAGTTACTACTGACACAAACAGTTTTACAGAAGAGACATCTTTGAGTTGTTATTTTAAATATTTAAGCACATATCGCTGGCCCCGGGCAATAAAGTGGTAATATCAAAAATTGATTTTTACAGGAAAAATAAAAGAAGCTAATTTGCTGATAGTGCAGCGTACAGTTAACTTAAACAGGCGTTTAAAGTGTCAAAAGAAAGCATTTTTTTTTACCTATTTTACCTTTTTTTAATAATTAAAATAGAATACATATTTAAAGAAATAATTGAAAAAAATATAAAACAAATTATAGACGATATTGCTTTAATTGTAACATCATTTAATGACTTTATAAACACACCGAACACTGTGATTCAGGACTGTAAGAATATAATACGACGAAATTTCCGCTTTAGATCTTGAGCGTACCAGCCGATTACCACCTTTTTCAGGGAAATTTTAAAACCAAAACTTAGCTGTATCATCTACTAATCGCTATTTTAGTATCCTTTCAATAAACCATATTTTTATGTAACCATTGTAATAGACCGAATGTATAACCATTTCAGACAGTACTTTGTTGACAGTAACTTCACGACGGTGTTTCTACTACCTATTTTTTGCTTAATTAATGTTTAAATGATAATGACTTTGTAAAAAAAAACCTTTTCTATCACATATATTTTTTATTTATTATAAAACTTTGGAAAAGAACTGAAAAAAGAGACAATACTATTTTACCTTATTTAGAATAAAATCACATAATTTTAATTAGCAGTTATACTTTGGAAACAAAAATAAAATGGTTAAAACCTTATAAAAAAATGTATTATACTGCTCTAATAATTTAATTTGAATCTTCGCTTTCAATATAGATTTCTTCTTCAAAGTTCCCAACACAATGCAAATTGTTATAAAATGTATGATAATGTTACGGGATTGCTTCAGTTTTTCAGAGACTTATCAAATTATCGTAAAGTGGTTTTAGTAAGGCAATTGGCTCTCTGTACAGATTTCTCAGTTAATCTCCTGAAACATCAGTCACTGGCGTCTTATTGGGTCTTCCTCTTGAAGATCTGGTGTTTGATACAGTATTTAAAGAAATATAATAATCAAAATTTTTAAATTGTCATTGTAGCAATCCTAGTCGGACTACTATCTTTTTGGGTTTACTTATGGTCGGTCGATTCACCCACATCATAATATTTTATAGATCGAAAGTCACGATTCTCTTTAAATCTGCGCTTCTGGTGACAAGGTGTGCTAACAAAATGTACTTACCTAGTAAAATATCAAATCTGTCATAAAACAACATAAGTTAATGACAACATTTTTATAATTAGTCGAACAAAATTATAGCTTAATATACTATAATTTTGTTCGACTTTTGTCTGTTTTTTCATCAACATTATATTATTTGTTTACTTATGTAACCGCTGAAGAGACCACATTGCCATTGTACACGCAAAATACTATGCAACAACATATTACATACACACACACACTATACTCATAATTTTAGTTTAATATAATTAAATAGGTATAAAATATCGGTTTTTCCAAATTAAGTAGTACGTTAGTAGGTAGGTAATGATAGATGAGGAGTTAATAAGAGGTAAATATATTCAACTAATAGAAACAAGACGTACGATAAGGTGTATGTAGATAGGTCGGTAGGTATTACAAGAATTTAAAATTATTATTAATATAATACCTAATCATCTTACCGATTAATCACTTACCGTCAATCATGGATAACATTCTTTTAGCTCGAGATTTTATTACACTCAATTTATTAAGGATACTAAGAATTATTAAGTTTAGTATGTACTCTTAGAAAAAAAAAGAAAAAGATGTCACACGCTGACACCGCCTGCCGAATTGAGATATTATTTGTAGATATCAATTTATCACATTAAAACATGATGCTAGAAAGTATGCGGTAATTATTTATGCGTAGGAATGAAAGGGATGGCGGCCAGCGTAACACGACAGTACGGCGCGAGGGTTGCAATAAATTTTCAGGAAGAAAGGCGTAATAGCTTTGTACAGAATAAAATGTCTTGTGATTACTTCGTATTAAATGTTTACAGTTTATTGATATAATTTGTTTATTTCCAAAAACGCGGTTAAATTTATTACTGTTACTTTTTGTTTAGAAATGTAGTGTAATGATGCTCACCGGTTTTTTGTGTTATGTTTTAAAGAGTAATGCAATAAAACATTTTATATCGTAAGAGAATTTGCCATGCAATAAAGGTGTAATTTTCATCTTTTCTAAAGAAATATTCATTTAAAAAATCTGAAAAAATAAGAGAGATAGACTGATACTCAGAGAAGCCAAAAATCAAATAACATTAAAAAGGACGTAACCGGCGATTACCGCTATATTGCCCGGGGCCAGCGATATCTGCATTATATATATAGGGTGTTTTTTTAGAGGTATAGAACTTTAAATTTCATTAAAACAACAATGGATTATTCGATTGACATGAATTTTATTTATCCAAAAGATAATCTTGTGGCATTACATTTTAAATATGATTTCTGGCATATAACCGCCACGGCTGGCTCGTATGTTGTCTAGTCTGGACGTCGAATTTTCGATGATGTTTTCCAACATTTGTGGCCGTATATCGGCAATAACACGGCAAGTGTTGTCTTACAAATGGTCAGGTGTTGTAGTCTAGCTGTGTTAATTCACAAGATCTTGGAGGCCAAGGAGGTCCAAAACGTGAAATTAGGCAGTCACCAAACATGTCTTTCAATAAATCGATTGTGGCACAAGCTGCGTGACATGTTGCACTGTCTTGTTCGAACCACAGCTCCTGTACATCATGGTTGTTCAATTCAGGAATGAAAAAGATAGTAATCATGGCGCTTTACCAATCACCATTGACTGTAACGTTGTGGCCATCATCGTTTTTGAAGAAGTACGGACCAATGATTCCACCAGCCCATAAAGCGCACCAAACAGTCAGTTTTTTTGGATGTAACGGTGTTTCGACATACACTTGAGGATTAGCTTCACTCCAAATGCAGCAGTTTTGTTTGTTGACGTAGCCATTTAACAAAATTCGCTTATGAAAATCGGGAACAAAAAAACAATCGGGTTTTGGGCCCATTCGACGAATCTACGCCTTGCTTCATGATCGTTTGGCTTCAATTCTTGCACGATTTTGTAAGCACGCAAACCAAAATCCTTCGCAAAATCTTCCATAAAGTGGATGGACACAGATCCAATTTCTGTGCTCTATGGCGGATGGACTCACTCGAGTCTTCCTTAATGCTACGCTCTACAGTAGCAATAGCTTCTTCTGTACGCACCGTACGGCGTCTCTGGGGGATGCCAGTTATCAACAAGAGTAAACGTGGTGCGAAAACGTTCCATGGTTAATCGAATTAACTGCTCTGATGGACGATTTCGTCGACGATAAAATGGACGTAGTGCGCGATACGTATTCCGCACAGAACCATTATTTTCGAAATAAAATTGCACTATTTGCGAGCGTTGTTCAGGCGTGAGCCTATTCATGATGAATTGCCAAACCAAACTGAGAATAAATCACTTAAATCGGTAAACAGCTGTTAAATCGGTCGCCATCTTGAACAATAATGCCTACTTAAAATTCTATACCTCGAAAAAAAAACACATATATACAAATAACTTATTACCCCTAATTCTCCCTTAGGGATTGTATAGGTACAATAATGATATATCCCAGTTTTTAGTATTCTGTAGTATCTATAAGGTACGCATATAGTTTAGCCATGTCCAGACAGCGTTAAAATCATAAGTGCTAGGAAGCTGAAATTCACTCATGCACTGTTTTTAATTCGTATTGCGGTGCTACGTTTGGCCGCGCCCTGCCGCGGATGAGGAAACGCTAATGTGGTACACTAGATGGCGATAGTATCTTCTTGTGTCATTTAAAGTATTGACATTAGATAATTTGCACCATATTGTTATTTCTTTAAATTTTATGTCAGGACTTTTTCTAAAAATCAGGCTTTTTGTCTGGCTTTTATAGGTTAACCATATAGCTAACCGAGTCTGTACCATCCTAGCTATCCTAGTTTGTACCTTTTGTCATTGAAATCAATAGATTTGTATCAAATGAGGTTGAGACAAACTCGATACTGCTACTTAGCTGTTTACATGCTTTTATTTAACTAGCCTTGTTAGTGGTGGGGGAACACAGCTTGTAAGGATTATTTGAACCGCTTCCTCTTAACTTAGGACCGATGATAGTATATCAAAATTTTAGAAATTACCTGATGGTGCAGCCACGGTTTTCTTCTCACAAGGGAACTCCTCAATAGTTAGCTAGTTTTATAAAGGATTTTTTTTTAAAGAGTATAAGTTCTTCTATAATATCAAAACAAAATTTGCACACTTAAAAAATCAAAATTTTGAGACTAAATTTGACATCAAAAATTATTATGCACTCTTAATTGATTTGTGACCCAAATGCCATTGTTGTTGAAACAAATCACGTACTATACCGTCAATTGTCACAGATTTGGCTTTATTCTAAAGATGATAGTATGTCATTTGTATTGCATTATAATTTCCAGCATATGGGTGCCAGGGCTGGCTTGAATTAGGCGAATATACAGGGTTATGGGTAATTCAATGTATTTCTACCCTGCAGGTTTGAATACTTTTGCAGGTAACTTTTATTTGCAATCAATTTGTAGTGCCTTAAAAAATAAAAGATTATGGGACTGGCAGGATTTGAGATGGTCGCAGGTTGAAATTCTGCCGGTCCCATAATTTTTTCATCTGTTTCTTATTATAATTTGTTGTGCATAGCTAAATGCTATAAAATAAACAATTAATTTTTTTTTGCAACTTATATAATTCCTGCATGAACATTGTCTATGAACCGACTTATATTGATAGCCAAGTAAGCAGCGTTAAAGATAGGCCACTTAACATCAAGTGACATCATTAAAAGACTGATGGAAATAGTATTGTGTTTACAATAAAATCAGTTATACAGTTCCGCATTTGTTGGAAAAGATATGTTATGGAATGTAAATGTACATGCATTAAGGCTTTTTCCTTTTTTTATAGATCACGGTGCAGCAACTTAAAGAGACGATTAGGGAGCAAATGGGCATTGAGATCAACATGCAAAGGTTGATCTTTTGCGGACGAGTATTGCAAGATGAGAAGAAGCTTGCAGAATATGGTATTATTGTATTGAAGTTTACCATTTTTTTAAATAATATTTTAAATATTTGATGATTATTATAATGTGTTATATGTGTGCAGATGTCCATGGTAAGGTGGTGCATCTCGTTGAAAGGGCTCCACCGAGCCCTGAGGCTCGGCATAGGGATAGGACAATGGCATCGTCCACCAATACTACTACGTCAAACCCAGAACCCAACACATCTAATATGCAACAGCAAATCCGGCGAATGATGGTAACTATCAAATTATATTACAACATTTTAGTTTTTATTGTTCAGTAAATTCACCCATTTGTATGTCTAAAATAAACTTATCAATTAAAATATTGTACAACTATTATAAAATTTTAATGATTTTTTTTAACATTTCAGTTAGTCATAGCTCATTCAAGTCAGGTTCGAGTCCTGTAAACTTCTATAGTTCTCTTTCATCAGAAATGTTTGATTTGTTGCATTAATTGCCATAAACAAATACAGATAGAAAGTCGCCCATGCAAACAGAGAAGTTTCAACGATTTGACTTTGAAACTGCTCTGCTTGCATCCAGGGGCTAAAATATCTCAAACTGCATCTTTGATTTTTCTTAACATACTAATGTAATTATTTGTAAATTTACTGGCGCGGGAGGCAATGGCGGGGCCACCGGACTATGTTCTAGAGCAGCAGCAAGCCATGGCATTGTCACCGACGACTGGCCGCCTTGAATTAATTAGGCGCATGATTGGTGATATCAAAACATCGCTTGCTATGCTTCGAGCACATGTGGCGGGGGAGGTATGTGGATTCAAAGTTAAAAAATTTATTCATACTGCTTACATAGAATTAGGTAGAATCTGCGGGTTGTGCCGTTGTCAATAAAGTGAATTGAAATACCCCTAGCGGTCTACGAGTAAGTGAGACTTCTCTAATCTTATTGTACATTGTTTCGTTCACTGCGGATGTCGCCTGCTCCTTACTCTACTTAAGCATTTATAATATAACTAGTAGATTCCCACGGTTTCACCCGCGTTACGGTAGTGCTCCGATCCCGTTCGTTTAAGAACTATGGTAAACTTAACACTTAACTTAAAACTCATATTTCACCATATTATGTGAAAAATTTTGAAAAACCTCAATTTAGGTATTTATTTATTTTTATTCAAAAATATTAAAAATAACATGCATTCACACAACCGATCAAACCTCATTTTATTGCCTTATGGGTCAAATTTCCATAACTCCCTTCTTGGTGCGCCTCTATGTAAGGAACCTCAATGCAAAATTTCAAGTTCCTAGCCCTAGCAGTTTAGGACGGTAAGTCGAAATAGAAATCGAATCGTTATATATATTTAAAAAATTAGAGACAATTAGAAAAATCTAGGTTATTTACGGGTGTAAATAAGCTAGATTTTCTAACTGTCTCTAATTTTTTGCCTGAGACGGGCTTTTAGCACAGAATAAAGTTTAGGTATAAAAATATATCTACACCTACCTACTACCAGGTGAGGAAACTTATAACCGCGCGCGAATCGTAAATGTTCTTTGCGCTTCACTTTTTTATGGCTAAGATGCGAGCTTAGGTTTTTAAAGACCGGAGCGCGCCGCCCCGCCGCCATAACTATACGTTAGCCGAGCGCCAGCCCGATGCCATACCCGTTTCCGGGAGTAGCGCCGGTGATATACAGGTGTAATTGTTAAGCGCGTCCAGCCGATTATTCTTTAACTATTAGAGATAGAAAAAAAAACTGATATTAAAAGCAACGTTTTCATAATTAAACGAGAATTTATCCATGTCATCGAAAAGAGTGAATAAAGATTATTTTGTAAAAAATCAAAAATATTTTAAAATCCTTGATACTTTTCTTAAACAAATTTGCATTTACCTATCAGGCGTGATGCTCTCAACCTGCAGGTAAAGGATAATCCATTTATTATGGGACAAGCATTTACAAGTGTGTTGTTATTTTGTATGAAATGCAGAGTGAACCCCAGCTGGATGAGAATGGTGACGAGGTTCCTGACGTCACGACCCGCGCAAACAATGCGCGCCGCAGGTACATATCAATATATTCCAAAAATAACTCGAAAATATCTAAGTTTACTTTTAAATACTTATTAAAGCGGGGTGTGTAGTAAATGGGTAATTTGGTATTATATTTCAAAACAGTTCGCGACCTGCATTTAAACGATATATTATTATGTTTTGTTAATGAATAAAATACTAAAGTATTAATTATTTGCCGAGCAACATTTTGCCTTACATAACTTGTCCAATCGTTATTTTCATTTTGACATTTTAACATTAGTGAGCCATAAGACGTTACCGATTCGATTTGAAAATTAAGAACTTGTTATCGATTAAAATACACAGATATTTATTTAGTATAATGTTAAATATTAGCTCATAAGGTTTTTTTAAAGAAGAGTGATGAATCATTGTAGTAATTAATATTTTATAATAATTTTACTTGTTTCGTTTGAAATGCCAAGGTTTTGACTTAATTTCTCGCAAATAATTAATTATAGTTATGATTATATTTTTATTTTCTAAATTTACAGACACTACATAAATAAAGAAAGATATTTATTTTTCTAAATATAATGATCGATTTATCTTATTCTAAGAACTGACGTATAGTCTGTGGTTTTTTTGTTGTATATTCACGGTCATATAACAAATAAAAGAAAAATAAAACAACGTAAAATAACTAAAATGTAAAAAATAATTAAACATTTTAAGTCTTGGGTATGAAACTAAGTTTTAAAACTATAAAATGTAATATTTTACTAATTTTGTGTCGGCGCCAAAAAATCAACTAATTAACTTTTTTGCAACTACGTAGAAGTGGATAGAATCAACGTGGTATTCAATATTATTATACATAAGTCAAGTATCATCGCATCATCTAAATTTACCTTAAAATATGCAAAGTAAAAGGTGATGGTCCAAAGGTGCCAATGTTTAAAAAAGAAATCACCTCACTCCTAACCGTTAAGGAGTTGTACCTTCTATCATCAGCTCAGCAATATAAAATAATGATGGCTGCCTGAAGCAAATATCTAGAAAGATTCAGAAAATATGTAAAATACTTTCGTAATTTCCTAACATCGAATGTTATAGGAAATTACGAAAGTTTCTGTCAATTTCCCTAGGACTGGGTCATCAGCTCCTGACATCTTTGCCATGGGACTACACTCAAGGTATACTCTTTCGAATGAAAAAAGAATTATCATAATCGGAACACTCAGTAGAGTGGTCCGATTTTGATAATTCTTTATTCAAAGTTATGCGTGGTTAAACATAAACATTATACACGTTGAATTCTCCGTTTTTTTCGTCGGTTAATTAAAAAGTGTTGCTCGTCAATAAAGTACGGCATTACTGTAGAATATTATAAAAAAACCGGTAATTCATATGCGTGAGCTGTCAAATAGAAAATTAACAAATGGACAAGGAATAAATGAAACATCGAAAATCGTATCTAGTACCAACGTTGCTGCAAATAAAATGGCTCAAAGTGCCGAACAAGACGACTCACTCAATGTTCTTTAATGTAACAAATTTCTAAATCTAGTAATACTGCTTATACAAATATATATGGGCTAAAGGCAGTTTATTGAATAAATCCAATATTGGTCAACAATACCCATAGTAAAAGCTTTATTATTTTCTACCACAGGTTTTCATTATAAGCTATTGTATAAATTGTTAGATTACATGTTTTAAAGTATTATTTATTGTTATATGAAGGAGTTACAGAGCCATTCGGAACTTGCGCGCCCGTCACTCCCGGCCTCGTGACCTCGGCCAGGTGATCGAGGAGCTGGATATGCTTCAGGAGCAGTTCGCGCCCTTCAGGGCCACGTACGTCAGGCTGCTACGGGCCGCTAACAACGCAGATGTATGGGTATCTTTTATTGTGTGCTATGACTATTTTTGTAGAGGTAAAATCAATGATCTTTGCAGTTTTGTCGTTGGACGCAAATTAAATGTCACGGGTCACGCTCGAGTGAGGCTCGAGTGACTTAAAACTACTACCCATCTATAAATCATTACCTTTAATTCCAATCACTTTTGGTAAAGGTAAAGTTTACTCAGAATAAACCATATTATTATTATTATTTTCATAATTACATAATTATGGTATGCCTTTAAGGGCAAACCCCGTACAATTCAATTAGATAATTTAGGCAACAAGTATTGATTACATACACATAATATTATAAGATTTATTTTACCAGTATAGCCGTGTTAATGTATTGATATTGTTACCAGCCACCACAATACTCTGATGAAGACCGCGCTGCATCGCAGCGCACGGTAGACTTGGTATCAGACATCATGCACAGCTTCGCGCATGCTTACCACGCCGTCAGCGATATAACGTTCCAGGTCGGACTGCGCAACCCACGCTTGACCTCCGAGTCCACCATGGCCCGCCATCCCCTACCCATGCAGGTAACAATAAAATACTTCAGTCAAAGGTTTTATGAAAAACAGTTCCTATAGATAAAAGTGAATACCTACTATTTATAGAATGGAAACTTCCTGCTCCGTATAACAATAGAACGACTCATGGCTGCGAATACGAACGATACAGATGTAAATCAAAAGAATAAGCAATCTTATCGCTTATACAGGCTGGCCAATTTATATTGTATTTTTTTATTTCAATCGCTTCCATACAAAATGAAAACTTCTAAATGTTTTCCATAATCATATTATATTATATAGGCCTAAACTTCTAAATGTGTATACTAAATATATAAAAATTTTTAGTTTGCCCAGTACAAAAGATGTGAATATATTTTGTAATTCTAGTGAAATGGCGTATTTCGCATACAGTTTCGTTTCCTTAATTTATATTGTGCGATTTTTTGTCGTTAACTTGCATATCCAATTACTAGGAATATTTTTCACTACTTTAGTATTTTGGAAGTAAGGTTGTAAAGTCATCGTGCATTTCGTACAATGTATTATTACAGGCACACATCAACGTGGTTCAGGCCAATCGCCGTCCTCAACAGCAGCAACAGTCTCAGCTAGCAGGCGCCAATGCCAACGCTGCCGCCGGCACTGGGGGTGCTCCGGCCAGCCAAGCGGCCTCCGGCACGCAGGCCGCGGCCGCATCCGCATCGAACAACCCAAGCAACCAAAGTGCTGTGTCCAGGAATTCATTTGCCCCGACCGTCAACATCAATATACAGCCAGATCCGATCACATATCAAGTAGAGATTGAGACCAGAATCCCCATTGCGATTCCGCTTGATAATACTTTTATTCACGGAATGACCGCTAGCATGGTGGCTCGTCCTGAACAACCACAGCCTCAACCAAGCCAGACTGCTGCAGTTGGGGCCACTGTGCAGAATGGCCAAGCTAGCCATGCTCAGGGTGCTGCTACCGGCCAGACCGCCCAGTCCGGCCAAGATGGCCAGGCCACCAGGCGACAAGTGCTTCTAGGTAAGAATAGTATTATGTCATTGAATATTCAAGGGTACGAAATCATTCATTAACTTGCTTATTTGTGACGTGAAGACACTCTTAAATTAAAATACAATTTGGGAGGTAATTTTCAAACTTTGGCATTCCTCTTTACACAAATAAGTTAAATATATAGATATTCAGCATTGAACACAACAAGCTGATAGATTAAATATTCAAAACGGCAAATTTTAGAAAACGTTAATGTTAACATCAAATATTGGGTTTGCTCATTTTTTGTTTGTAAAGTACCGGTATGGCTAGATATGAATATAATCGGAATAACATTGGCTAATTTTCGTATTTTGCGCAGTTGGGATTTGATTATTTCTGATTTAAAGAAAAACAAACAAAAAAAATGTAAATACATACTGATTAAACATAGAAACACCCAGACTAAGAAAAACACAAAGATTTGTCTAAATCTAACTCTGTTTTTGTTTACAACACGTGCTAAAATACCGACGTTTTTCCTTTCTGTTCACGGCGATCAGTTGGACGATCCGAAAGATTTCGTTTTCTTGCTTGGGTGGTACTTCTACGTTTTTCTCTTTGTTTCGCCATGTAATTATTAATTTTAACATATCAAATAACATTTATTTTCGCAACAGAAACTAAAGCTAGCGCACACGCCAGCGACGCACGGGGTGAATGTATGACGATAACATTATAACGGACGAAGTTTAACGCGTTGTTATTGGCCAATTTTGATTCGACTACGTTTAGAAAAAGCTTTGCATGTAACAATAGTCTATTTTTGAAAGTCAAGTCAATATTAAAACATGTTTTAAAAGATTTATTTGACTAATGATCGTTACTAAATTGGTGGTAATCTTCAGGAGTAAAAACCGGCAAAAGATTATGGAGATGGCCACTTTTGAAAATCACCTCCTGAATCCTGCTTCTTCGATAGAAAGTGTCACCGAAAACACGCAACAAATGCCAATATCTTTTAAAACGCATATAATATGTAGAATCATTACAAAATGGTCAACCGTCATAATAACATGCGGGATCAATCGGAAAACAGTGAACAATTAAAGCTATGCAATATCCTGCAATATTTTTGCTAATTTCTACCATGTATGTTATTGTGATATACAATAATTGCTATGCGGAGCGAAGTACGTGAATATAAATAAGCTTTATGCTGTTGAAAACTAAACTTAAGAGGCGAAACTAACACTTACACACAAGTGTCAAAAGTGTCAAATATAGCTTGATGTCCGTTATTATTTAGCAGTGAGCATAGAGCATAAACGACATTTGGTTTGCCGATATTTGTAACCTCAGAACGAATAAGTATGGGTCTGTTGGATATCTCAGTCCTTGCTCACGACTTTATAGAGACGACTTTATTGCAGCGCCAAAGCACTCATGGTGAAGTTGCGTCTACCGCGCTTGTCTCTTTAATTTAAACATCCAATTAGAGCCGCGGCATAACAAAAATATTTGCTGGCCAATAAAGCATAAACATTATAATTATACTATCAACTTAAAAGGATCACCTGGTTTACCTATCGATCAGACTAAACAACATTCTCAAGCTGTCAATTGCTATCGATGTAAATATGATTTCGCACCCTTTGGCTTAGCTAGTAGCAAAAATTGATAAAGTAATGAATTAGGTATGTCTGTTATCAAGTGTTGCCCAGTTTTGCTTCATTCATAACTTTATTACGAACCTACTGAGTTCACCACAATGCACGGCATTTAAAGTGTATTATTATTTATGATTGTTAAAATAACGTCATTATGTTTGTCGTAGATTTTGAGAATGTCTTTAGGGGATTAAATCAAACTGGTGGTCTCGGTGGGGTAGAACTCGTGATGAGTATGGAGGAGCTCCCGCATGGGGTGGGTACTCTGGGCGTCGGCACCATATACACAGGGAATAATAATAATGCAGCGGGAACGGGCGCTGCGGCCGCGGGCACCGCTACGGCGCCGGCCACCGGTCCCATCACCGGTGCGACTACTGGATCCGCTACTGGCCAGGCCGCTGCTGCCGCCACTGGTCAGCCAGCTGCAACGGCTAACATCCCGTCGGCGCCCAGCATGGCATCAACTGCAACTATCATCGGACCGCCCACTTACGACGAAGGCGGTAAGAATCATTTCAATTTTGTCTTTGTTTATGATACCATGCAATAATAAAAAAAAATATATATTGAATGGCAGGCAGGCAGGCAATTCTTTTTGCATCTGCTTGAGCAATGATTTTTTTTCTAGCGACTATGCGCAATCATTGCTTTTGTAAAATATAAATAACTTGAAAAAGTATATAATTCTAAAGATAAAATTTAAAGAGATGACAGTTGCTGACAAATTAAATAAAAAATATTCATTTCGAAGTAACCCAAAACATAGATGCAGTTTATTTTCTGTCAGTTTACATAATAATATCTATTATTTTGTTCGTTTTAATGGACTGACTTACGCTGCTTTATAATTTTTATACAATTACTTGAAATACCTATATAAAGTTTTATGTTAGTGTGACGTCGTTTTACTGCATTTTCTCAGTCTTTATACCGATGCCGTGGGGTCACCCGACCGCTGAAATTATGCAGAACATCGTTCAGTCGGTGATCCGCCAAGGCATGCCCGAAGGGGTGACTGTGCAATACCCTGGCGCTATGCAGGCTCTCCAAATGCCGGGAGATACTGTGGCTTTCCACCCCCTCCACCATCATGCCACCACTCTGCACCATCATGCCACCACTCTGCAGCAAATCGTTCAGGCGCAGTACGCCACTCAAGCTCAGATACTGGGCTTGAATGCGGGACAATCCGGCGTCCAGGCACCACAAGCAGGCGCTCAAGCTCAACAGCAGGCAGGCACCCGACCCCAGGGCTCGCATGCGCAGGCCCTGGGCGCTCAAGCAGCTCAAGATCCAACAACTTCCCAAACTCGGCCCACGCAACGTAAGTTAGAAATGCTAGAACATTTGCTATAACTACAATAATATTTAGGGATTGAAATGACAGTTGTCGGACCAATATGATTAGTGCAGGGAATGTACTCATACACGCTGATACAAATCGATCGATTCAGCAAAACAAAAACAGTATAAATATTAATTAATTAATTTTTAGTCTTCGTCCAAATTTATACAACTATCATCTTTACAATCAGCATCGCTAGGGCAATACTGGGGGATGAGTTATTTATTCCTGGTCACATACAGAATTAAGACAAATATGGCGTTCCCAATCTTCTATAATCGAATTTAGTACATTATTTTCTTGTTAAAGTAACTTTTATGGTTATAAGTTATAATACACATAGTTATAATAGAAAAAATAAAATTATTAAAAAAAAAATAATATTAAATAAAGTTATAAAACACATAACATAACAAATATTACTGGAAAGGGTGTGACCAGAAGACAACATCCAGATTTCACCTGTTATGATTAGGTCTCATGGGACAGGAGATGAGCCTATCGTCATCGTAAGCTTATCGTTTTAAAGCTGATTTCATAAGATATATTCATTTATATGTACAGCTTTATACTGCAAATTACTAACAACCAGATATAAATGATATGCCGGGTCTAAATTCATTACCACGTTACTACAAAGTTATGTCATCACTTTTGGTACCAGCTGACATTTCATTCACGTTATATTTTATGTAGTATACTGTATGTTTTGCGGAGTCTTAGTTCGCAACGGGATATTGTAACCCTCTTATCATGTCTCCTTGACATAGGCCGGGTTCATTATAGCAGTACCTTCGTTACATTTTAGTTATTGATACTTGTATTTTGTTTATTAATACATTATTATGTTCTAGCAACGTTGCACGTACGCCGTGCGAATGCCGCGACTCGTGCTCAAGCGATGACGCTCGCCAACTGCATCTACGACAGATTCTTGGGATGTGACAGCTCCCATGCCCGCCGACGAATGCTACGACGCAGGTAACTCTACATAATACTATTTTAATAATACAGTGGCAATTATAATGAAAAAACCAATGGCAATTATGATTGTAATGCGGAAGCTTTTATTACAAATATGCTACGTGTGATTGCTTGGCGTTGCTTGCATATTGTTATTTTTCTTTTTGACCTGCGAATTTTATGTTTTTTGCGTCCTTACTGTAATTCTTGGTATATTTCGATTCAATGTAGCCTATCTGTCTATACTCATATAACTATCCTGTAGGGAACAACATCAGCAACAAGTTGCTGCACTGGAGCGTATGAGGGCTGACAGGGCCGCAACCCAGAACATTGAGACTCTGAGGGATCGCAATCTGCACCTTAGCGAAGTAAGTCATGTTTAATTGAAAAGCATTTAAAAAAATCAAGATGCCCATTTCAAGCTATATAGATTAATAGTCCCGGAATATTTTCCGGTATTTTTGACTATTTAATGACTTAAATTCTTTGCAGTCCAACATTCAGACGATGGTCCGTCTGCTCAACAGCGCCCCGTCCGACGAGGTCTGGTTCAACGCGTTTCTGGTCACTGTTGTAAGTATTGCTATTTAATAATATTGCCGTTTGTTCGCTAATAGCCCCTGTTCAGACTGATACCAATCAACCTATACATTTCCTGCTAAGCTGATTTCGCATTGCACGGGAAGCCTATTAAACAACGCGAACCATCTTATACTGCAAATTTTTAGGTTGGTAGCTTGGTAGCCGTTTGTAAATTATACAGTATCTTTGGTTTATGTTTGTATGATTTTTTGTTACATTCTTGATGGAGTATCTTTATTTAGAGCAGTTACTACTTCTTGTGCCATATTTTCAATAATGTTATTGTTTGGTTGTTTTTACGTGAAAGAGTAATGATCATTCATCCCTAGAAACTTATTTAACAAACGAAAGTCAAAACAACAAAACTTATTTATTTGATTTTATCTCAGAATCCTTAATTAAAAAGACTTTGTATATCAGGCTCGTCACGTGTTCCTGCCGGACCCCATGCAGCCAGTGGCTGGTGAACCCGATTTGGTGCCCAACGAGTTCCAGAACCTTCGCATACTACTCCGCAATTACGTTCAAGCTTTGCTGGCGCGGTCTGGCACTGCCGACGGAGAAGACTCTTACATGTCTGTTGCAGACTACTTGATCGAGCAACACCTCGAGTTTCTCAATGATTTGGTGTGTATCGTATAATGAGTGCATGTATACTCCTCTTACTAATAAATTACCTACACCTACTTTGAATATTAAAAGGACAAATAAAAGGACATTAAAGGCTTACTTGGGTGCCAATCTGTTTTAAAGTTTCACTAAATAACTCAATCAACTAAATCAGGTGCTGGTTTAAATTAATTAAAGGTATTTTGTCAGAAATAAGTAAAATTTTGACATATAAAATTTACTCTCCTGCAGGCCCACATTAGTCAAGTTCGCGGTGACGTAGACTTTCTCGGTTCGATCCGCGAGTTAGCCCGCGCCCGTATGCCGGCCATCGTGGCCTGTGTGACCTGCGACGCCTCGGGTGAAATGTTCGCCGCACGGTTCTACTCCGTGTTCTCACGGCTCTTCACCGACTTCTGCGCGCTCGTCAGTGCTTGTCTCCAGAACGGCCAAGATGGTATGCGCCGAGCATTCTCCTTCTATGTTGTAAGTACTTTTTTTTACTACTAACAAGCTTCTACCTGCGCCTTTTCAAATTCGTTGGCCTAAACATTCCTAATGAATTTATCTACTGGTGAAAACCTCATGCTTTCAAGACAGATGTGGCGGAGGACTTAGTTTAAATAATTGAGAATTTGAATGAAATATTTTTTGACATAAATGGAAAGACCGTATTTAAATTTTCTCACAAAACTATATTTAGTTTTTTTTAGTAAGATTTATGACGTCATCAGCTTGTCGTGTTCAGAGCGGAAGCTTGTCGCCTCGAGGACGGGTTGTTGGCGTGTTCGAATTTTGCTCAATTTTGTTCGAAACAGTGACAATTTAAGTAAAGTTTTTTAGAGGGCCTTTTCACACATTTAATGAAATTTATGATATATAATGTTTTTGAAAAAGTAATACAAAGTGGAAATTATATTTTTTTCACCAAGTCAATTATCTTGTGATCTATGAGACGATAACAATGTTAAATTACCATGAAGTATGTATGTTTTTATAGGAATACATAACTCAGACTTTTGAGCCACCGGCGCGCAGCTTATTTTTGGCGCTGGGCACTGCCAACGTGCAGGGTGTCATGAACAACCTAGCCAACCACAACATTTCACAGTACATACAGCATAGGCAAGAAGATGATGCTGATCTGGTATGTACCACTTTTAAAAATTATAGACAAAATTTTAGGCGTTGGATTCGTTAATAAAAAAAATAAATAAATAATTAAATCTTTATTTAGCACACAAAATAAAACATAGTACATATTAGTACACTTAATGTAGGTACAAAAGAAATTATAATATAATGATTTGCTGGTATTTTAAATAGAAAATCCTGTGCTAAAAGTACCAGTAACAAGTATACAGTAACCTTCCAGTTTCATTATTAAGCTAGGTACAAATAGGAATGGAAACCTACTCAATTGAAATGTAATAAGCCCAGTGCCGGTTCTAGCACTACCAGCGCCCTGGGCGAGATTTATACGGCGCCCCCTAACTGCAATTCAAACCCATATGAAAAAAACCGGCCAAGTGCGTGTCGGGCCACGCGCAATAGGGTTCCGTAAATAAACATAAATAAATAAACGTAGCGATTACCGACAAATAGCCAAAATACCAACATTTTTTTGCCAGCAAAAATAACTTTGTTTTTATTAGTGTTTAATGGAATTTGTATCAATAACAAAGTTATAATTTGCGGTTGCTGAAAAAGTGCCATATCTCAAAAACTGCCGACTGCATCTCATACAAAACAATTTTGGTTGAAAGTTTTTATTAAAATCTATAATATATATTCTTTTTAGATTTTTCACTCCTGTGGTTTAAAAGTTAGAGGGGGTACACTCATTTTAGCACTTTGAAAGTGTATAAAAAAATGGTTCTAGAAACCTCAATGTAATTTTTAAAGACCTATCTATAAACACCCCACACGTATAGGTGGAATGAAAAAAAAAATTGTTTCAGTTCAATGTATGGGGAAGCCCCCCTGTAATATTAATATTTTTTTTTGTGTTAAAATCGTAAAGCGGTTAACAGATTACATTTTTTTTTTATTTTTTATTTATTAACATTTACAAAAGCCATCTTAAAAAAAAAATTACATCTTAATGCGCTGCTAAAAACCACAGAGGTTTGCCTGCAGCGCAATTTTATCTGCAGTCTAGTACAGCAGTCGTAAACGCTATTAAAAAAAAAATATTACAATTCAAGTAGAAAACATTACATTATTAACTTAGGTATACAATAATATTTTATTTTCTTAAATATATAAGTTACAAGAGCTAGGTGAATGCATTTACTCTAATATTTTATTTATTAAATAAGACTTGATCACACATTGACATCTACCTACTTAGTTTCAATTGTGTAGTCCTAATAGTTTCGGAATAAAGTGGCTGTGACATACGGACGGACGGACAGACAGACAGACAGACAGACATGACGAATTTATAAGGGTTCCGTTTTTTGCCATTCGGCTACGGAACCCTAAAAAGCTATTAAAATTTGACTATACTAGCCTTTGTCTGCGAACTCTTTTATTATTTTATCAAAATCGAGGTTTTCAGCAATTTCATTCTCGATTGACTAAGTTGCCAAGTTTGTCAATCAGGATTACAATATTGTCGATCGCAGAAAGGTTTTTATCAGCTTAAGCTTAGAAAAACGCCTCTCCCCACTAAAATGAGCCGATGAAAACTAGAATGAGCTGAGTGTGTGCCGCTTCGTCAAAAATTACATAAACTCTCTCTAATTTAAACGTAAAAAACCGGCCAAGTGCGAGTCGGACTTGCGCACGTAGGGTTCCGTACCACTATACATCTAAACAAATGTTTTCTTTATTCTTTATTATATTGGAGTTGATGGAATGAGAAGTAAAATGAGGGTAACGATTTATAACGTATAAAAAAAAAATATTAGATCTCGTTCAAACCAATTTTCGGTGGAAGTTTGCATGGTAATGTACATCATATATTATTTTACATTTATCATTCCCTTATTTTAGAAGTTACGGGGGGGAGCTATTAAAAAAATTAGAAACCTCAATATAATTTTTGAAGACCTATCCATAGATTTCCCCACACGTATGGGTTTGAAAAAAAAATTAAGTTGCAGTTCTAAGTATGGGGAATCCCAAAAATGTATTGTTTTTTTTTCTATTTTTGTATGAAAATCTTAATGCGGTTCACCGAATGCATCTACTAACCAAGTTTCCACAATATAGCTCTTATAGTTACGAAAAAGGGGGTGTGACATACGGACGGACAGACAGAAAGACATTTCGAATCCCTATGGGTTCCGTTTTTTGCCATTCGGTTACAGAACCATAAAAATAGATAGATAATGTTTTTCTCGATGTTCTCGAGTTTCTCACCAGCTCTTCTCATGATGTAATACCCATCGGAGCTGGTACTTGGATTGATTTTAATTCAAATTTCTTAGTTGAATTAAAGTCAATCTAAGCTCCGGTGTCAAATCATTTTATTGCAATAATTATTATAATTTAATTAGCTAAGTTTTATTTTCATTTTGTATAATTTGTATTTTGTTTTTGTTTTGACGTGTTCAAGCGTGAGGCCCATGGAAATAAATGATTTGATTTGATTTGATGGTCGGGGATTCCCGGTAAAATTAAATGCATGCAGTGCAGTGCTCCGATTTGAAGACCGAGTTCCATTCTAGTGTTGCCAACATAACAATTTTTTCGCAAAATTTAGGGAGTTTACGAGTTAGTAGGCCTCGCTCAATGAACGAATATAGGCGCCTGCGGTATCCGCAGGCGCCCCTTTACATTCGGCGCCCTGGGCGGTCGCACAGCCGCGCCCAACCCTAACGCCGGCCTTGAATAAGCCCATACATGCGAACGCAACGCCGCTTTAAGTGTAGCTAGTAGGTATAAAGTACCACTATAACTACTATAGTCTATATCAACCGAATTTTCCGTTTCTATAACAACAAACATTGTTATTTATTGCTTTTTCGGTAGAAATGTACTTTTTATTCATTTTTATGAAGTTTAAATGAGCTGATATCTTGCAAACATTTGTAGTCTTGGTAATAATGCAATATTATGCAATACTCAATGTTTCTTTAATTCTTATACGGCCTCGGCTCTTAAGATAGTGGATTACATGTGTTTTGTTTTTAAGGCCATTAAATGCCGCGTAGTTATCTAATAACTAATTTAGGTACAGAAAATTCACAATGTGACACGATCACCAACCATTAATGACTGCTCATTTAATGACAACCGTTCAAAGTTTGTAAATTCATTCAAGCTGCTGACTTAATATTTATCAATGGAAAATTAACGAACGATTTTTTTTAACGAAGTGTAAACACTGAACATTGTAGTTTTTGATTTTGCTTTAGTCGCCACCGATTGAGGCTGAGTCGCCATCTCCAATGGAAGTGTCCCCTGCACCCGCTATTCGCGAGGAGCTGATGCAGATGACGCCGCCAGTGACGCCGTTGGTAAGCGAGGCGACCCAGACGCCTGCGTCGCCTGATCCTGAGGAGGATGAGCTGCCCTACTTGAGGGCGCAGCCGTCGACTTCCGCCTTGACTTACGGGCCGCCCGCGCCCGTGCGTGCTCCTCCTACGCCGTCGCCTAGCCGGCCTAATTCCAGGTAATGACATTCATTAATGTCAAATTTTGGACTCCGAATGTAGTGTATTTTCATCTATTTTCACAATTCGGTTTACTATTGATATATTTTCGTGACTCTTTACTACATCAATATTGGAAATATGTCATGTATATCGTTATAATTATAGCGGGCTTAACAAGGACAGGAACCAGCCACCGACCCCGTCCCACAACCGCAATAGGGATGAAAACATACGATTTGTAAGTATCGACTTGATTGATCATTCCTATTGCCAACTTGTAGTTCGTTGTAGCTATTAATATTACTGTTATTAGAGTGGTGCCGTTTTTCATAGCGAAAACCGTAACTGTATAGATAAAATAATTTTTGATTTATTCATTTCAACTGTTAGATGGCCGCGCGTTTATTTTTTCATTTGTACCTAACAAAACGACGATGACTTGCAAAAAAGAAACAAGATTTATTTACTTTTGTCTATTTCGTAAATCATCCTGGAACACAGAATATTTCTTTTTACTCCTGTCTATCCGCCACTGAACACAATTGTGTAGATCCATGGAAGCATAATTATGCCTCCACTATGCGTAATTTTTGGCCCTTACATACTATTTGCAACTTATGTTTTTCCTGATAAACGTGAAATTCAGTCAAAATATTAAGTTTAATATGAAACTACATTTTAAATAAAAAAACATAGAAATACTGATGTTCAGTCACAACTGTGACAAGAAGCTTACCTTTATGAGACTGAGAATCAGTGAATGATGAATATGAAAAACTAAATAACTTATAATGTTACGCATAAATTAGTAAACATTTAAACATTGGTAATTTATTCAAACGGTAAAGGAATAATAATACGAGAATATGAAGCAACACAAGTATACAATAGCTTGTTCACGCGTTTGTGAGCCATCTTTCGTTTACTAAGAAAATATAGTGTGGGGATACATAACAGATACCTCAATAAAGATTTAACGCTAACATTGTTATAATTGCTCATTACAAAACGACCTGGCGAGCTATTTTAATAAATTAAATACTAACGCGGTAGTTATGCAACATGTAAGTATAATGGCCTCATTACACAAATATGTAGACAGTGTACTACCGTGTTCAGTTGAGGAGTGAACGTGTATTGCCGTTATTATTCTGATACAATATAAATCCGTAATTGAGGCACATTCGCTCATTCTCTGAGGTTGACGGCCAATAACGGTGCTTGTGATGTGTAATTAAACTATAGTGAGCTATAAATGACTATTTGGATATATTGGATTAATAAATTGGCAAAGAATAACATGGCCGGCCAGATGGTAAGCAATTAATAAACATTAGTAACTCATGGATGTTATTACTCGGTTGTTGGGTTACAAAAACAGATGTTTTGGTTTTCAAGAACTCCTTGTTTGTTTGGTACACACTCGTGAGTTTGTACTCTTAATCGGTTAATTGTCAGGGTTATAAGTTTGAGGTAAGATCATTAGAAATAAGAACTGTGATGTCAAATACTGTATTCTGCTATTGTTGTCGTGTTGTTATTATTTAGGGCTATGTGCATGCGTATTTTTAGTAGTAGTTTGGCTGCTTTGTACATACTAACATACATACATACGTGTATGTATGCATGTATGTATGCATATACATACATGCATACATACACGCGTTTATCCCACGGGGAGACGATGGAACGCCATGTGCTCCTTACTTACTTCTTAAAATATGCTCTACACGGTGTAGGGACATTTTATAAATCACATTTTAACTCTGTAACTATTTGTTCTATAGTATAACCTTGTATGAAAAAAATAACCTCTATGGTATCGTGCTTCCAAATTTAAATAAATGTTTTGAAAAATATTATTGTTAAAAAAAATAATGCGAAAAAATAGTGCCACTTACGTGTGATTAAAACGGAATTTAGACAAAAATTGCGTCACTGCTCCTACAAAATAGCGTTTTTATACAAATATCTCCCGACGGCCGCTGAAAATCACGTTTATGCAAATGGTGTACCTAAAGCCTTCATGTCTACCTCCAATTGCAGGATAGAAACTTAAGTGTCGGAAAGGATGTGTGTGATGAAAATTTACGTGATATAGTGAAAGAGAATACTTCCATTCATTACAATTATCTTGCTGATATTATAATTGAACAAATTTTCTTTTGCTAAGGCGCTGTCTCCACGAGCGAGAGAATCGCGACGAGTCCGCCCTTATATCGTCGGAGAATCTCCACGAACGAGCGATAATTCCGCCGCGTATCGTCGCGAGTCGTAACGGAATCGCAGCGTTTCCGCGGCGACTCGTAACGGTATCGCCGCGTTTCCTTGACGACGCGGTGTAAAAGAAAGAATTCAGTTACGTTTGACAGCGCGCCCGCTGCGCGCTCGTCGCGAGAGCGCGGCGAGCCCGCTGCTAGTAGCGACTGGCTAGCGACGATGTAATGACGTTTCGCACGCTCGTTGCCACTCGTCGCATCGCGGCGATAATATCGCCGTGTGGAGATGGCTCCATAGAGAGTGTATAGAAATACGTGGCACGACGATAATATCGCCGCGATTCACTCGTTCGTGGAGACAGCGCCTTAGGATGATGATGTTATACATATAGCGTATTTAGTATGCCTATGCCTAAAAAAGAAAACACATTATATAAGAAGACAGTAAGGCAATGGCCCACTGCTCTTTAAACACTGAGAACCACTCAACTCATCTGATTATAGTCTGGCGACTGATTGCAGATTAAGAACACACAAAAAAACAATATATAGATAGATTACGTTCCCCTTAAGAACTACTAAACGGGTTTTCTTTCTTTCACCATAAGAAAGAGTGATTCAATCAATCAATCATCATTTATTTGCTTGAAATATGGTACAAACATAGTTCTTACAATGCATAAGATACTTCAAAACACGTTTCATCAATTGTACAGGTATGCAAAAGTTAATAACATGATACTACTTAGTTTATTAAATGTATGCGAACAATTATGACCTATATGGGAGGTACATTACGTCTACTACTAATATAAAAAAGAACTAGTGTTAGACATACGGAATTTCAAGTTAAATTTATACGATTTTTCAATAATGCCAAAAACGACAGGAGCTTTTCTTAAAATTCTTCAATGGAATAGAAACTTTTCTTTACCATCCAGTCCTTCAAAGCATGACAAAATCGGGACCGACGGCTTAACGTGCTCGCCGAATCACGAAGGAAAACTCGATATGTTAAGATGGTTACCCATCCACGGCCGACGCTTAACCTACTACTACACAACCTGATCCCTCCGTCCCCGTTTCACCATCGGACTACCAGACAAACGGCACTCAGGCATCGCTTCACGGTAGATATTCCACCATTACGCACTAAGCGTTTCGCTTCTACATTTCTTATGCGAACTGCCAAAGAGTGGAACGCCTTGCCCGAGTCTGTGTTTACGCATGAGTACAACTTGGATCTCTTCAAAGCAAGAGTCAATAGGTATCTCATAGGTAAGCGTGCTCCATCGTAGTCTGCATCATCACTTACCATCAAGTGAGATCGTGGTCAAACGCGAGCCTATCCACCAAAAAAAAAAAAAACCTGTAAGATCTATTGGTCCGCGCGGCTTCGACTTAACCAAATATAAAAATACATATTATAGATTAATTCAGAAAATAGTAAACTAAATATTGCTCTTCATTAATATTTGATTTTGCTAATCTGTAATAGTAACTGCCGCTACAGGTTATTTAGTTTAAACCGTACTATTATTACTTTTACACACAAGTACCGTACTCGCTGTTGCTTTTGGTGTTGAACGCCCTTTGTGTGATATAGAAGCGCACTATTATCGCAGGTTCCGCCCTTGATGATAGTCCAGCATTGGGGCGAGGAGTGGGTTCCAGTATTCACCCAGGACCAGGACCAGCAGCACCAGCAGCAGCAGCGACCGGCGCCCGAGGAACCATACAGCGACGCCTACCTCACGGGCATGCCGCTTCGCAAACGCCGGTGCGTCCGGACTACAAGACCGCCCTACACGCTCGACGGGTTCATCAATGGTACGAATTTTGTTCCAGTACTCGCGAAAGACTGGGCCCTATTCGCTATGACTTCTTTATTTGACTAAGGATCTATGACTTTCTTACGGACAAGTTCGTAATAAAATCATATAAAAGTAGAGTGCGACCAACGTGTCTGAACCAATGGTGATCACAATTTAGTGCGGAAACGTTATGCTTAATTGTGGTAACTTTGAATTGAAACTTATACAACTTTGTAAAAAACGAAGAAAAAATATGAATATTTGAAAATCGTAGCAGTGTAAACGAATTGCCAATTTGTTTTGTAGCTAACGAAAGTAGAAAAATAATTGTTAAAATCATAATTTAACAAATTACTGGTGCTTGCCCGCCACTATTTTAGAATTATTATTAAATATTTAAATGTTAATGTAAACAGTAATCTCTTGGTATTTATCTAGAAAATGTAGTTAAATAAATACTATTTTTGGACCGCCATCTGTAATTAAAGTTGAATATTGCTTAGAACTGAAAAAGTTTAGACAATGATTTAAATCGAAGTTATTTGGGTCACGTCATTCATTATTAGATTTATTTTTTGTAAATATTTATTTGGTATTTTTAGATTTTAAATCAAAACTAAAATTGGTCAAAAAGCGTTCATTCCCGCCTATGTGTGTCATACACAAAATTTACGATAAGTAATATGTTATTTTAAAGCTCAATTTTTTTAAATACGTCATTTCCTTATTTACCTCATTTTACCTTAATTTAAAAATTAAACGTTTTTCATCCCCAACGCTCATTATAACTTTGAACGTGTGTTGGAGCAAATTTCAGGTACTTCTTTTGTTTTTCCATAAATTCATTGTGTTCGATAAATAAACCAATTTAAAAGAACACTATTTATTCAATTAATACACGGATAACCAATGTATTCAAATTGTAATATAAAAAAAAAACTTTCAGAAACGTTCATAGTTACCCGACTAAATTGTTGTTCAACGCAGTGCAGAAATGTTGGTTGCATTACAAGGCCAAATATTAAGGGCTAGCGCATACATTCAACTTTTGCATCGACTAAACCGTTAAGTCGAGTTGTGTACTTCACGTGAATTTCTGTTAAACTAAACTATTTTGTTGATGTAGGTGCGCATACAATCAATTCAGTCGATCGTCAGATACTTAATCTCGTACCTAAATCGATCAGTTTACTTTCAACAACGCACAGTGAAGGTGCTACTAACAATTAGCAAGAAAGTTTAAGTTCGTGCTTTGCTTTATGAGCAATTCTCTTTTTTTTTGCCAATATACATTTGGTGAATGTCCCACAACATTGCAGATTAATAACATTTGTGTAATGTGTATGTTATTGATTCTGTTTTATTTAGGAGCACATTTTTTATTACAATTCACAGAAATCATTCAAAAATATCATATAAATATAGTATTTCATTAAAAAAATAAATAAATACAAACTACCAAAAATCGCAATGTATGAAAATTCGTATGTCCCAGTCTACCATCCGTTACTTCAAACTCAATTATTTTAATAAGGTTCAAAGAAACTATACTGAGATTTTGTTTTCAAACCATTCAAAGAGGTAAAAAGATCTACTTTCTTTGCTTTTTTGGTATTTTTTGCTTAACTTTTCAGATATAAATGAATTTTAAACTCGTCCCAGAAAAAGTTCCAAAAATAGATTTCAGTTTTTGTTACCCATTTTTTATGTGTTACAGTTAAAAAACTTCCATTTCGTTACACAATTTTAACTTGGCAATACTAAAGATACCATTTAATGCCGCCATATTGATTTAGGTGTCAGTGCTGTTCCGACGTTAAATGTGAAACACGTATTCAAGTTCGAAAATCGAATCTCATTCCAGTATTTGTTACAGCTGTTTCAAGGTAAGTTGATAATATAAACTACTTTCTTTTATCATGTCACAATAGTTAACAACTTGCACTTAAGTTGAGTGAATAATATTAGACGTAACTCCAATTTTACCTATTAAAATAACATTTTGTAAAAACTAAACAAGTGTTTCGTTACTATTTTTTTTGTTACTATGGCACAGTAACGTATAAGCGGAAAATATTAGTAACAAAAGAGGAATTATAAAGCTACGTTTGCATTCAACAGCGCAAGAAAATGCCACTTACTCCGGCAGAAAAAATGAAACGTTACAGAGAAAAGTTGAAACAAAACCCGGATAAGTTGGAAGAAATAAGGAAGAAAAATTTAGATAGAATAAAATCAAAATATAAATATAAAAAAATATCGGAAATGACAGAAACAGAAAAAAATAAGCAAAGAAAAAAGTGGAAAGAAGAAAAACAAGATGTACAAGCTCTTCCAAATAATATCCTAAAAATGTTTAGATGTAATTTAGCCCGCGAAATTTAAATTTCATAAGTTTTTGCATTTTGCAAGTTCTATGTTCATTAAATATAAATCGCGGCCGTAAAAAATGTGGTTTTACCGAGTCATCGATATAATACCCTCTTATCTTATATTTCAATTGAATGACTTATTCATGGAAAAAGCCATTCATTTGAAATATTTGAACAGAGGAATCGCAAAAGAACCTTACGGAAATTTGAATTTTGCATTCCCTTCAAAAATTAAACAAGAAAGATTTGATTATATTACGATATTAAATGTTGCTCAAACACTAATCCGTCGTTTAATTTCTTGTACTAATTCTCCTCTAGCTTTGCGATATCCATTGCCCTATGATAAAAAGTAAATTTTGATGATGATGAAGAATACCATTTATCCTCTTCCGGAGTAGGTATATAGTTATCTAAATTTCATCCAAATCCTATCAACTGCAAAACATTAAAGACCCACTCAAATGTTTGCTATAATACGCTATAATCATTGTTTTCTTTGACTAAAATTTGAACAGTAAATACCTAGTTTGTGTTATCTATCTTTAATCCTAATCTAATCACTAAAACGTCTATAACGCCTAGTACATTGTAGACGTTGCCTTATAATTTTTATTTTGTTACCTAATATTCTTTTTTTGTTACTGTCCCAGAAAAAATCTGAATCTCTTTTTATGTTTTATGTATTTTATTTTTAATATAAAACAATTAATTTCACGAATACTAGACGTCACGAGACTCAAGGATACTAAAAATTTTAATAAAAATTACGTAAAATCGGTAAATTTTGGTTATTTTTCATATTATCAAAACTTTAAATTTATTTAGGTGAAAGGTAACAAAAAAATAAATAAACACTTAATTTGAAAATTTTCTTTTACTTTTCTTGGTATTTCTTTGCAATGATATTATTTAGTTTGTCATCAAGTATCAAGAAAATTATTATTCTGGATATAATAATTGCCCCTTCTAAGTTTTTTTTAACAAATAAATAGTAACAAAATAAGAACGTGTAATCTACCTTTATTTAGTTTTTAATACATATTATCCACAAAATTCATAAAAAAAGGATTTTCTTATGGAAATCCAAATGTTAATAAAGTAAACTACCTGATTTCACGAAAAAAAACCATTTATACATATATTTTTATTTTTAGCGTTTTTATGAAATTATGGCAAAAAAAAAGAGAAATGCTCTTATATACTTTTGAACTGAAGCAAGAAAAGGAGATACTACGCCTATACGTTGTTATATTATTATTATCAGATTATCTCGTGAAATTTTTCATACGTAAGGACTTGTACACAAAACTGCGATGCGACATCGCATCGTAAAAATCTGCGATCTGGCGCTCCGCATCGCAAGAACTTGCGAATTGATTCGCATAAATTCGCATCGTCAATTCCCTACATTCAGTTCGGTCACTCTTGCCGCAAGAAATCGCATTGCAGTAATTTGCGGCTTAGTTTTTTGCATTGCGAATTCGCATCGCACCGATTCGCAGTTATGTGTACAAGCCCTTAGACATGATGCCGCTTCCAATGCTCACAAGCGACTGTACAGTCGCGGAACGATTTTTATTTGATATTATGCGCACTTCAATACATTGCAATACAAATTGAGCGTATGATTGATAGTTGTCCAACTTTTAAATCAAAAGCAGATCGACATAGCTCTTTTGTTTTTTTGTCGAGCAACTATTGATAGTTTGCGTAAGTTCGATGATCGCTATTTAATCATTCTATAAACATATGAACCACAACTACATACACTCGAGAGCAATAAAATCGCACATCTTGATTTTTTTTTGTTAAGGCAGTTTTTTCCATGAATCTGAATAAATATTTTGAAAAAACACACCGGCATTGAAAATCTACCTCATTAAATTTCTAATGATATCAAATAAAGAGTAAAAAATACCCATAAGAGGTTTTATGGCACAAAACCCAACAAACGGGTTAATTTACCCAATTTCGCTTAAGAAATAATGAAAATCAAACTCAAAATTCTTGATCACATTGTTTATTAATAAGGTGTATTCCCTCCCCTAGCCTTAATTACAGCTCTTAATCAGTTTTTCATGGACCGTATTACTTTTACCATGAAATCTTGTGGTATAGCGTTCCACTCCTCTTCAATGGCAAGTTGAAGCTCTCGGAGGCGCGTAGGAGTAGGGCTTCTTGCTCGAACTCTTCTTTTTAGCTCATCCCAGACATGCACAATCGGATTGAGATCAGTGATGAATCAAATGTCAGTTTTAGTGTCCAACATTATGCCACCCCAAAACATACACGATCTACCGCCAAAAGCCACACGTTCGCTTATGCAGCATGGTGAAAATCGCTCTGATGACCTTCTGTAGACCCTAGAGCGTCCATCATGACCATGTAATGTTATTCTGCACTCATCAGAGAACATAACAGATCGCCATTGGTCATACGTCAAATTTAAATGTTTCCTGGCAAATTGTAGTCGGGCTTGTCGGTGAGCTGTGGTCAATTTGGGACCATTTGCTGGGCGATGTGAAGTTTGTCCTGCTTCACCAAGTCTTCTTCTGACTGTCCACCGATTTATACTGACATTGCGAACTTCTCGAAGCTCTTGTCCCAGTTGAACCGCATTCAGTTGTCGATTTTTTAAAGACCTCGACACAAGAAAGCGGTCCTCACGCTCTGATGTTCTGCGTCGCCGGCCAGATCCTGGTCGCCGAATGTAGCCACTGGTCTCTTAAAACCTCTGGTACACATGGCGAACAGAGTAGCGGCTCAAATTTTGTCGTCGAGCAACTTCACTTTATTTATGACCTGCTTCGAGCAAGGCAATAACTTGAGCGGTTTCTGCGGGCGTGATATTCATTTGTTTCCGTATGCTTTCATTAGAAATGTTATCACGTTGACCTTCGGTATGCAACTGATAAAAATTCCATAACTCCGACCCTTTAATACCTGCGGGTAAGGGGTGCAAGTAGTGACAATACTAACGCGTGAATTTGGCTATTTTGATGTACGGCTGGTTACTGTAAGTTACGTGCAGGTCAATGATTTTAATTTTGTGTTTTTTTAAAGCTATGCTTGTATTCTTTAATTTGCCTAATGATTTGTACTCAATATCTCGAGATTTAAGAACAAAATCAGTTATAAACCAAATAACAAGGAGTGTGCGATTTTATTGCTCTCAAGTGTAGTTGTTCGACAAAAAATTGTATATATGCGGTAGCCCAAATGATCCTACTTCGTAACACGCGTTTTAGTGACATTTATGTACGATTTTGATAACTGCATGCAGAGCTGGGCAAAACACACGTTTTGCTCAAATTTAAAATACTGGCTTGTATTTAAAATACGAAATATTTTGAAGTACTGTATTTTTTTTAAATAAAATCTAAACATGTAATAGAATTGTAAATTTACCATGTCTGTACATTGAAGATATTTAAGAAAAAAATAACACGAGGGGTCATTATAACAGCAATAGAAGCTAAAACAATTTTTTGTATGTTTGTCTAAAATAGCAGTCGATAGCTTTCGTCCGACCGTTGAATTCTTTTAAATTTGTTTTGGAATCGGTGTGTGAAAATGTGTTTAAAAATGTATTTGAAATATTAGATACTACTAGAATACTAAAGCGACACGTATTTGAAATACGAATTATAAATGACATTTTTGAGAAGTAATTGAAATATAATAACGTATTTTAACTACATTTAATTTAAATACTGCCCAACTCTGACTGCATGGAACGCATTACAACCGTGAAAATTATTATTATCGTAGTCATAGCGAATCAAGGCAAAGACGGTAAGAGCTCAAACACTCGAGCAGCTTGTTGTCAACGGCAGCCATCGGCACAGCTCGACGGCAAGCGTTGACAACATGTCACTAAAAGCAAAGGAAGTAAAAGAAAAGTCTTCTCATTATTTGAGAAAATTTTTCTTTTTCGACTTTCTTTTTAAATTGTTTCCTTAATATCCAACCCTAATTTAAAACTATATACATCATGTATAGTAATTTTCTTGTTAAGTAATCATTCTTAACAACAATGATTAAAAATACATTATCGTTCCATTCATTCATTTAAAGTACTTTCGATAAAAATCAATACCCAGCTCGAATTGCTACGATTTGATTTCAATGGTAGTTTTTCAGTTCTTGACGAAATATTGCAACTTATCATTTTATATATACATAAGTTAGCTTGTACATAGTGCTTTTATTATGTAGGCTAGACCTACTAATTATTTGTATGTTCGCTAAATATAACTGTTCTCGTGTAAAGTCTATGTTAAAAGCTGCCTTGCAATCTAACTTGTCCAACTTGAGAATCGATTTGGCTTAATTCATTATTTGTGTGTGATGTCAAAATTATTCTAAATCTAAAAATATTCAGGCAAATTTACATAAGGAATTGAAAAACTAAAGATGATATGACACTTTCAAGGGTTTTTTTTTTGCCGCCAATTAATCTGAACTGGATTATTTTCGGTAAAAAAATTAACTCAATTTAATATTTTTTCTTATAAATGTATCTCTCTTTCCTGTCCCCTATATAAGTTTGACACTGACTTAGACTCAGTGCATATTTTTTATTCCCTTCGCCGCCCCCACGTAGGTGCCACGTGGTATAGCCGAAACTGGGCCAAGAGGTATTTCAGGTAAGTTAGGTCATGTATTATACTAAATGTCGTAAAAAATATGTTAGCCTCCCCTAGGGTTCACAACTATCTCCACATAAATTGTCATCAAGAGCGGATCAGTGATTTAGCTCTGAAAGTGTAATAGACAGACACATTTATCTTTTCAGTTGTTACCTAAATTAGTATGCATTTGTATATGTTAGAGCTAGTTAGGCAGTATTTGTAAACACACAATCATACAGGAGATGCGATTTAATCATATTCAATAATTTTGAAATACAGTGAAACGTATTAGTAGGGGAGCTAAGTGTGGATTTACTTGAGCGTCCTAGGGACTAATTGGATTTTGTACAGCAAATGATAATATGTTATTAGAGTTTTTTATTTAAATGACAAAGTAAGCGTCAACTTGTTCTCAAAAAGAAAAATTCGGCGCTCGTACGCTTAAAATATTAAGATTAAAAAAAGTTGTCAAGCCATAAGTTGGAGATTTTTTAGTGTACTTTAACCATCCATGATGAAATGAAATAGGATGAGGATATTGAAATGAGTCTGAAATAGGATATTGAGAATTCAATTCGAAAATATTTTTATAAACAAAGATGTGACCAATTTAAATAAATATGAATGAAATAGAAACTTATCCATTTCTGATAAGGAGCCTGTTAATAAATTTTCGAGCCCTTGGCTGAATACGTTTTTATTTCCTTAAAAAGTGCCATCAAAAACACTCCAAGCATTTTATGCTTGTATGTGTTCTGTTTTGAAGATGGTGTGTTATTAAATTTTTAAATAGTTACTGATGTTGGTGCTGAACACTTTACTCATTCCTAAAATGTTAAGAGCCATTTAATCCACCAATCGTATTATTGCCATTGACGGCTTTTTGTCAACAATTCTAGTGAAAATAAAAAAAACACTAAGTATCTTGTTTTGGAATTTTTGGCACTTTGCGTAAGGTTCAAGTTATTTGTAGATTTTTATACCGTAAATGCATCAGTGAAGTACCCCTACTCATAGGAGGCCCCCTTCCTGCGTATGGCCATGGTCAAATCCCTATCAAATCTAGTGTTTGAAAAAATTCTGCAAGTAGAGGCTTCTCTTTATCCATCTTTGAATGAAATGTCATTATAATTGACAATGACAGTACTTTGTTTAGTAAAATATTCTCTAATCAAAAATCAGACTATGCTATGCCTTAATCCGTCGATCATTTTACTTTAATTGTTGTATCTTCAAATAGAAAGGGCTGACATGGTGGAAGTACTCAATAGGATATAAGGCACGTATCCTAATCTGACGCACTCGAATAAATTCAAAAATCCCTTCTAGGGCTCCCCTGCTATATGATCACTTTCGTTGAAATAAAATTCTATAGCCTTGAAAAATGATTCAGTGTTATTTTAGTCAAAGCGTTTTTCTTAACTTTTTTTATGAAAATTAGAACCTTTTCATTATAATTGCTTCATTGCAACAATATTTACGAGAAAGACTGGCACAAAACGTTCTGACTAACATAAGACCTTTCTTTATCTGTTGTGACACAGTGCTTTTTTCGAGCATTTTCTAATTACGTATACAATACAGAAAGCGTCCGGGAGGCCGTCGACCACGATTTCTCAAGCACAGTGGAGAACAGCTCTTTCCGTATAGCGTTCAGAGAACACATGCGCAACATGGCCCGAACTCGCGCCTCCAGTTCTGAAGACTACGACCCGCAGCGCTACGCCTCCGCTGCCAGGTTCCTCAACACCGCCAGGTAATGACCCCTATCATCAATCATCTCGATCGTTGTTCAACAATTGCTGGGTGAAGCTCATGAGTCATGGCTATCGTAACGTAACGAGCTTTCATCGCGTATCCTCCGCTATTATAATAAATAAATAATAAATAATAAATATTTCACAACTCACACACAACGCCATCTAGTTCCAAACTAAGCAGAGCTTGTACTATGGGTACTAGAATAACTGATACTAATACATATATACTTTTTCTTTTGTAAATACATACCTACTTATTATACATAGAAACACCCAGACTAAGACAACGCCCCATGTTCATGCACACAAAGATTTGTCTTAAGTGGGAATCGAACCCACGACCTCGGCGTCGCAGGCAGGTACACTACCCACTTCGCCATCCGGTCGTCAAACTATGTACTCAATTGGTTTTTTTGGCGATCCCGCGTAGTCCGATGGAGGACCCCATCCCCCATTACCTCACCTCCGAAGTTTTCAAGCTACATCGTCTTAACTGCTAATCACTGATGCTATCTCCGTGAATTGTTTGCTCTTAAAAATGATTGTTTTTTTGACTTAAAATTGACACTAGTATATTCCTTATTTCATTTCTTTTCAGACCAAACAACCCACAACCACCGGAAAACGGCGCCGTGACTAGAGATGAGGAATAAAATATTTATATTATCCAATTTTATTCGAGCTCACAATAGTAGCTTGGCTTTATATTACTATGTTCTTATTATAATCACATTTCACAGGTAGAAAGTCAGTTTAAAATGGTCGTAATAGTCGTATAAATGTTGTTGTATTAATTTTGTGGCTCGTTTTCTTAATATTTAAATGTTATTCACAGGTATATTCAACTTTTAAACGTAAATTAATTAGAGATCATCACTGTAGCTAAGCGAATTATATCGCATATTTATATTATTCCATAGGTGTTTAAATTATCGCTGTCTATGTTACTAATTGCCTATTAATGTTCGTCGGCACTGAAGACTTAGATTCTTGTCTTTCTGTAGCTATTTAATATTTATATATCAAAGATCGGTCATTGTGGGTCGTGCAAGAGATGTCTGTCCACGTAGTCTTTATCACCGTGTCCACCAGTACAAGCTGCACCGAGGTTTGACCCGTGTTAAACTTGCTATGTACTTTTAGGGCAATGTTATATGACCTAAAATGAAATAAATCATGAGATGAACTCGATCAAGTACACATAATACTACGGTGATGATGACCATGTTGATAATCATTAGCAAAGTGAAGAAACAGAGAAAGGTGTTACAGGAGTTTGTATATTATTTTAGAAAAGATCCAATGGATCACTAATTGTATGTTGTGTGTATTCGCAATTATTACTTAATCGTATTAACTTAGTGTTCCCTCTGGAAGTTGACATTTTAATTGTGACTTAATAATGTAGTTTTATTCATTTTATGAAAAATAATTATGTTACAGAAGTTTCTAGTTATTTTTAGACCACATAGCAGTGCAATAGATTGCAATTTTATCGCAATTAAATATACTTAATCGTATTTTCTTAGTGTTTTCTGATTGTTTCCCTTAATTGTGACTGTACATGTAGTTTTATCATTTTATGAAGAAATAATCCATATAATATTACTACCTATTTACTACTACTATAATAAATAACAATTAAGCGTACCGAGGTAACAAGGTACATGTAGATGTTTTGGGATTAAATGATATTACGAATAATATATGTTTCAATTATTAAGACCACTATTAATTTGAAGTTTTATGTAGATCTACCTTTTCTCGATGACTTTCGTCTATTTTTGAGCACTTCTAATTTGGGTTTGGATGGAAATATGGCTCTTATACTTAAAATTTTATTGATATCTAAAAACACCCGATTTCGTCACTGACTCACTGATGATCATCAAAACTCATCGGATACTGCCCGAAGTCCTAGAAAGCTGAAATTTGGTATAATAAGCTAGTATTAATGCGATAACAACTGAAAAAATACGAAACTTGTATTTTTCAACCTTGACCTAATGATTCCTGAAGATCTTATGAAACTTCGTTAAGTTAGGGTTGTAATTGAAGTCCTGAAAAGTTAAAATTTGGTATGTATATGAAATAAACGTGAAATGCAATAATTTAATAAAACAATGCGAGACCATCCTAAATTGCAAAATATGTATTACCTTGATTTGTAGTCGTCTTTACCAAAACTTCTTTCTCAGTTTTGGTAAAGAACGGTTTCCAGGTGGTTTGGTAAAATAAAAATAAGGTTGTGTAAAAAGTTTTTATTTTTATTTTTGTTTTTAAATACAAATCTATAGTGGACACGTGGGCGTGAGGACAATATGATTTAAATGTGGTAAGTAATTTTTTTTTAAGCAAAATATTAAATATTATAGCCGCCGTGAGTTGTCACCTTAGTACACTAAAATTAATCAATTCGTAAATGGTTCTGGAACGCTGAATTTTGGATATGTTTTAGATGAAGTCAATTGAAAATATTTAGGTAGCTAGTAACGTTTGACACAATAATATATCCTTTCTAACCGATATTCTACGAGCATTTCTATAGAAAAAAACTGTTTTGTGAACGCGACCGGCCGCACATCATTTCGTGAATGTTTCAGCTTGCTATAATTATTTTTTTTAAGCCCTTATTATATAGAAATAAGATTTTAGTTAAATTTAACCTTTTCATTTTCCAATGACTTGTACAAAACCTTATTGTAAATAATCTACATAACATATAACATTAATTAAATAAAAATATTTAGCCTCAGTGCTGCACCATGTAAATTTGAGTAATCTTTTCCTTTAAAATGTTTATATCAACTTATAACTTCGTTACACAATTTAGATGATATAAAAGCTCGTCGCGAGAATTACCTGTGTAGATCAACTAGTGAATTAAGTAACTTTATCTGATTGATTTTAATTAAAAAAATAAACTCAAGTACCTAATACGAGGAACAGTCAAAATAACGAATATTGTTTTTCATATCCTCATAAAAATAACAAGTTTTTACAAACTAAAGTAAACTGTCATTATTAGTATAAAACAAAATTACGTTATTTCTATTTAAATTACACAGTAATAAAAATTATACAAATGTAGAAATTTTACGAATAGAAAATCCGATATATATAGGTCGATCTAATATAACTTTTGTCTTTTAATTGAATTGCTACTTAAATTTTGGAAAAAATTGATAAGCCTTTAAAATATGGTGCTTACTTTTATACTTATACTTTTCATCACCTAGCAATTTGTTGGTTCTTTTTTTTTAAAACAATTGAAAATAAGCGTAAACAAGTTGATGTAATAAAGTTTTAAGGTTTTAGACAATGATAATATTCTATACATTTACACACCTAAACGCTAAAACCAAGTAAGGTTCGTCTAGCTAAATATATGTATATATTAGACGAACCTTACTTGGTTTTAGCGCCACCTATGCGATGAGTGATAAGTCACTTAGTCACATAATTGTTACTTCGCATAGGTGGCGCTTTTCATACATGAACACGGCGCTTGTAGCGCCACTATCAGTTATTAATGTAGCTAACTATTCTACGATGTGATCAAAATAATCTTGACCGTTTCATGGAGTAGCCGCGCGAGCCACTTCATGGTGTCGCTAAAAGACAATAGAAAATGAAACATTTCATGAAATGCGACCAGCAAATCGCCGATATGGCCACGACATACCTATAAGTTTAAAAAAAAGAATTATGCTGATTTATGCTATCAGTTGACACAATTTCATCAGAATCAGTTCAGTAGTTTTTTCAGGAAAACGTTTAGAACATTCATAAACTTTCACAAATTTTGATTTTTTTATTGATTAGCTTCCGCCCACGGTTCCCTCTGCATTATACGTTAATGAAAGGTTATTTATACGTTAGAATAGGTTAAAACTAGATATATGTGTGTCAAATTGCACCACAATCTGTTCAGCACGTTTTATGCAAAAGAATCATGCATACATCTGCCTGAACTTGCATATTTCTAATATGCTTGCCTTCAGTCGCGGCACCGGCTGGGTAGGGCAATAGAATATAACATAATAATATACCTATCTTAAGTAAGTTAATAAACTAAAAATAGAAATCCATTCAGTAACTTTTGTGTGACAGAGTAGATACCAAACTCGACAAATATTTGCACTTATCATAAACATGCTTCCATCTGCGGCTCATTCCTTGTGTTATGTGAATAAAAAGTAGTTTTTATGTTACTCCACGTGACAAAATATCAAACATCCATGCAGCCTGACTAATTCTCGCAATTACCTATCATTTGTACTAGCTTATATCCATAGTTCTCTCCGTGAGGTATATCAATCAAAAGTAGGTACGTTTTGGGTCAATTTCAACAAGTCCAACTTCATTTCCGTGGATTTTTTTATCGTTAGTTTTATATAAAAATAAAATCGCGTTTATTAAAGTTTTGAAAATATATGTATTCGTGCTTAATATCCAGCAGATGACTAAAAAACCTAACGAGATATACCTACAAGATTAAAAATTACGTTCCACGTCGATGAAACATTGCACGCAAATTGAACTAGCGTCCTTGGCAATGAAAGAACTATGGCAAGGGGTTGAAAAATCAACCACGGAAATAGAAAATAATATTTAGTATAGGTAACTACCTACTTACATCACTTTTATACATTTACATACAATCGATACACATTTTGTAGATAAAAACTCAGCAAAAGGAGTAAAAATAAACAAAAAGAAAACAACACACTTAACACAACACAATTTGTAATATACACCTAAATAGCAAAACAATAACATTTTTATAAATAAAAGACAAAATTCATAGGTACTGCAGATTTGCTATAATGACAGCCTTATTATTATCAACATTGTATTTTGTTACCTTTTCTCTATGAAATCATGTAATAGTTCCACGGAATTTCCGTGAATAGTTCAGTAATCGATTCAACAAGTAGGTAGGTATCTTGATTGTGAAAGTGAATTTTAGTGCCAGTTCCGTAGACAAAGAAGACCCTTCTTGAGAAGAATTGGCAAGAAACTCAAGGCCGACTTTTTTTCAAATGCCAAATTTATGTTTACAATATTGTTTACTTATAGCTAAGAAAATTAGTAAATCAGTTTTTCTTCTTCTGGTGTTCTGTCGTTCAAATAATGGTTTATCGTATATAAACCCCTCTGCATAGGGTGATTCTTCGCAGTTATCTTGAATTTGTGCGGTGGCAGATTCATTACTTCTATTGGCAGTTTATAATAAAAACGCACACTTTATCCTGCAAACGAGTTGTGCACTTTGTGCAGTCATGGGTCGTGGATCACCTAATTAGTTCACCTTGGTGTACCACGGGCACTTTTTCTTGCCCGTGGAACAGCTCACTTATAAGGACCATGCAATTGCAATACGCCTATGGGCCGTGGAACACCTATAACCGGGTTACTTCTGGTCCACAAAACAAATATAAAAAAGGACAGTAAAAATAGGAAAAAAACAACTTAAAATATATTGTAACAGGTAACACAAAAAAAAAAAAAAAAAAAAAAAAAAAAAAAAAAAAAAAAAAAAAAAAAAAAAAAAAAAAAAAAAAAAACACCCACATATCGTATAATAATAAAATTGTAAAAATGAAAAAAAAAAAATTAAAATATTATTCTTGCAGTTAACACGAAAACACCCACGTATTGTATAATTAGCGTGTAAGTATTGTTTTGTATGAAAATGAAAAAAAAAACTTAAAATATAATTCTAACAGTTAGAGAAAAAAAAAAAACACTTTTTAGTAACACTCACACACACGCATAACCAGTGTAGTCAGTCTTCACTATGGCGTAGAAATTTTAGCCCTGCAAACCTAATTGCGTTGCCACTTGCCACCTGTGCTATAACTATCGTAATTTTTCTAATGCTACACCAACCGAAATTTCTCCATTTAACAATTCTAATTGTATTTCTATGATGTCTTCATCATCTTTTATGTATTTATTTTTTCTTTTGTTATTGTGTACAGGACTGGATTCAATCTGTTTCAGCTCAGATAGTAGACGTAGAATTGAAGTATTTGTTTTATTTATTTTTTTTATTTAGTTTTGCATGAAATGATTCAGTCACATTGTTTGTTCGGTGTCTTTCACCGAAAACCGATAATATTGAAGAAAAATTATTAGACATCCAAAATTTATCGATGTAACTATTTAAAAAAAGGTACCAGTTTTTCTTTAAACCTCCCTTCGGATTTTATAAATAATAATCCTTCAGCAATGTATTCGGAAGGCAATAGCGGCAAAGCGGCGGTCAAGCCAACCAGCCTTTTTTCCTTTTTACCATTTAAATTTAATTTTTTAGCCTTTTTCCATATGGCCACACCAATGGTAATAACACCCCGCCAAATGAGATTCTTTGGCGGGAATTTAAAAAGAGCGCGCGTAAATTTCCCTCATTTTAAAAATTTAATGTAAATATTAATTATTTGATAATTTTATGGACTAAAGTTGTGTAAATATTGACAATTAGTAATTGATGGAGGTGACCGAGGGCGAGGGGGATGGTCCCCCGGACCCGAAAACGCGAAAGCGAAAGGACCTAAATATTACCGGCGGCGGTGAGGTATCAGACTATAAACCTTATTTTAAACCAAATTATATAAGACTTTATCCAGAAACTTCAACAAATGTTGAGTTTAAGGTTTTCGTTGAGGCAATGGAGAATGAAAAATTGGGCAACAAAAGCCCAATATATCTCAATCATATATTCACAACGGAAGTAAAAGGTGTGGTAGCTATACGGCGAGCTAACGCCAACAAAATAGTTGTCCTATTTAAGCAGTACAATACTGCCAATAATTTCATTAACAATAAGGCCTTCCTGACAAAATATAATTTTAAAGCGTATATCCCAGCGGCGCAAATAGAACGCACTGGCATTATTCGATTCGTGCCCCAAAATATCTCGAATAAAGAGCTGTATACAAAACTTACTTCAGCATATGAAATAGTAGCAGTAAGAAGATTCACCAAGAAAGTAGGACAGACACGTACTCCCTTACAGACCATCAGCATCACTTTTTTGTCCAACACCCTACCAGATAACGTTCAATATGATTTATTCTCTTACCGTGTGTTTGAATATATTCCTCCTCTGCAGCAATGTTATCGTTGTTTTAAATTTAATCACTCAGCTAAGATTTGTAATGGTAAACAGCGTTGTAGTTATTGTTCTGGAGATCACTCATATAAAGATTGCGACAAACCAAGTGAACTTTGTTGCATTAACTGTAGTGGACCACATCTTGCCATATCTAGAACTTGTCCAGTTAAAATGAAGAAAATTTTAGAAAAGAAAACAAAAATTTCTTATGCAAGTGCAACAGAAACGAAATTTGAAAAGAATTTTCCTATGCTTCCTGTTAAGATTGTAAATAAAAAACCTGTAGAAAATATGCAACCTGTTAAAATGAATGTAAATAATGTAAGTACAAGTAGTAAAATACAAGAAAATACTTTGTCTATTAAAAGTCAAATATTACAAAATAAGGAAATTCTAATGGCCCTTGTACGTACTCTAATAGAATTGGGAAATAAAAATGATGATGTGCCTATAAACACATCAAACATCAAAGATATGTTAATTAAAAATTTAACTTAATATAATGGATTTAAATACAAACAATATAATTTCACGGTTACGTATTGCCCAGTATAATATCCAAAGTGCCAATAGCAAAAAAGCATTACTTATAAATTTTTTACATAATGAAAATATTGATATCTGTTTATTGAATGAAACTTGGTTTAAAGAAAACCAAAGGTTTAGCATCCCTGGCTATAACATTTACTACAAAAATTCTGCTAATCCATGCAATGGTGTAGCAATATTGATAAAGCCATACTTAAAATACAGTGCTCTAGACACTATCTTCTATGAAGATATTCAAACTGTTGCAATATCACTATCTAGTGAAATAGGTAACATAACAATATTGTGTGTATATTGCCCTCCCAGGAGGGGTCGTGTAAGAGTAAATAAACTTCAAAATATTATTAGAAATCTACCAAAACCTATATTTGTAAGTGGAGATTTTAATGCACATCACATCGCATTTGGATGTACCACAACAAAGTCCCGAGGTACTGATCTATACAATCTCATTGATGACAATGATTTATGTATACTAAATGATGGCTCTGTTACCACTATTAACTATCCAACACGTAATCCTTCTGCAATAGATGTGACTTTTGTAAGCCCCAATCTTGCACCATTATGTCAGTGGTATGTTCATGATGATACCATGGGAAGTTACCATTACCCAACTATTACCGATATTACACTTAACATAGTCAAGTATCAAGTAAATCCTCCAGCTGATAAGTACTTATATCACAAAACAGATTGGGAAAAATTTGAACAATATTCTAGTACTGTTTTCAGTGACTTCATGGTAAATGATGAAGATCCCATGTCAACATATTTTAAGTTTTGCGCATGTCTTGATACCCTTAAACAAATGATTATACCAAAATTTTCGAGTACAGCTACCTTTAAAAGTAGGATTCCGGCTCCCTGGTGGAATAATATTTGTGAGGAAAGTGTGAAAGCATCATACAATGCATTAAAATTATATAGACAAGAACCAACAATAGCTAATTACATAAACTATAAACGGTTAGATGCATTAAAGAAAAGGACTATTTGTGAACAAAAAAGATCAGGTTGGAATGAATTGTGTGATACTTTTAATAGAACTACTCCTATCAGTCGGATCTGGAATCTTATTAGAAGGTTTAAGGGCATTAGGACCGGCAATAAATCTTGTAAGGATGAATTTGTCAAGCCATTTTTAAGTAAACTAACAGAAAAAAGTAATCTAATAGATCCTGAGACATTTAATCACTGTTTTAGTTGTAATAATGAAAATGTCAAGACAAAGTTTTTGTTAGAACCCTTTACATGGACTGAATTTAAAATGAGTTTACAATCAAGAAAAAATACGACTCCAGGTTTAGATGATTTCCCATATCTTTTAATTAAAAACTTACATAAATCTGTACAAAATTTATTTCTCAAGATCATAAATAATTTATGGTTGCAAAATATTATTCCGGACTCATGGAAAACACAATGTGTTATCCCTATACTTAAGCCTAATAAACCACCAGAACTTGCAAACTCTTATCGTCCAATTTCTTTATCATCATGTCTTGGAAAGATATTTGAAAACATGTTAAAGAGTCGCCTTGACTGGTTTGCCGAATCCAATGATGTTATTCCACAAGTTCAATTTGGTTTTCGTAGAGGGCGTAGCTGTGCAGACAGCTTTGTTTCTCTGATTTCTGATCTGCAAAGAGCAAACAATGAAAAATTACATACAGTTTGTGTTTTCCTAGATGTTCAAGGTGCTTTTGACAGTGTGGACCCTGGTATATTGGCTAAGATTTTAACAGAAAGCATAGGACTACCCGGACAAGTTGCTAAATGGATTTATAATTTTTTGAATAATAGAACTTTATATGTAAGACATAATAATATATTATATGGACCCAATATAGCATCTAAGGGCACCATGCAAGGTGCTACCCTTTCTCCTCTACTTTACAACTTATATACTAGTGAAATTTGTAAATATGTAAATACTGAAAATGTAAATATACTTCAATTTGCTGATGATTTAGTTATGTACAGTAGTAATAAACACTTAACTATAGCTCTAACAAATATTAATGCTGCTTTGACACAGCTCAATCATTATTATGACAACAGATTGCATTTAAAAATTAATACATCTAAAAGCAGCTATATGATTTTTGGTGATGGATATTCTTCTGACAATGTTTTATACAATGGAGATATAATAACAAGAGAACATCAACATACATTCTTAGGAATTGTTATAGACCAGAAATTAAAATTTGAAGAGCATATAAAACAAATTTCCAACAAGGCTTTAAAAGGTCTTAACATATTAAGATGCCTAGCTGGGGTATCCTGGGGAGGGGATCCAAAAGTATTATCAATGTTGTATAAAGCAATTGTTAGAAGTCATTTTGATTACAGTTGTTTAGCTTACATAAATAGCCCTTATGTACATAGATTAAATATAATACAGAACAAGGCTCTGAGAATTATTTCAGGGGCAATGTGTTCAACTCCCATTAGGGCCATGGAAGTTGAAACAAAAATTATGCCTCTCATCCTCAGAAGAATTTATCTTTCTGAAAGATATTGTCTGAAGCTCATGGCATCAGACAATAAAGAAGTAATTAAAAGAGTAGTTCCTCACTTGATATATGTTTCTGAGTCTCTGGTTTCAGAAGATGATTTGTTAAATGGTAGATCTCCACAGTTGATCCAAATTTTACTGAAAATGCAAAACAATTATAAAAACATAAGAATGCAAAGTCAGTGGCCTTGCTACACACATTCCTTTAATAGTATAATACATCCAATTACAACTGTAAGACATAAAATTACTGACAATAATGATATGCAAGTTTTTTTAGATGAAAATAAAAAAAAATACTATATTTTATATACTGATGGTAGTAAATGTGATACCCATGTGAGATCAGCCTTATATGATCCACAAACAAAGTATGCTCGAAGCTACGAGCTTGATAACCATTGTACAATATTTACGGCAGAGGCATATGCAGTTTTTGAAGCTTTGAAAGCCATGAGTTATATAAACAGCAAATATAATAATATTCTAATTTTGACAGACTCACTCAGCTTGATAGAAAGCTTAGAACATTTAAAGATTGCATACAGAACTAACTATATTCTATATTTGATTAAAGATTTTATATTTCAACTACACCAAAAAGGTATAAACGTAGCTCTCATGTGGATACCATCACATAAAGGGATATCTGGCAATGAAATAGCCGATAAGACTGCATATGAAGGCATTAACCTATTTGATGTAAGATGCGTGATGGACATTCCATTAACTGACTATCATAGTTCTATAACAAAAGAAATACTAACATATTGGAAAGAAATGTGGAAAAAAGACCAAGAAGAAAAAGGCAAATGGTATGGCAGTATTCAAGAAGACATACCGTCAAAACCCTGGTATAACAAACTGAAGTCAGCCAGCAGAGATTATATTACTACTATAAACAGACTTCGATTTGGACATTGCTCCACACCTGCACACTTAGCGAGATTGAAAATCATAAACAGTGATGCCTGCAAAGAATGTAATATGCCTCAGGCGGATATTGAACATCTGATTTTTAAATGTCAAACGTATAACCTCCAAAGACTTATCCTAGCCAGTGAAATAAGTGAGTTTAGTGAAATAGTGACAAATTATAATCCCTCCCGCCGCCGATTAAGTGACTTATTAAAAAACGTGAAACTATTTTTACCAATATATCAATATGTGAAAAATACAATTGGAAGAATTTAAAGGACTTACAGAACTCATTGACTACATTATGTACTCTATGACAGAACTTTATAAAATGAAGACTTGGCTTAAAGGTCTTGTAACCAAGCCATATGAACTCAAAAAAAAAAAAAAAAAAAACACCCCGCCAATTTAATATCAGGAAAAACGCGTGTAACAGCATTTATAGCGCCTTGCTCGAAGTCAGAATGGAATTTCACAGGTTTGAAGTTACTCAGTTGTCGTTTGATGAGTTCAAACACAACAGTATAGGTCTCTTGCTTCTTATTTGGCATTAAAGCATAAATTAATGGTGCTGTTTTCGTTTTTGTGATACTGCTACCCATTTCGCCATGTAATGTGTACAATTGCGTAAATGGTTTAGGACAAGAAACAAATGTCGCATCCCCGAAAAATTCTTTTATTTCTCCAATTTTCTTCCTGTTAGCAATACTACAAAATATTATTATACGTAAACCTTCGTTAAAATAATCCGCCAAAATAAAATCATTGTATTTATATGGTACAGCCACTTCATCGTAACTTTTAAATATTGTTTTATTAATTCCTAGGGACTGATTGCTTATTTTGTATAAATTATGTTGTACATTTGATAATGAAGGTATGTCTGTAACCAAATCAAAGCCCAATTGCTCAATATTTGATAAAGTGTCATTGTACAATTTAGGCACTGGATCCGTGGATTTAACCACATGTTCTCTTAGCTTTACAAATTCTTTGTCAACTACATTTTTCGCCAAGTTTTGTATGCATAAATGGTCTTTTTGTTTTACAACGCGGTTGTCCTGAAATAAATATGATGTAAATTATTTTATTTATTTTAATAATTTACCCTTTTATGTTGGAAATCAATGGATATGTTTATCTAAGTATCATTATTAAGTATATTTATATACTACCCGTAAGCGAAAAGTTGAGTGTTGAGACTTGCGCTTTCCGCCTGCTTTGACCTTAGGTAGAGCGCTGAGTTCTTACTTTTCACATACGGGTAGTGTCGGGTAGTATTTACATTAAAAACTACTGAAATAAAATAAATATAGTTTTACCTGTATAAAAACGTTTCCTTTACATTTTTTTTTATATTGAGAACAACGCCAAAGTACCATACCGTTTTTGTTGGTTTTAACTTTATAAAATTGATAGGCATTGTACAATAAAACTGTGCCGCCTTTTCGTTTTACATAACAAATATCGTTTTCCAAATTTTCAGACATAATAAAATTATATGCTTAACGGCTTTACGACTTTACGACGTGAAAATAAAATGATTTATTACACAAATGACAGCGCTAATGTCATCTTACTAAAAATAATTTTTAAATATCATAATTAAAACTATTATAAAGGGATCGAGGAAAAAATAGGTTGGATATTACTACATAGGTGAACCACGGGCAAGATTAAGTGCCCGTGGTACACTTTGGTGAACCAAGGTGTTCCACGGGCAAGAAAAAGTGCCCGTGGTACACCAAGGTGAACTAATTAGGTGATCCACGACCCATGACTGACTTTGTGTAATCGCTGATGCGACCTCGCCACGAGTGCGACTTGCGACTATTGTGTGTGTTTGTTGAAAGTATGTTAAGTATGAATATCGGCGTTCTTAGTGTACTTATCAAAGTTCTACCTAACAAACATAATATTTTTATAAATATGTATATTGCGATGCAACTGTTAGAATGTCTACTTCTTTGAATCGATCTTTAAGGGAGACTCGTACCCCATGCCCCATTGCAGAATGACTTGCTAACTTAATAAGTCCTGTACCTACTGTCAGTATTCGGTTCTACTACCTTCATAGGTTAAGATGTTTTCTGTGCATTAACATACCATGGCGATGAAAACATAAGTCACGAAAAGGAAACACCTAGCCATACCAATGAAACTAAGTTGTTTTACAAGGAAATGTTTTTTTTTTAATTTCCGTGTCTTCTTTTTTATTTCCATAGCAAATCCATAGAATTGAAAGCATGGCGATGAAAATCAAGGCAAACATATAAAATAGCAAAAAAGAATAAACGAACAACTATTCGAAGTAAAAAAACACTTCAACCGAGCGCAATTGAACCGAGCTTACTGTGCAGCGTGTGGCACGGAATACGATGCTCTGTTTTGAAGTGTATGCAACAAGATGGAATACATTTGGATGACGTAATCTTTAAAAAATAAAAGCCGCATTTGTATTCTGTATTTAATCCTTTTATTAAAACTATATGTCAAACATTTTTTTTTATTTAATGGAAAACATAAATCTGCCACCAGACTCTGTACCTTTCTCTGATAATAACTTCATTTATTTTCGGGTTGGAGAGTATGCTGTATGCCTTCAGTAGCAACAGCAGCAAAATTCAGGGTCTACCAACGAAGCATAAAGAATTTGAAAAGACAGATTTACCGCCTGAGAAATTGAGGCAAAGATTTGCAGTCACGGCTTCAAAATCTGCCAACAGCAAAAATTTTGCAAACACGGAATATCACCAGGTTAAGAATAAACCAACTGGTCGGCGGTTCACCATCCGCGTAAAAGTTTTATTACTTTCGTTATTTAAAAGCAGTCCGAAGTGGTATGGTTTGATGTCAAACTATTTTATATTGCCTTCAACGAAGGCACTTAAGCAGCTTCTGGCCAAAATAACTTTAAATGTTGGCATTAATAAAATAATATTTGAAAAATTAAAAGAGAGAATTGTGAACTTTGAGCCTGAAGACAAATTATGCTCAGTAATATTTGATGAGTTGTCCATAGTGTCAGTAAAATACATTATGAGTCATCAAAAGATGAATTAAGAGGGTTTGCCAGTCATGGCCAACAATCAGTTGGCAAAATATGCACTTGTTTTTATGGTGACCGGTTTTAGGAAGCCTATTAAACTACCAGTACCCTACTATTTCACGAATTGCCTCAATATATTCGAATTAAAATCGATGATTAAAGAGGCCATTCAAAATGTGAAACAAAGTGGGCTAACTGTATTAACCACGGTGTGTGACCAAAACGCAGTTAATGAAGGTGCATTAGACGATCTAATTAATTCACCTTCATTAACTGCTCCAATTAATTCTAGTTTCAAGAGACCAGTACCTATATACAAATAAATATTATAATAACACAATTAACATAACACATCACACCTACACAATCAAGTAAGTTTTTGAAAGTATAAAAATGTTACCACCCATTTTAGTTTAAACAAATTTATTTTAATTTATTAGATTTAAAAATAAAATAAGCGCCCTTCATCCTCTCTCCTACACTTTTGCTGTGCCCGATTGGGTCCATAATTGATACAATTTAATGTTTATAATAATAACAATAATAATAAAGCCTTTTATTTCCTTAACTTACAGAGTTTAAAAAAATGAAAAAATAAAATAAATTTGACAAAAATATTAAATAGTTAAGGCCCCTGGCGGGTATAGGCCTCCTCCAACAGTTTCCATGACTTTCTTGTCTTTGCTTTCTTTGTCCAGTCGTTTCCAGCATATTTTTTAATTTCGTCTACCCAACGTTCCTTTGGGCGGCCTCCTCCTTAATATGTTTACCACCTAACAAAACATTGTGGAATGCAATAAAGAATTGAGTATTGAGTAATTAAAGACACAAAGGCTGAATATTTGAGAAAAGGAAAGGCCACACAATTATATCAAGCTCCATAATAAAAAAATTATACCGTTGTTTGACGTTACTCATTTGTTGAAAGGACTTAGAAATAATCTATTAAATAATAATATGCCATACATAGATTATGAAGATGACAACAAAATGAAGACCGTAAAATGGAAGTACTTACTTACAACAACTATATGCTGCTGATAAATCTTTTGGCGAGCTAAGGTGCCTCCAGAAATTCCTGAGAAAATTAGGAAAATGTGTGTCAAGACGGCAGCTCAAATATTGAGCCACAGTGTGGCTGTTACAACCGCACATTTGACGGCTAGGAGCAATTTACCCGAAGAATATCAAGATCTCATTCCCATTACGATGCTCATAGATAATTTATTTGATTCCCTCAATAAAATTGTAATGCATTTAAAATCCCTAATGGTAAAATATATAAAGGGCCAGTGAGAAGGAATAGTACTCACCATCAATTGTGGCAAAAGGCTATTAAATGCCTTAAAAGTCTGAAATTCCAGATATGCCGAAAAGAACGCAATAAAATTCAGATATGCGAATCGATTCTACCATGTATAAAAAAAAATGTTTGAACTATTGAAGGCGTTCTGGAATTGTGGGAAAATTTGTTGCAAAGATATTCTTTGATACTATGTTTACGAGGAATTTAAATCAGAACCCAATTGAGAATTTCTTCGGAAGTATTAGGAATTGTAGGGAAAAAATACTGCACCTAATTGTTTAGCTTTCGAAGGATCATTTAAAACACTTTTTTTAATAATTTAAATACACCACACTCATCAAGTTTAAATTGCGAACGTGATGACAATAGTTTCCTTTAAATTCTTGTTTTTTTTGTTACCAAAACAGCTCCCCAAAACTGACATTTCCACAGAAATAGATTCTTTAACGGCTAGCCATCTTAAAGAAAATAATATTGAAATAATAATAGATAATAGATTTTATTAATAATAAGGATATTATCGATTTAGTTCAAAGATAAAATACCTAAAAAATATTATAAAAAACTGCAAAGTATGCAGAAAATGTGTATTATCTTTGTAAGAAACTGATCAAGCTTAAAAGCAAAATAATATTATGCCGACAAACACTTGTTATGTTATCCGTCGGCGTTAATAAATGAATGCTTTCTAGATATCCAAAATATATGTGTTTCACATTTAAAAAGAATGTACTGAAATCCGGCTTAAAAAGGTCAATAAAAATGGACGTCGAAATGTTTGTAAGATTTCCATTTAAATGTAAATAAAACACATATCGTCGGTGATACTGCAAAACCGCTGATCTACTATTTGCAATACTGCGTAACTACAAGCTAATCAATTTTACAGGAGACAATAAAAACTTCATAACTTGCGAATTTGAGGTGCTTTTATGATCAAACTAAAATATGTATTTATATATTAATATAGTTATACGTACGTAATGTAATAATGTGTTTTTTTCCAGTATTTATGATGTAAAATCACTTACGCGGTTTTACCATATCTATTTTAATCCTTGAGTAGTATGTAAAAAGGAGATACGCGTTATTGAAACATATATTGCATTAAGTTATAAATCTTTTATTAGCTTTTACAAGTACGGAGGGCTTATTAAACTTAATAATAACAATACTTAGGAAATGTCATTTATACTCCCTATTTACTAATCCACTAATAATAATTAGTCTTGCCAATTATCTTTGACATTAATCAGGTAATAACTACTTATTTTAAATTAAAATTCAGTTACATAATAATTATAAAACAAAAAATTTTATATTTCAAACAAAACATAAAATAATCTTCTTAAAAATAAAATGACACAAATCAGGGACTAGGATAATAGGATCTATTAATGACTGTAAAAAAATATATTTTAATTATTCATTATAAATCAACTTATTATAGAAATCGTGACAATCTTGCGGTATAACAGTTTTTAACTCTTGAAGATGATTGAATTTAGTTTTATTTATTTTTTGTGGTCCTTCATGAAGCTGTGGCGCTTCATGCAATAGAGAATTGTATGGCTTCGGACGCCTAGGCAGGGGCTCGTAATCATCGGAATACGTTAATTTAAAGTCAATAGTACCATTGCTGTTGTATCTAAGCATTCTTACATCTGTCACACAATTGTCCCCAGTAACTCGGCCCGGTCTTATTGAATCATAAAATTGGTAATTTTTCAGACTGTAATCTTTGAAAAAAGTATAATCTGGTAGCACCACATCATAAGGAAAAGGTTTAATCCTTGCCTCTTTTGCAATCAATGCATATTGGCTTGGGAGGTAAATCTCACGATTCTTTAACTTTCTTTCAATAACTGAATGGACTGAGTCCACCTCCATTTGCGTATGGCCTTTTTCTAAAAACTTCTGTGTTATGGTAATATTTTTCTCGACTGCAATACGCAAAAGGGCATTGGATACGACATTGTTACGGTTTTGTGCTGTGCATCCATCTGTGTATATAATAACGTTCTTTAAATCTTTTTCAAGTAGTTTTGTTATGTAATCTACAAAAAATGAGGCATATGTAGTGGCTTTTAAATCTGTTACAGTTTCATCAAACCAATAACAGGTTACTTCATGATTTTTTAAATTATAAACGGTAAAATTGTGTACACACAGCTTTGTTTTGAAGTACAAGGCACTAGCATTTAAATATGGGCATAACATAACAGCTTGCAGATCAGCTGTTATTACGTGTACTGTATTTTTGATGGCCGCTTCTTTGTCGTTTTTCTTTTCGTGACGAGCTGCTTCTTTAAGAGAAATGTGGCGCTGATAATCCTGTTCAGTAATATTCCCAACCTTATACGCACAACAAGTATCGCACTCATCTTTCTTGGGCTTAAAGAGGGCAATGTTTTGTTCAGAAAGCAAATCTTCAAATAATTTTCGGCATGCCAATGGAGAAGAAGTTAACTTTATGCGTTCTACATACAGGCGATACAGATGAGCTTTAGATGCAATTATTGGCTCTAAATACAGTTTTGTACTGGATTTTCGGCAATAGTGCGAAGGTAATTTGGGCAATTCCTGTAAAAAAGTTAAAACAGTCTGCTTTTTAGTTATTATCTGAACACTTATATCATGATCAACAAGTTCCTGAGCTCTCGATTGCCCTCTTTCACCAATCCAATATCTACATGTCCATTCCTTTATTCCAAGGGTACCCAAAAACATACCTTGACATACGCGCACTTTTTTTTCAGAAGCTTTCAGATAGTAAATTTTGCTCTCATTTCGCCTGCTATCAACTCCTTTCGTTTTTCGCTGAGTCTTTTCTATGTCAATTAAGGTCAACACATAAAGTTTTTTCTCTTGCCACGTCAATGCCCAAAATTCATTAAATATTTTCATTCGCATTTCTTCCGTAAATATATTGCAAGCAAAAACTTTACTTTTGACACAACGTTGAGAAGAACATGCTACGCCTAGCTTTCTTTCTGGTTTTGTCAAATCTTGTACATATTTACCATCGATCTTTCTAAAACCAACATACTTGTTACCCATCATTCTCTGTTTTTTGTTTCCTTCCCTTTTCCATGAATCCATATCCGCTTTTCTTTTTCTTTTCCTTACTGATGTTTGTTCTTGCGCTAAACTACGTTCCGGAAAATTGTCAACGTCTTCTAACTGTAACGATGATAACTGTACAACAGAAGACTCCCAAATTGCACTATCTACGTACACACTCTCATTAATAGAGGGTGCAAAATCAGGGTCAGCTACTGAATCGTCCGATGAAAAATCGGATAAATCACAAGGTAAAATGCGAGTAGTATGAGTGAGTGTTATGTTAGACGGTGCAGGCAGAAGATTTGCTGATGTGGAAGGACCTGCTATTACTTCTGAATAATTTTCTGACAAAGTATAGTTTTCCTCATCTCCATCGCTTGATACAGCTGTTTTTTTATTTAGTACTTGCTTTTTCTTTCTTATCAATTCATCTCGACGTTTTATTAGACACTGTAATGTTTCTGAAGACGTAGACATCTTCTGAATGGTTTAAAGCTGAAACAAAAACAAAACCGTTATTTTTAAATAATTTCAAAACCGCGTATTTACTTACTATCAGTTCAAATAAATTGTTATTCAAAACCGCGGAACTGCAACTCAATCTTAAAACTTGAATTTTATGAACATAATGACTTAATTTAATATAAATAAACAATTTTAATTGTAAATAAATGCTTACTTAACAGATTAAAACACTTACCGTCGTAATTTACACAGAAATATCACTAAAAAACTTTTCTTTTTCCGGAGCTCAAAGTAATTGCACCTGTTTGTTTACGTTTTCAATCAGTTACGCGGTATTCATATGCAAAAATGACACTTGAAAAGTTACGCGCCATTGCATTGAACTGTTTACGAGCTTCCTATTGGAAGATTTTGAGTAGTGTCTTCGCGAGCGTGCGCCAATGATAGCTTAGTGTGCTGCGGCGCGATAATTTGAATTTTGCTACTTTTTGTATTTACGCGGTATTGCAAAAAGTAGATCAGCGGTATTGCAGTATCAACGACGATATGGAACAATTGAAACAATATTTCATTGATGTTTCATCGAATATAATAACTTACAGTTGCAGCAGATCGGTTATACGAATTCTAGCCGGCAAACTTACATACGATGTTTGTTGGCGACTGACTCGTAAATAGGTTTTATTATTATTTTTTATATAAAACCTTGTTTGATAATAGTTTAGTTTATTTGTTCTTTTTATTCTTTAGTTCAAAAACTGACATTATAATTTTCCTCTTGTCATTTGGTGCTTTGTAAGTACGGTTCGTTTTTATGTTTATTCTTGTATTTATTTAATTGTAAATATAATATACTATACAAAACTACCATTGCTTAATTTCATAATTCGCCCGTAATACAGTCCACCCGCTCGCTATCATTTTTTGGTCCATTCGTAGCCTTAAATTTTACATTACTTTCATAGTTGATTTTCATCTGTTTTCGCAATGGTAGTCACACGTAGTCAAACGCATATAAACGAACATTCGACCACCCCGGCCCCAGCCGCGCATCATGGAGAATCCACGCCCGTCCTCCGTGATACGGCCCAGGCAGGGCAGTCTGGGGACAGAACTTTTCAAGCGGCCGTCGTCCGGAACGTGGACTCGCACCCGCAGGAAACGCCCGTACAGTTTCCAACGAGTTCCGTTCAGCCTCTAGAAAAGGATTTAGTTTTGTCGAAACATAGCACTTCAAATTCACGCAGGTCAAGTAAGTGTGTAGAAGCACAAAAGCTCACTATCGAGGCCGAAATACATCGACGCCGTGTAGAGCGTGAGCGTCAATGTATAGAGCGTGAACGTCAATGTATAGAGCGTGAACGTACATTTTCACTTTTAGAACAGGAAGCCGAGGAGATAGAGCTGCGCGCAAAACTAGCAGCTCTAGATTCAAATTCTTCTAAAAATTCACGTAGCTCTTCTCATAACTATAAACGAGAACGTGTTACGTCATGGGTTGAGGATCAGGCTGAACCTAAGAGCCTACCTCACCCACGTCAAGATGCACCTTGTGCCCCTTTCACCCCACAACTGGGTGCATCCCCTAAAGTGCACGCAGCACAAAGCCATGAACCTATTACGCAATTGGCGCAGGCTATCTGTAAGTTATCCGATAATAGGAAAATACCTAATCTCATTCCTTTTTCAGGAAACGTGCAAGAATGGTTGGCGTTTAAAAGCACATACGAACGCACTAAAACTTTTTTCAGCCCTGTAGAAAATTTGTCGCGGCTAACTAATGCTATTCGAGGTACGGCTCAGGCAGCAATTTCTTCATTGTTATGGACAGCGCAGGACCCCCAAGATATAATAATAGCCTTGGAACAAAACTATGCGCGTCCTGAGCTTCTAATTCAACACGAAATTGCCAGCCTTCGCAGCTTAAAGGTAACGACTCCCGAACATTTAAATACATTAGCTAATCGACTAAGAAACTGCGTAGCTACTATCAAGCTCGTGAATCAACCTGAGTACTTATCTTCGATAGAACTACTACGTACGATAATGTTAAAACTCAGTGAAAATACTAGAGATCGATTCACGGACTACGCGGTCACTCATAAACCTTTTGAACCATCTGCAACAAAGCTGGAGCTTCTTTCTCGTTTCTTAATAATTGAAGCTGAGCGTCAACTTAGGTATAACTTTTTAGTAGAGGTTACACCGAGCTCTAATAAGTCAGCATATCATAAGTTGGTTAATAAAGATTCTGTACATACTGTCGATGTCTTTAGGGGTGAGAGCGCCGAAGGCGCAGATTGCGTTAATGTTGCTCGTGTAGCAAACGACAAGATATCAGAGTGTTCGTATTGTAAACTGAAATCGCATACAATCAAATCTTGTAAGGAGTTTTTATTGCTTTCTGTAGATGCTAGGTGGCAGTGGATCAAAGAGTCCAAAACGTGTTACCGGTGTTTAAAATCAAACCCACACAAGTGGAATGACTGTCGTGCCAAACGATGTGGCAAAAGTGGCTGTATCATGCGCCACCACAATATTCTTCATGGCGACAAGTCAACCCAACATAACAGTGCTAATACCTCCTCAGTTAATAGTTCTATTTTGACCCAACTTCCCTCAGCTGTGCCCCATCAAAGCAACGACATCACAGCGTCCACTTCTTTACCAAAACCTCCGGACGCCGTAAATGTAGCTAACTTGTCTGATTTCGGGACAGTTGAGTCGATACGAGGATTATTGAAGGTTGTACCAGTCACATTAGAGGGACCATGCGGTTCGTTCGACACTTTTGCTTTACTCGACGAAGGTAGTACTGCCACACTCATTGATGGTGATGTGGCCACACGGATTGGTGCAGAGTCTACTGGGCAGAGACAATTACGTGTCAACGGCATAGGCGGTATGTTTTTGGATGTGAAGGTTCACTACGTAAATTTCTACATACGCGGACGTGAATTACCTGAACGTCATCTAATTCAAGGAGCTCGCACTATCACCTCTCTTAACTTGGCCCCACAAAGTACACATTTTGTCAATTTGTCAAAATACGACTATTTGAAAGACCTCTCTAGCTTTTTAATCTACCAAAATGCAACCCCAACTGTGCTTATTGGTGCTGCAGATTGGTATTTGTCTGTAAGTCAAGAAATGAGAGTAGGTCGAAAACATGAACCCGTGGCGTCTAGAACGGCTCTAGGTTCCTTTGTTCGCAACGAGTCACACTAAATCGTGTCACCGTGTGACTGGTTGAGAAAAATATTCGCATGGAGTAACAGTGTGACTCAATGCGAATTTTTATTCTCATCTAGTAACACTAGTACACGAGTAGTGTTACTCGTTCGGAAAACCAAATCGCATGGAGTAGCAGCATCATTCGATGCGAATTTTTATTCTCAACTAGTAACATTTTTCAGAATGTCTATTTGACAACGATAAAGTTAAATAAAAATGGGTGCTAATTAAACAGGCTTCTTTTTAGTATCATTATTCGCCCACAAAAATGTATGTCATTTCTAACCTAACCTACCTATTTTTTTTTATAATTATTTTAACCTTTTTTACGAGCAATTTTAGTGGGAAATGATGTTATGGCATATGATAATTACGGCTTACAATGATTATACAGGCGCTTCGCCGGCCGCTGCCGCGGCACGCTCGCTTTGCTCGCTCGGCTCGTGCGTTGTCTTTCATGTTTCTAACCTAACCTACCTATTATTTTTATAATTATTTTAAACTTTTTTACAAGCAATTTTGGTGGGAAATTATGTTATGGCATATGACAATTACGGCTTACAATGATAATACAGGCACTTCGCCGGCCGCTGCCGCGGCACGCTCGCTTCGCTCGCTCGGCTCGTGCGTTGTCTTTCATGTTTCTAACCTAACCTACCTATTATTTTTATAATTATTTAAACCTATTTTAACAATAGCAATACGAACGCACGAACGACAATAAACAATTACACGTAAACAACTCAACTCGTCGTCACATGAATCGAATGGCGCTCTCTGATTGGTGCAAATGGCCGGTCGCTGTCGTATAATTTTTATTTAACTTTATCGTTGTCAAATAGACATTCTGAAAAATGTTACTAGTTGAGAATAAAAATTCGCATCGAATGACGCTGCTACTCCATGCGATTTGGTTTTCCGAACGAGTAACACTACTCGTGTACTAGTGTTACTAGATGAGAATAAAAATTCGCATTGAGTCACACTGTTACTCCATGCGAATATTTTTCTCAACCAGTCACACGGTGACACGATTTAGTGTGACTCGTTGCGAATAGACCTCTAGGTTGGGTGCTCCATGGTGCTATGTCTATCTCATCTAAACCTGTAGATTTTGTAAACCATATTTCGGCAAATGATAAACTCAATTCAATTGAAACACTTATCAAACGGCAGTACGAAATAGATTCTTTAGGCATTATGAAATATGCTCCCCGACATAATAGTGATGACGCTAGGGCGGTATGTTTAGTAGAGTCATCGGCTAAAAGACTTACTTCCGGTCGTTTTGAGGTAAGATTACCATGGAAAGATAACATCATGAAAACTCTACCCGACAGTTACCCTCAAGCGTTGTCGCGCTTTAAAGCCCTTGAGAGACAATTCGTGAAAGACGAAGCGTTTGCCTCAGCGTACGCACAAATTCATTGATAGCATTATTCAAAAAGGTTACGCAGAAGAATGCAAATTATCTTCATATCACGGAACAAACATACAAAACAAGTCTTCAACCGATAGTCCTATCAGATGGTCTGAGTGTAGGAACTGGTTCGATTTGCTTACGTCAGTAACGAGCCTTCGTATTCCACGTTGGTACGTAGGCAGGTCAAGACCATGCGACACGCAGCTTCATATCTTAGCTGAAGGGGGAGAACAAGCGTATGCATGCGTTGCATATTGGCGGTACACCTTTTCAGACGGTTCAGTAAGTTTAGCTTTAATAGGCAGCAAAGCGCGTGTTGCCCTCCTTATGCCACTTTCAATTCCGCGCTTGGAACTCCAAGCGGGCGTAATTGCGACACGTTTCGGCCAGACTATTTTGTTAGCTCATCGAACAAAACCACCAGCGGTTTATTATTGGACGGATTCCACTACAGTCCTGAAATGGATTCGTAGTGATGCCCGAAGTTTTAAGCCGTTTGTGGGTCAAAGGTTAGGCGAAATTCTTGAATTCTCCAACCCATCAAACTGGAGATGGGTCCCGAGTAATGAAAACGTTGCTGACGACGCAACTAAACCGAAAGCTTCTAAACTCTCTCTTGTGCATAGGTGGTTCTCTGGCCCAGCCTTCCTTTTAAAATCTCCAGCTGAATGGCCAGATGAACCCCAATGCATGATCGATGAAGTTCCAGGAACTGAGCTAAAACCTGAGTTCGTGGGACTTCTAGTAGATAATCCTTTATTAATACCGCCGGTTCCAGACCCAGCTCGTTTTAGTAGCTGGATACGTTTATTAAGATCAACGGCACGCGTATTACAAGCCGTACGTATTTTTTGTTCACGGTCTAGCTCACCGCGCTTTCAAAGAGCCCATGTAGTTACTGCATCCCCCTCGCACCTCTTGTCTGAAGATGTAATCCAAGCAGAACAGATGCTGATAAAGCGTATTCAAGTAGACAGCTTTAGTGAAGAAATAAAGTGCTTGAAAGCTTCAGAGCCCGTCTTTAAAAGTAGCCGCATAGCAGCAATCTGTCCAATGCTTGACAAAGATGGATTAATCCGATTGGACTCGCGAATTAAATCTGCTCCTGAAATTGATGCCAACGTCAAGTCACCTCTCATTCTGGATGGTCGCCATCGCATCGTACATCTCATAATCGCGCACAAACATGTAGAAGCTGGACACGCCAATCACGAGCTTGTTTTGAATGAGCTACGGCAAAGATTCTGGATTCCTCGTGCCCGAGCTACAATTCGCAGCATAGCTAAAGCTTGCCTTTCGTGCAGGAGACAAAATGGACGATTGCATACGCCTCCTACAGGAGATCTGCCTATGGAACGTCTTGACCATCATACCAGGCCATTTACACACACAGGACTTGATTATTTCGGGCCAATAGAGGTAGCAGTGGGCAGACGCCGTGAAAAGCGTTATGTAGCTTTATACACATGTTTGGTCACCAGGGCTGTGCATTTGGAGGTCGTCTCATCGCTAACTTCTGACGCTGCCATTATGAGTCTAAGACGAATATAGCCCGACGAGGAGAGCCTTCTACAATATTCTCCGACAATGGGACAAATTTTGTCGGTGCAGACCGCGAACTTACTGCACTATACGACGACGCGGTAAATAATTACGCGACAAGCCGCAAGATTTCATGGCGCTTCATTCCACCTGCGTCTCCTTTCATGGGTGGAGCATGGGAAAGATTAGTGCGCTCTGTAAAAACAGCCCTGCGAGCCACTCTAAAGGACAAATTGCCACGTGAAGAGGTTTTTATTACACTTCTTCTGGAAGCAGAATCCATCGTGAACTCCAGACCTTTGACGTATGTATCCAGCTCTACGGAAACACCTGAAGCTATCACACCCTTTCACTTTATCTTGGATAGTTCTTCCGTCACTCAATGGCCAGCAGAGCTTTCCGACGCAGACCTCGTGCGCAAGTGCGATTGGCGGCGCGTGCTCTGGATGTCCGATCATTTCTGGGCGAGGTGGCTAAAGGAATACCTGCCAACGCTAATTCCACGAGGACGAAGAACATCGAACGGTAATTGTTGCGAGGGTGATGTGGTGCTTATAGCAGACTCCAACCTGCCGCGAGGCCTTTGGCTCCTCGGTAGAGTGGTCAAAGTATTCAAGGGAGCTGACGGATTGGTTCGCGTAGCCGACGTGGCCACAAAAGGTGGCATCTTACGTCGACCAGTCCGAAAGCTCCTACCACTAGTATCCGAACACCAGTCAGTCGCTATAACGGATTAGTGTTCCACTAGGGGCCCGGAATGTTGGCGACTGACTCGTAAATAGGTTTTATTATTATTTTTTATATAAAACCTTGTTTGATAATAGTTTAGTTTATTTGTTCTTTTTATTCTTTAGTTCAAAAACTGACATTATAATTTTCCTCTTGTCATTTGGTGCTTTGTAAGTACGGTTCGTTTTTATGTTTATTCTTGTATTTATTTAATTGTAAATATAATATACTATACAAAACTACCATTGCTTAATTTCATAATTCGCCCGTAATACAGTCCACCCGCTCGCTATCAATGTTGATGATAAAATCAAATTATATGCTCAACAATATTTTGAGAGACAGGCATTATAAAAATAATTTTTAACAAAAAAAAACCGACTTCAAAAAGTAGGTAAACTAAAAAGCAAAAAATATATTTACTTCGCACAAAATAATACATTCATTTAAATAGAAATTATTTAATAATTATTTTATAATTCTGAAGTCGGTGCCAAGTAAATCGGATAATTAAGAACTAATATTCAGTCAGAAAATAGTTGTTAGAAAGATTGATATTATCTATACAGAGTTATTGTTTACTTGGCACCGACCCTTTGTTCCCGTTGTGTCACACCATTTTGTGTAACACTGTTACCCATTGGTAAAAAAATTAGTGTCCGTATACCCACCAGGGCCCTACGTCTATTCCGATTGAAAGCTAATGCATATCGTTCGTCGTATTCGGTACTTTCCGAAATGTTTAAGTAAAAAAATAGTACCGTAAAGGCTACAGAGAAATCTTGAATTTCTTTCAGCGTATTGCCAGCAGGGCCCTTCTCAGTTTTTAGGGTCAAGACCAATATTACTTATTATCCCGTTTAGCGGTGTTTTAGTACCGTCGAAATACCTTGGTTTTATTTTAAAATAATTATTAATTCATGAGGAATATACCTTCAAAACTTTTGTCAAGCCAGCAGGGCCCTTTTTTGTTTGTACACTTTCAGACCAAATAGTTACATTTTTTATTAGCATTTTAATAGTACTTTTCAAATAACTTTACATATAGTTCGAAAAGTTTTTATTTTGGCAGATAATTTGCTTTAAAATGTATATCACGATAGCCATAATATTTTAGCGCTGCAGTGCTTGCCACCAATCATGGCAGATCAGCGCCGTGCTTATTTTGACAACTGGCCTTTGGCAAATAGCATGAAGAATAATTTGTCCATTTTATTAATATTTCAGACACTATTGGTCATTAATACTTACTTTCAGTTCTTACTAACCTTCGGCCATGATTTTTGGCGCGGACTCTAGTACTACATTGACAGATGCGACACAGGAGTTATTCCTAGTGCGGGTTTTTAAAAAAAAGAAAAAAAAAAAAGGGTGTAGTCATTCACAGCAGTACTACAGTCCGCGTCATTTTTCGTGGCCAACGGTGAGACCGCCGTGGTATAAGTTTTGAAGCAAATTATATACTAAAATACAAACGTTTCTAACTAAACGTATGGTTATTTGAAAAGTACTATTAAAATGCTAATAAAAAATATAACTATTTGGTCTGAAAGTGTACAAACAAAAAAGGGCCCTGCTGGCTTGACAAAAGTTTTGAAGGTATATTTCTCATGAATTAATAATTATTTTAAAATAAAACCAAGGTATTTCGACGGTACTAAAACACCGCTAAACGGGATAATAAGTAATATTAGTCTTGACCCTAAAAACTGAAAAGGGCCCTGCTGGCAATACGCTGAAAGAAATTCAAGATTTCTCTGTAGCCTTTACGGTACTATTTTTTTACTTAAACATTTCGGAAAGTACCGAATACGACGAACGATATGCATTAGCTTTCAATCGGAATAGACGTAGGGCCCTGGTGGGTATACGGACACAAAAAATTACCGATTAGTAACACTGTTACTCAAAGCCACATTTTTTTTCCCTTTGAGTGACAGTGTTACTCAACAGAACGCTGTGTTCCCGTTTAGTAACACCTTTTTGTGTAAAATCATTGTTCATATACATCGTGACTTAATAATATGCGGTGGGACCACAACAATCTAGACTCAATAATTTTAGCCTGTTGTCTGCAACCTATCACGTAAATAATAGGGGTTATTTATCGAAAACAAAACGCGCCAAGGAGTTTATTGTTCAATAATGAGTCAATAAAACCATAGAAATCAAAAATATATTTTTTGATAAGTACAACCATTAAATGTAATTCAATTAATAATATATACTTTAAATTAATAGTCTAATACTACTAAACCAAACAGGTCGTCATACTTCATTATTTTATTTCTGAACAAAGCAATTTCTCGTTTAAATTACTTGATAAGTAGGTAGGTACTTACTTTTATTCTCATAAGCCCTTTGCATATATTTCGTTTTATGCACGTCCATACTGTCAATCCACTATTATGTTTTCTTCTGACATAGTATTGATGTCCACCACGCAAAAGAATAGTGCCTCCTTTTCTTTTAATAAACACAAACTCATGATCACTACATGAACTACTACTAGCAATTTCCGACATGGCAGATGACCGGACACGCATTAACTAAATCACATTAACTAAATCAGTATCTGTTTTCGAATTAGTGTGACAGTGACATTAAAAATACTCTTAATGGTTGTACTTATCAAAAAATATATTTTTAATTTCTATGGTTTTATTGACTCATTATTGAACAATAAACTCCTTGGCGCATTTTGTTTTCGATAAATAACCCCTATTATTTACGTAATAGGTTGCAGACAACAGGCTAAAATTATTGAGTCTAGATTGTTGTGGTCCCACCGCGTATTAAGTCACGATGTATATGAACAATGATTTTACACAAAAAGGTGTTACTAAACGGGAACACAGCGTTCTGTTGAGTAACACTGTCACTCAAAGTGAAAAAAATATGAGGCATTGAGTAACAGTGTTACTAATCGGTAATTTTTTTACCAATGGGTAACAGTGTTACACAAAATGGTGTGACACAACGGGAACAAAGGGCACCGACTTCAGTATTATAAAATAATTATTTAATAATTTCTATTTCAAATAAATGTATTATTTTGTGCGAAGTAAAATTATTTTTTGCTTTTTAGTTTACCTACTTTTTGAAGTCGGTTTTTTTTTTGTTAAAAATTATTTTAGTTTTCGATTTTAAGTGATGGGTAGACCGAGCAAGAATGTTTCTCGAATGAGGAGACGACGGTTACTTGAGATGGAAAACTTATTAATAATAATCCCCGTACTCCTAACCGTTAAGGAGTTGTACCTTCCAGCATCAGCTCAGCAACTTAAAATGCAAATATCCAAGTAGTTTTAGGTAATATACGAAAAACAATATAGAAGCCTTTAAAATTTGAGGGTTACCCATGATTTCTCTAGGATCCCCATAGAAATCTTAATAACTAGTCAATAGAAATGCTATCGACTATCTTTTAACACTGGGACGCATGTCGCCGTTTTTCAAATACCACTTTTTGTATTCCTGCAAACAAAATTATTCTTTTTGGCGATGACATAAAGACGACAATTCCTCAACTCGCACTTATGTTTGATTAGACTCATGCGCTTGTATTCCTGCAAACAAAATTATTCTTTTTGCGATGACATTAAGACGACAATTCCTCAACTCGCACTTGTGTTTGACTTGACAGATGCGCGGCGACAAGGTCACGCGTCTTTGACATTTCTATTGCCTTATTATTAAGATTTCTATGAGGATCCCATAATCAAATCATGAACTCATATTATGAATATACATAAGTAATATTCAACGTCTCGCCATATCTGTGTATAACTTGAAATAATACAGTAAACGGCCTCAAGTAGCCTATATTTAAAGAATTATCCCCGTACTCCTAACCGTTGAGGAGTTGTACCTTCCAGCATCAGCTCAGCAACATAAAATGCTGACTACTAGATGCAAATAGCCGAGTAGCTTTAGATTATATACAAAAAACAATATAGAAGCCTTTTAAATTTGAGGGTTGCCCTCGATTTCTCTAAGATCTCATCATCAGAACGTGACTTGAAAAAATGGGACCACATGACAAGTATATCCTTTCTAACAAAAAAAGAATTTCTTAAATCGGTCCAGGCGTCTTCGAGTAAGCGGCGAACAAACAAAAAAAAAAAAAAAAACAACCGAATTGAGAACCTCCTCCTTTTTTGAAGTCGGTTAAAAATAATATTTTTTTTTATGAAAGACTTGATTTATAAACTTTATTTTAAATAAATGTAAGCCACCTGAAATATGACGATTTAAAAAGATTTCATCATTTTAAAATAAAAAAAAGTTCTTTAATACTTTCATACAACTACGAAATAATTATGATTCAAAAGAGAAAGAAATAAGTGACTTTAAAAAATTGTTGCTGACTGTATAAACTAACTTCTTATCATGAATGAAATTAATCCATTCAAAAATAATACATAATTATGCTTTATGTATTAATTTATATGAAACTTAAGATATATATTTTAAGTATTTACCATAAATTGTCAACTTGTATGCATTGCCAATGTTCACCAACAATATAAACAGTTGTTTATTTTGTTTACAGGTTGTAAACAAAGTTATTAGTTAGCTTTTTTTTTATTCATTGTTTGTGATATTTTGACCTGTTCAAGCGCCTGCTGGGCCTATGAGAATAAATGATTTGAATATTTTTTTTTTAACAGGTTCTTCAAAGACTCCACCAGCAGGTATGGACAACGTGCTGAACGAACTGAAGTGGTTATCCACGCAAATAGAATCACAGCTCCATTCAGTGGCCTAGCTAAGTGGGCAAGGGCCCCGGTGCATAGAGAAAGTATCGGGCCCTCACCCCCTTTTTCACATAGCTTGATCTTTTCCTAGCTTCAGGAGCTGGCGAGTTGGCTGACCCGCTCTTTTCAAAGCTTATGTTAATGGGCAAAGGGCCCCACGAGGTCCGGGGCCCTGGTGCACTGCACCACCGGGCCCTACGATAGCTACGCCACTGGCTCCATTATGGAAAATCAAAAGTCTATAAATGCGGCGTTAGCGGCGCCTCCATCCATGAGAGCGGAATTTTCAGATGTAAAGTCCTCAATCTCTGACATGAAGACTTCGTTGGAATTTGTGACAATTCGGTTACAGATCTTACTAACAAAGTGGCAGGCTTAGAACAGGAAGTGAAATGTCTAACGAAATTTTGCTACTGCAGGAACGATGCAAAAAAAATCAACGTAACTATTTCTGATCAAAGGTACAAGATCAACAACATTGAGATCAAGGGTGTGCCAGTATCAGATGCTGAAAGCATAGCTAAGATTGGAACTATTACAAATTGTCCCATAGCCAAAGAACAAATGAATTACGTTGCAAGAATGCCTACCCGTGGTGATAACACTCACAAAACATTTATATGTTGGATCTACAACAGTTATCTTAAAAGTGATTTCGTTGCTGCCACGAAAACTACAAGAATCTAAAACGAAGTGACCTGGGACTTCGAGGCGACAGCAAAATTTTTGTAAACGGTCATCTTACTAAACTAAAACCTTAGCTAAAGAGTGAGGCTACGAATATGTACGGGTTGGGTCACTAAGAGCTGTAAAATATTTATAAGAAAGAATAATCGATCAGCCAAATGTCATATCAAGACTGAGCTGGGGTTAAAAGGATTTTTTTAAATAATAAGTCAGGTCAATCACCCGACGTTCAGTTATTGATTGTCGACCTACTAACATCTAAATCGATAAGCAGGTACTTATTTATTACATGCATTCCAATCTCGGGCGCCTTTTGTTCGCTTATTGCTCGGTGCCGTCCATTCATCGGACTTTGCTGCAATTTTAATCATTACTTCCGCAATCATAAGGATGAGATCTGCTTACGCCGGATGTACTATTTTTATATCTGCTTCGAATATATTTTTCAAACGTTAATTATGTTTTATTGTGTCTATTCATTGACTCTTACACTGAATAATAATATTTTTATTGTGACCTCTGCTTGTTAAAGCATTTTTCTTGCTAGTATATCTGATCATATATGATGTATACCTTATAAAGTTTTGCATATTAATTTATTATTAACTTTAATTCCTAATGATGCCAAAAAGTATTTATTTCCTAAATTCTCGAGATTTGCGGACGAAGACATCAAACTTTCATAGACATAATTATATGTGCTAATTGTTGTAATGTAATGTACTTAGTTGATTCGTGTCTAACAGACGGTATTTCCGATAGTGAACTGTTTGACGACGGATATATTGTTTGGAGACATGAGAGAAATTATTTACTGACAGGTCAGACTATGGGTTATGGGTTTTAGTTGCAGTGCGCCGTGAACTGGTCGCCGAGGCAAGTCACGAGTGGTATTCATCTGCTGAGGATCTGTGGATAACTATTACTTTAATCTAATCAAAACATAGAGGATCCCACAAGTTGCATTTGTGTGTAGCTTATATATCTGTAATGAACAGTCTTGCAACTCTCTAATGACTCAATTACATAACTTCTCTGACAATTAACTAATATTATTTTAAAGAATCCTACGGATCATTTTATAATCGTAGACTTAAACCAATGTAATATTGAATGGCATCTATCCGCAGATGGTAACGCATTATATCCCAGTAATGTTCGGGGTATTGTTCAGACGAGCTTTTGTGACAATCTCACTATTCGTGGTTTACAGCAGAACAACAAGCACCGTAATGTTAATAATACGTTGCTTGATTTAGTATTGACTAATAAAGAGGTAACGGTTATTGGAACAAGTTCCTTATAGCGCGTTGCGAAAGGAGGCTAGACGGAAAAATTGCTACGAAAAGTGTAACGACACATTTCGTAGCAATTCTCGTAGCGGCGTAGTAATTACATGCTGCGTTACAGCTACGGTGCTACATCATCAGACACACAGAGTGAGTATTCGGTGAACCACATTAAGATTTTTTTATAACTTAGAAAAATAAAAAAATCTTTACTAATTAATCGAAAGGAACTTCGTTCCATCCGGGTGTCCCTTGACACCTCAGTATTTTTTTCTTCTTCTTTCTTAATGCAGGCAGATGTACATCATAAGACGCTTATTATCTCAACAGACTTTGTTCAGATGCATGGGTATGCATAATTATGCTCTCTCCCTAGAACCACATTTTTATATGCTCAGGGTAATTTATGATGCTATCACTGAAGAAATAAATAAGGTAAACTTGTCTGAGTTGAACTGTAGGCCCTTTGAAAATGCAATTTAATTTTTTAACCGACTTCAAAAAAGGAAAAGGTTCGCAATTCGTCTGTATATTTTTTGTTTCCTTATAATTTTGCTTTGGGCAAAGCGATTTTAAAGATTCTTCTTTTATTTAAAAGCTGGTGCTTTCCGTGTGGTCCTAATTCAATTTGGACCAGTTGTGACAATGATACCCATGAGAAAACCATATTAGTCTAAAATTATTGTAATTGAAGCCGGTTTTTTTTTTTGGAAAATTATTTAGGAGACCATACTTAACTTGCGTAAACTTCATATACCCCAAGGGTAATTAGGCCGCGTGGCAAATACCCTCCCTGGTACCATCCACCTTTAGTTAAAATGGTACAAGAGAAGGCTAAAATATAATTTAAAAATTATATTACGTCGACGGATAAATAACCTTGAGCAAGATGTATACTGCTCAAATACAAAATCTGCAATATTCAACGATCCTAGGCTTTTTTGGCAGTATGTCAAGTCTAAACAACAGATTAATTGTTATCCTTCTGTATTGAAGTTGAGTGACATGCAGTCAAGTAACGGGGCAGATATATGCAAAATGTTTGGCGAGCACTTTTACTCTAACATCCAAGCATTACAAACATTTAATTTTGTTCTGATTTGACAAACGAGAGTCCTATTGACTCCTTCTCATAGACAGCCGTTTATTGACAGCTTATATTTACGTGTTGTGTTGTCTAATTCTGAAGACAGAGGTCTTTTGACCGTACTTTAGACACTCGATCCTATTGATCGACGTTACTAGAATTAAGTTGACTATACTGACAGCCCTATTGGCAATTAGATCTAAGAATTATTGACTTTTACACTGACCTTTTATTTTATTTACAATAATTCTAATTATATTTAATTTGTGACGTCCGGCCTTTTGGCCCATTGGTGTATTTTAATAATTTTATCGTACAAAAATTTTTAACTCGCAATTGTTAAATCATTTATACACAAATTATTAGATCTTTTGATCAAAATTGATTCTGTTGACATAGGTTTGGTTAGGATATAGGTTACAGTACACCACCCGGCCCTTTACACCGCGGGGTGTACTCACTTGTTTGGACCCCTATTTTAAAAAATGTTCCGCACCCCGGCCAAGAAAATGGCGTCTCCTTCCCAGACTACTCCTCCGAACAGGACATTTAGCGTGAGCCCGTCTACGCCAACTAAAACCACCGCGAGCCCGGCTCAGCAAGCGCAGACGAATGTTAGGAGGAGTGTCGGGGAATGGGAGGCAAGCCAAAACCTCTTACCCTGTTCGGCACCCGCCGCCCCTGTTAAGCCGAGGAAACCCTCCAAGGTTACAGAAGCGACGGGCAGCCCGAAAACCTCAACAGCCGGTAGACTCCAGCAGGCCAAGAACTGGGTGACGAAGGCCAAGATTGCTTTGAAAGCCAGCCGCAACCTCAAAACTGACATCAAAGAGGGCGTCATCCAGGCCATCGACGGTCTCTACCGGCTGGTGAAGGAGGCCGAACAGGAAAGAGCCAAAATAAAGGGTGATATCATGGCCAGTGCCACACCATCAGCCACAGCAGTACGCCCGGTAACACCGATCCCGGACACACCCTCGCCCTCGGAGGCGATGATGACGGAGCTCATGCAGAGCATGCGCGAGCACAAGAAGTCGGTGGATGAGTGTAAGGAGCACACTCAGGAGCTAAACGGCCGCCTCAAGCTCTTGCCAGCGGAAGTCGCGAGCACCGTCACCAGCTCGTGCGCGGCTCAAAAGATCACGTACGCTGAGGCGGTCGCAAAGCCCAATGCTCCGAATCCACCACTTCACTCCGTTATCATCGCCTCGGAGGATGTGAAGGATACGAGCGCGACCATTCTGGACAAAATCCGGTCGGCGTTGGACGCGAAAACGACCGGTTTCAGGGTGGACAGGGTACGGAAGGCGCGTGACCAGAGGGTAATTGTTGGCTGCCACGACAAAGAGCAAATCGGCCTCTTGGCCGAAAAACTGCGCGAAGCGCAGATCAGGCTTACCGTCGACCACGCAGTCAGCAAGGACCCCCTGGTCATAGCAATGGATGTCCTCGTATATAACACCGACGAGGACATCCAGCAGGCAGTGAGGTCGCAAAACAGCCACCTGTTGAGTGGCCTGAGGGAGGACGAGATCAGAGTGGCGGTCAAATACCGGCGGAAAGCCCGGAACCCCCTCGAAAACCACGTCGTCCTTCAGGTCTCTCCTCAGGTATGGAAGCGGCTGACAGATGCGGGTCGTTTGCACATCGACTTGCAGAGGGTACGCCTCCTCGACCAGTCTCCCGTCGTCCAGTGCTCGAGGTGCTTGCACTTTGGGCACGGACGTAGACTGTGCTCAGAGGAGGCGGATAGTTGTTCCCACTGCGGCGGCCCGCATCTGAAAGCCGACTGCCCTTCCAACCAGGCCAAAGCGCCTCCTGCCTGCATCAATTGCACCGCCGCTAAACTCCCAAAAACGGAACATAACGCGTTCGATAGGGAGTGCCCTGTCCGCCGGAAATGGGACGCGCTCGCCCGATCAGCCGTGGCGTACTGCTAAGGTGGTCACGGGGTTCACAACAGGCGTAGGTTGCAGATTCTCTTGCCTAAAGGACATGCAGCCCCAAACTCAAGAATCAAACATCCTCGGCACTTCAATCTTTACAGATGAAACCCGGATGAAAAGAAAAGTAGGGGCTGCAATGTTCCTCTGGTGGAGTGAGGCGGAGTTTCGCGGGACGAAGCTTCGCCTGGTATCGTTAGATAACAGGACAGCGGTCGATCCCGCGGGACTCCGACTCATTTCACCCTTCGCCGTCGACAGCAAGCAGTCAATTTTTGATAAAATTGAAGGTGAACCAAATAAAAACTTGGATTCAATCCCGAATGCATTTGCGATTCTGACTGGGACGAACCAGAACTGCACCTTAAAATACCCGCCACAAACCCGGAAAAACACAAGGCACGAAGGAAAAGGAAACATTATAAACAAACAAATGAACAAAAGTAAGAAAAATATACAATAAAATACAAAAAGCAATTAAACCAGAGAAAATAAATGAAATAAAAAACGGGACTTAAGGAAAAAACAATCACTGGGTATAAGTACAACATCAAATATAGATTCTATTTATAATAAACATTTTATTTAAAGCATGCAAAACGGAAAAGAAAAAGTAAATAACAAATATAGGAAAAATAAAATTAAAGATAAAATTAAGAACATGTAAAACTAAAAGATAACAAAAACAGGATTAAAAATACAAACAACGTAAAATGGATAAAAGAAAAAGAAAATAACAAACATGGGAAAAATAAAGTTACAGATAGAATTAAGAACATGCAAATAAAAAGATAAAATAAAAACAAGATCTAAAGAGAATAATAGCAATAGGTTAATTAACAAAAACAACAACAACTAGAACAACAAATAAACCCAGATGCACAAGGACTCTGATTAAGTCAGGGGAAAAGCCCGCGGTGAACGCACAAGCGTTCGCCAAACACATAAAAAAAAAAAAAAAAAAAAACATCCAAGCAAGAAGTAGCAGTGCTCCGATACTGGATTGTACTGCCATCCTCAGTGACAAACTGTAGATGCTTCTTGTGATATATACTCTGTGGAAGTAGGGGCAGACGAAGTGCTACATTTACTGGAGCATATTGCCACAAACAAATCTGCAGGCCCTGATGACATTTCACCCGTCATATTAAGAACTGCGCTAAGTGTATGTCCGTTCCTTTAGCTATACTTCTGAAAGTATCTTTTTTATTGGTCGTAGTGCCCACTGTTTGGAAGTCAGCGTATATATGACACCGATTCCCGAAAAAAGGGCCTAAGGACTGTGTTTAAAATTACAGACCAATGTCAAAATTATGTATTTTCGAAAAAAATATGGTCAAAAATTTAAACTGTACTCAACAATAAATTTATATTTTTCTGAAAATCAACATGGATTCGTAAAAGGTCGATCTATCACATCCAAACTTGTGGTTTATAGTGATTATCTCACTGTAAATATGTCCCTTAGGTCCCAAGTCGATGTTATGTACACTGACTTCAGCAAATCTTTTGGTCGTATTGATCATTTATTGGTATTGCGCAAGAAGAAAAATTAACAACCGCTATGCTATTCTGTAAATGTGACTAATTTCCAGTCGCTTTCGAAATCGACAGAGAATTTCAATCGTAATCAAAGAAAATTCAAACATCGCTATGACATTTATGAAGTGTCAATCAACTGTCAGATGGGGTTTGACGGTTAAGACAAGCAGCAGTCCTGCTCTAGTAAGTATGCTTGGATTCTTACTAGAGCAGAATGCACGCTGGTAAAGGATAGAGATAAGTATAGAACCACAGACAAACCGGTAAGTTTGAACTATAGATGAGGCAAGTTCATAGATCAGCTTTCTTCAACAACATCGTCTAATTGCGATAAAACATAATAAAAAATATTTAAAAGGTCATTTTTAAAGTGAAAGCCATAAAAGCCAGAAGGTTTTCTTAAACTTTGCATTTTCTTTCATTCTCCAGGCGGCCTACAAATATGTACGTAAAATATTCAATATATATGTTATGTCAGTTAAATAATAGTGCGCGGAACCATGATTTTGCGTCTTACATAGGCTATAACAAAAGTTAAATCTAGCAAAGGAAACATTGTATGTGCTCTTGTGGCTGATGAGACGATATTAGGAGGCAAAAAATATGTTATTAGTAGATATGGACTTAGGAATAGAAGACAGAAGCAGAATGCAATAGCTAATCAAGCGTACGAGTTTATGTCAGTCGCTATCAATGAGCCCTGGAAATGACTACTTGCATATTTTTTCATAGATAGCATAAACGCAAGAATTAAAGAAAAATTAATTTACATTGCACTGGAAAAATGAGAAAATATTGGTGTGCACATTCGTTCCGTTTGATGACGGTAAAACAAAGATTGCAACGATGACAAATTAGGATGCAACAAACTTAAAAACTTATTTTAAACATCCCAGTGCTGACTTCGAAGTCGTAGTATTTTATATGCTCGTGATATATTATGTTGAAACTAATGCGCAATACTTTTGAATCGAAAAAAATCTTATGCGGCTAATAGAAAAGTAATCAATCATCATCAAGAAGAAGAAGATCATCGAAGAAAATGGCTTACATTTAGCTAATAACCTGACCTAAAGACATAATTATTTACTTCAAACATCAAATAATGAATGTTAAGTTAGCGACACAATTACTAAGCAGAAGTTATTGATAACGCGTTGAGTTTTTGTGAAGACACTTTAAAAATACCAGGACTTTAGAATTCAAAAAGCACAGCAGAATTCGTTATAAATTTGAATCATTTATTCAATATTTTGTTATGCAAGGAATTCGAATGACTTCAATTATAAGCATCCTTTGAATCAATTTCATTCCAATGAAAAACTCACATTTTGAATGTCTGTGGTCTTTAGCAGTTAATGTACAGACCATAAAAACCTTAAAAATAGCCTCTGAGAAAAGAATAGTATACCTACACAAACAAAGTAGTGCACTCTTTGCAAAACTCTACGATAAACTCTCAAAATAACACAGGAGTATTAGGTTTGTTAGTATACATCAACAGTTTAATACTTCTGCATAAAAATGTAATCGAATCAGGTACATTAAAGTTTTTATTGTCATATAAACTCAGCGAAGACTTCGTAGAATTATTTTTCGGTAATATAAGAAGTCACGATGGGCATAATAACAACCCAAATACTCGTCAATTTAACTCAGCCTCTAAAAAATGCTCGCCCATTTGGAACTTGGATCCGAATTTACTGGTAATTGTCTCCCTCCACAAATATTTCTGTGGTTTAACGCCACATCTTATATAGCAGGGGTGGCCAACTTGATTGGACCCAAGATCTCTTGTTCACTAACGAGACCCTGTGCGATCTACCAATTTCTTCTTCTAGAAATCTTAAATGAAACAGCATAGTTCAGTAGGTACACAATCATGTAGCATTTTTTATTTTATTAAGAGAAAAAACATAAATGTGGAAATTATACTTAGTACTTATTTACATATATCGATACCTCTGGGCTCAAAGGTCGTAAAGGACAAAATGGGACTTTTCAGGAGAAGCAAAAAACAAAAAAAAAAAAATACTTTTTACTGTAACTTTTTTGTTTCTTGAGCTATTTTAATAAAACCAAGAAGAAAGTGCTTAGAATTTATAGTATTTTCTAAGGCAGTATAAAAAAATACCCTAGTGCTGTATTTACCAAGATAGATTTCCTTTACGACCATAAATTTGAAAATAAATGTCCTTTACACCCATCAAATTGCCATCCTAAGATTTTACCAAAGGGTGTAAATCTACTTCACTGCACAATACTGAAGAAAATAAGGTAATAATTGACTAGTGTAAATAATTTTTAGGTCATAACGATCACTTGTTAACTCATTTTTAAGGGCTACGTTATTATCAAACTTAATTATTAAATGGATTTTGTATTTTTTTTATACATTTTTATTTAAATATCGTATACTACTGTATTTTATTTACAAATAAAATCATGAAATAATTATAATTATAGAAATAAGAAGCACATTTGTGTAATTGACATCGTTTATTATTTTGAGATCCCTTATTATTTTGTATAGGTCGCGTTATTAGTTATGAGCGCTCTGTTTTAGAGGTGAGGATCTGCGCAAGTGAATTAAACAACTTGACCTAAATATATTTAGCAGCAGCTATCGGTAATCTGCTATTATATAGCTGTGTAACTGCTGAATGCAGTGACACAGTTACATCAATCACTGGTTCAATTAGTTTGGCATTTTTCTTTCTCTTACCCTTCCCTTTTGTTTTTCCTTTAGATTTTTCACATAATTTTATACAATGAGTTTCTGCTTGAGCTTCCATAGAACTGATGTTTTTGAATTAAATATCTTTTAATGGTGTTGGTGTGAATGTATTTAGGATAAATACCGTGACGGAACAGCGATTGAAAAATTACACAAGATGATGCGTCCAGCAGTAGGTGATTACGTTGGGCAGTCTGGTCTACGTACGTATTTATATTTTTTGCTTTGCCACGATCGACTGGACTAACGCGATCGACCTGTTGGCCACCCCTGTTATATAGGGTGTATTTTTAGAGGTACAGAACTTTAAATTGAAATAAAACAACGATGGATTATTCGAGTGACATGAATTTTATTTATCCGAAAGATAATCTTGTGGCATTACATTTTAAATATTATTTCTGGCATATAACCGCCACGGCTGGCTCGGATGTAGTCCAACCTGGACGTCCAATTTTCGATGACGTTTTCCAACATTTGTGGCCGTATATCGGCAATAACACGGCGAATGTTGTCTTCCAAATGGTCAAGCGTTTGTGGCTTATCCGCATAGACCAATGACTTTACATAGCCCCACAGAAAGTAGTCTAGCTGTGTTAAATCACAAGATCTTGGAGGCCAATTCACAAGTCCAAAACGTGAAATTAGGCGGTCACCAAACGTGTCTTTCAATAAATCGATTGTGGCACGAGCTGTGTGACATGTTGCGCCGTCTTGTTGGGACCACAGCTCCTGGACATCATGGTTGTTCAATTCAGGAATGAAAAAGTTAGTAATCATGGCTCTATACCGATCACCATTCTGGCCATCATAGTTTTTGAAGAAGTACGGACCAATGATTCCACCAGCCCATAAAGCGCACCAAACAGTCAGTTTTCTGGATATAACGGTGTTTCGACATACACTTGAGGATTAGCTTCACTCCAAATGCGGCAGTTTTGTTTGTTGACGTAGCCATTTAACCAGAAATGCGCTTCATCGCTAAACAAAATTCGCTTATGAAAATCGGGCACCACGGCAATCTTGTTTTGGGCCCATTCGACGAATCTAATACGCCTTGCTTGATGATCGTTTGGCTTCAATTCTTGCACGAGTTGGATTTTGTAAGCACGCAAACCAAGATCCTTCCGTAAAATCTTCCATAAAGTGGGTGGACACAGCTCCAATTCTTGTGCTTGATGGCGGATGGACTCACTCGAGTCTTCCTTAATGCTACGCTCTACAGTAGCAATAGCTTCTTCTGTACGCACCGTACGGCGTCTCTGGGGATGCGAGTTATCAACAAGAGTAAACGTGGTACGAAAACGTTCCATGGTTAATCGAATTAACTGCTCTGATAGACGATTTTGTCGACGATAAAATGGACGTAGTGCGCGATACGTATGCCGCACAGAACCATTATTTTCTATTTCACCATTTCACTATTTGCAAGCGTTGTTCAGGCGTGAGTCTATTCATGATGAATTGCCAAACCAAACTGAGAATAAATCACTTGACAGCTGTTAAATCGGTCGCCATCTTAAACAGTAATGCCAACTTAAAGTTCTATACTGTTCTATACCTCGAAAAAAGCGGGTGTGTAATGTTTGATATAAACGTTCATATGTTATAATTTTCATATGCTATAATATCAAATAACCTAATATCATATGATATAATGTTTTATATGATATAATCTTCCTTTGATATAATAACATTTTGTATAAAGTTCATATGATATAATTTTCAAAATGCATAATATTCTTTTAATATAACTTTCATTTAACCTAATGTTCTTTTGACCTAATTTTCTGGTCGAGGTCGGACTTGGTCGACGGAGCCCCGCTTCGCGGGGCTCCTACTTCTGGTTGGTCAAAACAAAAAACCACGAAGGGGATGGCGGGGTCGTAGACCCCGCCATCCCCTTCTAACCTAACCTATCCGAGTCGGGGTGCCCTAAAGTCCAGATTGCATCCAGATCCTCCTGGTAACAATAGTTGGGTGATGTATAGGGTATAAAGGGAAGAACAAAAACTTAATACAATAGCTATATTAGTTATTTAATCTTAATTCTAAATTATATTAAAAGTTACTTAGAGATTATGAATATTATAGTAAATAAATAATATACTAAACGAATGTTATGTCAAATGTGCATTATAAAAAGTGTTCATTATATCAAAAGAAATTAGATAAAATGAAATTATATCAACAGATCAATATGACAACTGATCGTTATATTAAATAAAATTATATTAAGTGATATTATGTCAAGTGACCGTTAGATTTTTTGTTATTATATCAACCGTTACACACCCGAAAAAAGCACCCGTTATATAAAATTCTTGTGTCACAATGTTAGTTACCATACTCCTCCGAAACGGCTTTACTGATTTTTACCAAATTTTATACGCTCTGAGAATCGGCTACTATAAATTTTTCATACCCCGTGATAAGGGTTGCTCACCCTTAACTTTTTTTTAATTTTTGGACAAAAATTTTTGCTTTAATTTTTCTATAATGTGGCATTAAAAATACATTCAAACCTAAATTTTTACCCTTTTATCACCAACCCCTATTTTTAATGGGTGTGTAACGGTTGATATAATAACAAAAAATCTAACGGTCACTTGACATAATATCACTTAATATAATTTTATTTAACGATCAGTTTTATTGATTATTGATCTGTTGATATAATTTCATTTTATCTAATTTCTTTTGATATAATGAACACTTTTTATAATGCACATTTGACATAACATTCGTTTAGTATATTATTTATTTACTATAATATTCATAATCTCTAAGTAACTTTTAATATAATTTTTGTTCTTCCCTTTATACCCTATACATCACCCAACTATTGTTACCAGGAGGATCTGGATGCAATCTGGACTTTAGGGCACCCCGACTCGGATAGGTTAGGTTAGAAGGGGATGGCGGGGTCTACGACCCCGCCATCCCCTTCGTGGTTTTTTTTTTTAACCAACCAGAAGTAGGAGCCCCGCGAAGCGGGGCTCCGTCGACCAAGTCCGACCTCGACCAGAAAATTAGGTCAAAAGAACATTAGGTTAAATGAAAGTTATATTAAAAGAATATTATGCATTTTGAAAATTATATCATATGAACTTTATACAAAATGTTATTATATCAAAGGAAGATTATATCATATAAACCATTATATCATATGAAATTAGGTTATTTGATATTATAGCATATGAAAATTATAACATATGAACGTTATTTCAAGTAAAATTAGAGCATTTGTTATTATATCAAACATTACACACCCATTTTTAATAGCCATTTTAGTAATTTAACGATTTGTTCACCCGCTCGATAACTGATCAACTATCGTCTTTTGTTGTAAATGTTTTTCACTCTATTTCGATTAAAATTTCCCTGAGCTTAACAATAATGAATAATTAATGTACTAGATTTTTTAATTTGTATTTTGTGATGAACAAATTAACTTAATAAATTCCAAAATCTGCTTATAATTTATTGCCTTTAAGGCGTAACAGAGTTCGCCAGGTCAGCTAGTAATAATATAAATTATTCCATAAAGGACCGCTATGATGAAAAATATAAGTGCCAGTTTAGTTCTAATCGAAGAAACTGTACAAAATAGTTTTGAAAAATATCAGTCCAACTGTAATGAACTTAATGAAACATTGGAAAGTAACCCTTGTTCAGATATTGTGTCACAAATTGTAGCATATGTTCAGGCTTGTAGTAAGTAGCTTGATTAAAAAAAATTAAATGCAATGAATGCAAAAATATTTTTTCCTTGCTATTAAAAAAAAATGATTTCACCAATTAAAGACTTACGGGACATGAGGGTTTTGATATGCATCAAGCGAAGGTTTTAATATTTGTTTGAAAACTGAAGGCGTAATACGGTATTTACTTCGTTTCAGTGGAAGTAAATCATTACAATATTTGTTCAATACTGAAGATATATTTGTTTTTAAACTATCACGATTTGAAAACTTTACAAAAAATATACATTAAGAAGTTTCGAAATGACTTGCATCATTCGTGGCCACGAGCCGACGGTTGAAGGTCAGCTCGAACGTCGAGCATAGCTATTTATTATTTTATAATAATTACGCGATTTAAACTTAATCTCTAATTATTCGCGATTTAGACCCGTTTTCTAATTTGACGACAAAAGTAGAAAAAAAGAAGACATATTTGTCAAAAAGTGTGTTTGCGCATTATCCATGTCAGGACAGTCATAAAACTGATAAAATTAGTTATTAAAACGTTTACTTATATAAGATTATAATTATATCATATGCAAAACAGAAACTGCTGAACACAAAAATAAATCAATGCGACAGTTATATAATAAACTCAATCTATTTAAAGGCAAGTTAGTTTTTGAAAGTGTGGGTTTTATGTGTCAGTATTTTGCATGTTAGCTAATATTCCTGTAATTTCATTTGCTGAGTAAATATACTGCAGACATATGTACTATTACTCCACAAATAACTTACGGAAGAGTGAGCGTAGGCGTAATAGGTGACACGTGCAGTAGATTGGTCTCTGGTATTTTTTATTTTATATAGGGCATATTTAAACGCGGTTGCGACGTCACAAGCTTGTCATTTTTTACCTTACTTTTTTTACATGCGCTTTCGAATTGATGTTAATGTCTATGGTTAACCCGAGTAAGTAAAACTGATGCAACATCGAATTTATGTTTAAATCATTAAATGTGGGTACAGGGTTATTAATTTAGTTTTTATTAAGTTAATTTCCAAATTGTGTTTGTTCATCCAGTGTTTGGTGAAGCTTTTCATTTATGTTTTCGTTAGTTTTGCAAGAAGTGATCAAAGACATATCATCCGTAAATAAAACATATGGCTCGTTGATTATTTTGGGTAAGTCATTTAAGTAGATAATAATCAGAAAGCACCCTATCAAACTTCCTTGGGGAATATAAGCGTTTATCTTGTTTGATCGGCTTGTTTGTATTTCGTGCGTATCATTGTTGAAGATGTTTTTGTTCTACTGTTTTTCTCTTCTTGTTGGATATGACTAAATCCATTCATAAGCTTTACTCGGCATCCTATTGCATACAATACCTTTATAAAAATACAAAATAAAGTCAACGCCAATTTGTAATCTTTGGTTGGCAAAAAGTGACATGTACATTCATAACGTCGCAACGAATTTAAAATGTAGGACCATAGTTTCAAAAACAGTATTCATTATATTTTATTGTTATGTTTTACATAACAAAAAAATAAAATAAAAATGTAAATATCTCTAGTAATGGAGCGAAAAGTCCATAACAAGGTGTAAATTTTTTCGTTTTTTTATTGCTCATCATTTTGAAATATCGAACTTGAATTTTATAAATATTTTCCTGATAACTGTCACAACTTACCCGATCCTAGCTTGAAGCCCTAAACTGGGACATTCTGTATATGAAGGCTCTAAATGTTACATACGACGGGGCGGATGCTACATAGAGACATATATTTCCAAGAAATTTCTATTAGGTTATTTAGGTTACAATACAACTCATTGGAAGTCAGACGGGGTAGAAACCAACTCATAGTCATGTGCAACATCCATTGAGGAATAATTGATGCACCAGACTTGCCTGATGAGTTGAGTTTATTCTTCACCCCAGACAACTATCGCCGCAATCGCAAGCATGTGTTATTTGCTGTGGCAGCGTGTCGCACTGTGGGACGGGCTCAGTCACCTAATACGCACGCACCCAGGAATCCACGGAATCCAGGAGAGCGTTGAATGCAGAGAGCATGGATTCCAACCCTGACTGTGATTTGTTTGCGGATGGATGGCCAAATGGGTTAACAGTGTGTTTGAGTTTTTGCACGAGTGATGGATCAAATTTTCATTCGTGTTTGTTATGTGGGTCTATTTTTTTTATATATATTGTTTCCAAATGATATCTCTTGTATTCTCTGTATGGTTAATTTAACTGTGTTAAATTAGTAATTAACTATCTTAAATTATAGTGATTGGTGTAATTAGCGTTATAATTTAAATAAATAACTAATTAAATAAATAAATAAAAATAAATATTGAAAACACAGCTTCCATAATAGACGGTCAGTATGATTTTCAAGTTTTCGTAACAATGTGAACCGTTGCGCGTTGGGAACTTATGTCTCCACCCAGACCAAAAACAGTGGACGGCCATGGATATGACGCTGCCTGACATTCAGTAAAAACAAATTCCGGGAAAGAATTACAGAGGCGTTACTTTCTTTGTCACACAACTTTTATTTTAACTATTTCTAACAGTGCCCGCTCCGCTTTTAACTTTAAAATATAAATTACTACAAAACTAAAATAATAAATAACTTCTAAAGCTTTTTGTTTTTCTGAATTGATAATTCAAAATACTATCTTCAATAAAACGTAATAATCCAAGGACTCAAATAATTTAGTAACAACCCAGTGAAGGTATGCAAGACAATGTTTCTCAACACTACCGCTAAGTGAACGCGGGGTGAGCACGGCCTGGAAGAAATTTGACAAAAAGGGTTTGTTACGAACATGGAAAATGCGTTTACAATAATAATACGGTAAAAAGTGCCTGAGGTCAAGATACCTGCAGTTGAAGCTCACTACATTTGTTAGAACTCAAGTAAGCTGTACCCAGAAGGCGTTGAGAGCATACCTCGAATGTACAAGCTGTATGTAATGGTTCGTATACTGGGAAATATTCCTCATAGACAACTACAAAACTGCAGTATAGTGAAGTAGTTAAAGCCAGCTTCAACCTGTCACTGCACAGACCCAAAGAAGATAAAATTAAATGTGACGTCAGCTACATGTTTTCGAACAAATAAGTAAAGTGAGACGAAGAGAAAGCTGCGTTAGATTTATACCAGCATCGCAAAAATAGGGCAAGAGATTTAAAGAAACTTTTCAAGTAAAACGCTCAAATCAACAATGAGCTGGTCACTGCTACCTTTGATTTTCAAAAAGTGTTTGTATATCCGTACGAAGAAATCAGCGTACTTCTACTACAAAAGACGGTGCTCTACCTTAAATTTCACGGTCTTTGATGTAGTATTCAAGATAGGCATCTGCTACATGTGGCATGAAACGATCGTTCGGCGTGGCTCTATCGAAGTATCTAGCTGTTTAATTGACTTAATTAAATTTCGTGATAAACAAGGTGTCAAGTATTTTCATTTTTGGTCTGACAATTGCTAAAGTCAAAATAGAACCCAGATTGTATTTTTGTTCTACATGTTACATACATGTACATAAATAACAACAAAAGTTAGGAGTAACTGTGACCCATTGCTTTCTAGAAAAAGGTCATACTCAAAATCAGAATGACAGTGTTCATGCGACTGTAGAACGGTATAGCAAACACCAAATCCAAATTGGGCAAAATCTGAAGGTGATCCTAATGTCGTTAAAGAAATAAGACACGAAGATTTCAAAGCCTAGGAAACTAGAATTAGGCAAGAAATACTGACAATGAAAAAGTTTTATGGAATGCCATAGGAAGGGGAAAGTAATTGCAGGACAAGACGATAGGTTAGAGAATAGGAATGATTTGGATACAGAACCAAAGACAATCGTTGTGTCTGGTACCCAAAACAAGAAAAGGTTGGAAATTTAACTAAATTAGGCATACCACGAGCCTTTGCTTATTAGCAAAGAAATATATAAGGATATGCCAGATCTGTGCTGAGGGGGCATCATTCCTGAGCGCTTTAATGACTTTTATTTACTTCACGCGAACGCTTCAAATCCTGCTCCGAAAGAAAGTGATTCCGATCTAGATTAGGTTCAAACAGAATTTAGATTACATTTTATTCTAGAATAATCTTTTGATAACTACAAAATTTATTTTAAGTTAAAACTTGCCATGTACCATAAAAATTGCTAATTTAAATTAAAATGCCTAAGTTTTTTTATTTGCGATTTATTTGCTTTATTCTTAAATATATTTGATAATTTAAATGGTCTTAATAATGTAAAGATATAATTGGAGGTACGTGTTTTGTAATATATTTACTGACTACCTAATAGGCTACATAATAATAATCCCAACAATAATAATACCTAATAGGCATGGTGACTGATCCATAGATAGAAAAATATCGGATACCTTACCAAAATATAGGTAAACAAACCAAATGCAACAATTTTTAGTTACATAACATAATAATATAAAAATGATCATTAAAGGTGTCATGGCCGAGTCCATTTTTAAAGTACAAAACACAAAATTATAATATTAATAAAATCCTATAAATCCCAGAGCAGACAATGCACTAGAGGTATATTGTGACAAGTTATTTTTTAATAGTGAATATATAGCGATAATTTTATCATTTAATTACTTACACAATTTGTAGCAACTTTTGTATTAAACCCATTTTCATGAACGCAATATTTCGTATCGCTATCAATCAAAATTCATAACTTCATATGCAAAAAACTTAGCGTGACGTCACGCCATTGTAGCCGTTTGTAAGGACCGTTTGAACGAGCCTATTGCTAATGTGAATTGAAAATAGTATTATCCCAGGAAGCTTATGTGACATCAAAGAACTTATTTAATAATTATTGGTTGATTGTTTAATGGTTATTTGTACAAAAAACTAAAATAACTGCAGAGGGCGGGCTATTACCTAAACTAAAATAAATTTATAAAAAATAGAAACCGCTACTACAAATCGTAAAAAAAGAATAGCTAGAAACTAAGCGAACTCCACTTGGTAAGATCGTCAAAGGAACTTACCAAGTGAAGCTCGATCTAAATTAATTTTGCTGCCCTGCCATTAATTTGATAATTAAATGAAGCTTTTTCGACTATTACTTCTACTATTGTCGATTTATTAGCACGTTAGTACACGTGAAATATTTTAGGGTGTCATTGGGGAACAGGGACAAGAAAGGTGATCGTAGAGCCGTAGCCGTCGAGGAGGGCGCGGCGAGGGTGCGGGGTCGGTCACAGCAGCGAGCTAGCTCACTGTCGCACGGTACGGCTTTGAGTCGAGACGCTCTAAGCCTCACTTTGTGCTCGCGAACCGGCGCGCTCGCCGCGCCATGTAGTTTTGTTTAACAGTTAAAGAACAAGCTTCAAACTGTTTTCAAGTATCTCAAAAGTTGTTAAAAAAATATCCGTCGTCGGAACAGAGAACCCGCAGCCTGACACTTCGGGTGAGTACTTTTGGATGTTTGCGTTTAGCTAGCACTGGCCGTCGTAGCGTAAACGTAGGGCGCGTAAAAGTTTGAAGGGATCGGCTATGGCGGCAGGGGCGGCGTCGCAACAGGTAGGGCGATATCGAGCGAGAAGATACGCTTACTTTTACTTTTGGTTAAGCGCCCGTAATCCTGGGCCCTTCCGATACACGCCATTTTCTTTCAATGGTACTCCAACAACTCCCAAGATTTCAGAGCACGCGGTTCAACACCCATTGCCCGTCTCGCGATGCGCTCGCTTGCGTTGAATGCATTCACTAATAAAAAATAACTTGTACAATACCTTTAGTGCATTGTCTGCTCTGGGATTTATAGGATTTTATTAATATAATTATTTAATTAATTTCGATATAGGTTCTTGATTAAAATGATTTTTTTATATCGAAGTGATTGAGTTAATAATGCAAATAGGAATGAAAAATTATGACGTTAATATAGACCTGCGCCCTGTTACTATAAATAGATGATCCTTTTATTTTAGGTGGGTTAGGCAGAGTTAGATATTAAAACATTGTGATCATGGAGATGGATCGCCAAAACTAACCTTTTGAGATGTAAACTCCAAGGGATGAATTACTCACAATTATTTTAGCGTTTGTATTAAAAAACAAATTCTTTGTAACTTCAATTAAAATAATTTCTAAATATTTTAGATACATTATGTAGGTAGGTACACTACACAAATATTACAGTGTCAATTTCAGTAGTCCTAACAATAAAGAAATTTTGTAAAATACGAGGTTTATACAAAACCACCAATTTTGTACAATTGAATGAAATTAATCTGTGTAGCGTCAGGCCGTAGAGTCAACAACTAGCTGTTGAATGCGGGCTGGTTGAACGGCGGCGGCGGACTTTTGCTGCGGATACTAAATAATATTTTCACCTCTCCAGCACGAAACAAACAAGCCTGGTTGCATGCCCGATATCAGTAAAAACTCGTTTTTACTAACAAGTGAGGCAGTGATCTAATTACGTAACACTTTCCTTCTAATGAATAAGCTCTGTAAAAAAGAAGCAACCATGAAGTACTAAAACAAACAAAGACATTAATAATTTCAAACAAAGGTCTACGGAAATTAAATAAAATATATTATAATTTTTTGTTTTGATATCAGAAAGTCTGACAAATAGTCTAACAAAGATTATCGTATTACCTCGTACTGGGTTGTGGAGGTCTGATAGCAGTCACTCCACGTAAAATACTGATATTCAGATTAATCCGTTAGACTCGATGCCGAACCCAATGTAATTGGGAAAAGGTGCGACAAATTGCTTGATGTTTTAGGATTTTTTTTGTACGTAAATATCTGAATAACGATTTCCTTAAGAACTTAAGTAGAAAGAAAAATCTGCCACCAATATACAAATAGATAATGATGGTAGGGAAATATTTTTTTGATAGTTTTTGTGTAGTAGATAGTATTTACTACAGTTTTATTTAGCAAATAATAATGAATTATTGATTCCAGTGATTTCTTCAGAAAAAGCGCAACTGGTATTTGAGTTCCTAATATAATTGTAATAATTTCTTACTGAGAGAGATGAAAATCATTATATGGCAAAACTTATGAGGATTTGATTTTTCGTTATCTGGATATTAATCATTTGCATTGATCAGTAGTCTACATTAAATACTAAATTCTAGACTGCTTTCTACTACCACACTCGAACGAAATATCAAACTTTCCTTACTAGTACCATAAATAACGATTGTGTCCGTCCACAAGAAAAGGAACCGGGATAGAATCGAATAACACATAAAGCAAACACGATAAAGCGACTACGATGTGTAGTTACATAAATGTTTTTGTTTGAAGTCCGTGACAGTCATCGAAAACTATTTTTCTCTCACGCGAAACTTAGTGGAATGATTAAAAGAATTGCATAGTGAATTTTAGTGAGGGTCCAATCCATCATACTGCAGCCAGCTGACCATTTGTTTTCTTCAAGATAATGGGTTAGCTACAATTTAACTAGGTTTTAGTCGGACGGAAATAAAAACTCTTTCCAAGTGTACTTAATACGTATTACCAACCTAGTTCCATTCCAAGCGGATCATCTGCAGTCGGCGATTTCCGATGGGAATATTTGTAGCTTACCGCTACCCTTGTAGTGGTTAAATGACATTCCCATCTCTACAGAATGGTCGCAGTAGGAAGTTCTGAGAGTGGCTTTATCTAAAGGTACTACAATGCGAAATGACGATAAACTTTACACATTCCAATCGAATTTCGCCATTTAGTTATTTTGAAGGTTGGGTTAGTTTTATTTTGTGTTATTTATTGATACTTAATGTTTTAAATAATAAGAGTTGGCTGATTGGATTATTGATGTTTGAAACAAAGATTTGGCTTTAAATAAATGTGTTTAAATCTAAAATATACCCGTTCGCCAAAATTTGGCGATAACTTTAGGTCTTGCTTCCCCATACCCTATTCTTGTAAATGCATAGATTGAAAGGGGTGTTTATCGATTTTAGCTCTCAAAATTAATTAGTGAGGATGCTATTAATTAATTAAATAATTAAATGTTAATTAAATTTGATGAAATTCTTAGCATCTAATAAATACTTTTTAAGCGTCTATAAAATTCGAAAAATAGCAACTGTAAATATGAAACAGCATCAGAATGTAACATTCTGAACATAACATACGCATCATTCAACATATTCTTGTTTCATATAGTCGCCTTTGTTTTTATGAGTTAGCAATATAATTGATAAATGAAGCCCTTTTTACTGACCATCTATTTACCTAAATAATCTTCATCGAATAATGGTCAAGACAAAAGCACCTTCTGGCATCAATTTCACTTTTTTGGGTTATGTAGTTATGTCATGTCTTATGATATGAAAGTTATGAAAGTTTTAACTCATAAGACATGAGATGTGACTTGACTCCATCATGAGTCATGACTCTAGAGAGTCTCTTGACTATTTTTGTCTTGAAATAAAAACGCTACACGTCTCGTGAGTGCTGGTTGACGTAACTTAGTTTTGCGAAACTCCAAATTCTGGGTGGTCTGAAAAAAAGCTAGTCCTTTTTAGATTAGATTATATTATGTTAGTATATAATATAATCCTATTAGCACAATTTAATGTAGGCGTATTGCCTAAATCGGTACGCACACAAATTGATGCTGGTTTTTAGATATTCTGGTGCAATTGTAAAGATGCTGAATTATCGGGTGCTTAATTAATATTAATTAATAGCGGTATTAGTGGTATTAATGTACATCGGAAAGCTCACGAATTTTTCCGTTTTTTTTGCGCTATGTCGTCATCGTCATCGTCATCATCATCATAGTCATCGTCATCATCATCATCATCATAGTCATCGTAATCATCATCATCATAGTCATCGTCATCATCATCATCATCATCGTTATCGTCATCGTCGTCATCACCATTATCATCATCATTATCATCATACATCATCGTCATCATCATCATTATTGATATCGTCATCATCATCATCATCATCACTAATATAGAACATTTTAAAACAGAGCAAGGCCCTCAAACTTATTATAACTTGTAACAATCAAATGATTCCGCAAACACATCACACAAGCGAGCTTTCTTGGAATTACAATAGATGAGTATCTTACTTGGAAGGCGCAAATTGACAAAATATGTCTAAAAATAAATTGGTTTGTGTTTGCAATAAAAATATAACATAAAATAACATCACGCTTTTATATTACCCAGAAGGGTGTGGCAGAGGTGTAAGGGATGAGCCTATCACCATCCACCATGCACAATACCAACTCCATGCTGTTATTGAGAATTGCATACGAAAAATAAACACTTTGTCCGGGAATCGAACCCGAGACCTTAATTCACAAACTATCCGCTAGTTTGCCTAATTAACCTACCAACATGACAGTTAAAAAAGATTAAAATCGAGGTATCGAAACAAGCTGCGAGAAAAGTATAATCATGCCTATGTTTGTCGTATCATCCGTTATGGTATTGTTATTTGAGAAAACTCCTTGTATCACAGTCATTTAAAGCAACCATAAGTGCAAATGAACCTAGAAAGCTGAATTTTGAATATGTTGTAAAGAAAGCTGAAAAAAAGCACACTCTAAATTTTTCAACCTCAAATTCCAATGAGCTATTGCTGCCATATTGAAAAAGTGGTTAACATTTTTGTTCGGTGTTTCTCGGGCTTACATATTTTTATAATAGCGATGCATACTGACAATCTGAAGCGTTTTTCACGTACTATAATTAAATACCAAAAATGTTCACCTACCGCAATGAAGATATAAAAAAAAACTGTTTTAAACCGCGCTAATAAAATAGATTTTGATATCTTTGTATCTAAAGTGGCATCAGTGAGACAGACGGGTGCTCAGTCAAGATTTAATCTCGATATTTTCCAATATTGTATCTCTAATATTATTCAAGAATGTGATTTTATTCATAATATATAAGTTTATAGCCACACATATTTATTGTTGTGTTCAATTGTTTATCAACGTGAAGTTAGTTATTTATGTTACATAGTATTAAGAAATATAAAATGATATAACCTGCTAATAAAATAAAAGAGAGAAGTCTAAAACCGTCATAAACCGTCCATACATATTTTTTTTTGTAAAAGAACTGAAAGCCGAGATAAATGGAAAAATCCAAAATTCTAAATAAAAAATGATTTAATCTGCTGTTGGTCTTTCAATAATATAAAATCAAATTAAAATAAAAGAGAAGAGAAGTCTTACAACGCCATAATACGTTTTTTTTCGTAAATGAACGGGAAGCCGAGATTAATCGGCAAAACCACAATTCTAACATCTTTTTACAATATGGCGGCGTAAGCTGATAGGAAATCGAGATTGAAAAATTCAGGACAAATTCTTTTAAACTTTCTTTAAAACATATCCAAAAATCAGCTTTCTATGTTCATTTGCATTAACCAAGGCCAATCGCCTCTAATTTAATTGTGCTATCGGAACTTTCTGGAGTTTTTGTAGCACAAAAAAGTGCATTAGGACAATATTTGGTATGGAATGGACTGAATCATGTAGACTGGTGCTTAAATCACAAAATACCGTGTATTTACATTAACGAAATAGTAAAGTAATTACGAAATAAACTAGTCAAAGGTAACCCATCCCTTTTCAAAATAAAAGATAACACCAACAAACAATAAGCTAGTTACACTTGCTTAGAATTAACAGAACCAAAACGGGAGCTATTTAGACGTAGTTGTGTTTACATGGCTCCACTTGTTTATTATTCAGCGCCGTACAGCTTTGTAATCAGCTTCACAAATGGTTGTGTGGTGGTGGCAATAAATTAAGGTATGCTTTATAAAGCGTCATCATTTCCAAAAATCGTTTTTTAGATTCATTTGCTCTTTTGAATATTTTAAATAAACTGACTTAGAATTTTTCATAACAATCGTTTTTTTTTACGGTGGATATGCATGCGTTTGATCACGATCTCATCTGATGGTAAGTGACGATGCAGTCTACGATGGAGCACGCTTACTTAAGACATACTTATTAACTCTTGCTTTGAAGAGACCCAAATCACACTCATTAAGCTTTCGGAGGAGTTCTAAATCTAACATTGTGATAAAAGCTTTTCATCCGATAAAAGAAACTAACTAAGAAGGTTTTAGATGTTTTTTTTTAACTTGCTAATAATTCTAGGCAAGCCATGTTTTTAATCCTTAACATTACATAACATAAAATAACATTACGCCTATATTACGCAGAGGGGTATGGCAGAGGTGTTAAATACCCACACTTCACTTGTTATGTTTTAAGTCCCATGTGATAAGGGATAAGAATACGGAAAACCAAAATAAATTGTGCAATAAAATGTTTAGCAAGAGAACGAATATTATCTCATAATCGATAGGTAATAATGATCTAAAAATATTCTCTTTTGCGGTATCAGTCAGGCAGTATTTCAATGAAGCTCTTTTTCAGACTCCCAATTGAACCGAAGTTTAAATCTATGCAGTCACTGGAACTATTTATTACCTTGTAAAGACTTGCATATGGGGAATTACTTCTAATATTCCAATATCATTAAAGGCAAAAGTTGCAGTAACTTTTGCATTGGTATCGCTGTTACTTTCTTTATTACCCATTCTTACTCATTCTTCTGCCACAACTAACTTGTATGGGTTTGTTACTATTAGCACTTTGTTTAAGCTACTACTACCTGCATGTAATCTTTTGAAAGCTCTAACATCGTAACATCCTTTTTATGGACCACTGCAAGGAGATAGTCTACTACAAAGTATACTACCTCCTTTGTAACTCCAATGTATTATTAAAAGGATACTTAATAGCTCTCATATAAGACTTAAGATATTAATTTTAAAAAGATATACCAGTAGATCAGTCAGTAAGGAAAAAAGTACTATATGACGGAACGATTGCATGGATTGTGTTTCTGATATCCATCCCGTAATGAAAAAAAAAGGCCAAGTGTATGTCTGACCACGTGCAATTGAGTTTTGTAGTTAGATAAAAATAAAGTTTTTTATTTGTTTAAACGTGTTTTAATTTCGATCTAATAATAATATATTAAATGATTCAACACGTTCTGTCCAAGCTGTAGGACATACAAACATACAGAGCATGCAATAGTCTCCCTGTTATTAAACATTTATGTATTTTAATAATTTATCGCGGTGCCCTTTGTTTCTCATACTTTATTTCTTTATAACATTTTTCTTAATAATGATCGCTCTTCATAATTATTTTTAATCGTTACGATCGGAACTCATAATACTCAGAACTAATTATATTGTTTTTCATATACATCGTTTATCCTATTTTTGTAGTTCATATATTTTTTTTGCTTCGATGGTCCAGTGGTTAGCGTATGCGCCTCTCACCGCGAGGTCTCGGGTTTGATTCGTTGGGTTATTTGTAAACATTACGTCAGCAAGTTATCAATAGCAGCGCGGAGTTGGAATGGAGTCCGGTGGATGACGATAGGCTCACTCCTATTCCATGAGACCTAAACATACCTGATGACCTACACGGTGAAATGTGGGTGTTTTACACCTCTGCCACTCCCTTCTGGGTAATATAAGCGGGATGTTATATTATGTTATGTAAAATGTCAATCGTTGAGGAAATCATTGACTGGATAATAGCAGTTGCAGATTAGAAGACTTCTGAATTTTTATGATCCTTGAAAAAAAAGAGGTATTTCATTAACTTACCTATCCACAGGAATCTCAATAGTAAAAATACCGCTACATTTGTGTACTCTTAGGTAGCTCTTACCAAAGAAGCCCTGACTAATATGCATACTCCTCCACTTTTAATATTATTCCTACTGAAGTGTGCAGCTAGACTATACTTATAGGGATATTGACACGTCATGTTTCATATCCTGCACTAATTAAATTTTCTGTTATTCATAGTACATCTACATTCTTTTTATTCATTTATTTATCTGCTAGTATAGCCAGCGCAACAGACAGAGCTTTTGCTTTATTAATTAAGCCAGCAATATTTTGATGCTGAAGAATTTATTCAGGAAAAAAATATCATTTGTGTACATTCAGTAATACCATTGTCACGAGTCGTATATGATATCATTGTCGTGCTCGTTTTTGCTCGATATTTATAACTTCAACAGGTAGAGGCTTGACATATTTACAGAATATTTAGTTATATATTTGTTTTTAGAGTTAATAATTATTTTAGTTTTATTCATGTCCCATGTGATAGAGGGTGAGCCTATCGCCATCTACCGGGCACATTTCCAACTCTGTGATGCTTAAGGATTTCATGTGACTCGTCAACAGCGGCTAGTACAATAACAATAAAAATGATTGAAATGGTTCATTATATTGAAATGGACGCTACGATTTGATACCTAGAAGCAAATATATTTAGATTTACAGTGCTTTTAAGCTCTGCAACGCTGATATTCTGACTGCGGACGGGTATACGACAGTATCAACTAAATTAACAAAACTAATCTTACTTAACTCAGTTTATAAACTGAAAACTTAAACAAACTACATAAAATATCAAATAATATATAAATAAATAATAAATAGCCAACATTTTAAAATTGTACATAGTTATAATAATATACCATTACATTTTACGAATTCATTAGATTATGAACATAAATACATAATGTAGCAGCTCTGAAAGAGTACCTGTCTTTTACAATTTGCCAAATGTTAACACCTACTTCGTTGCTCACATTGTTCTAAACATGACTTGCTCGCCTTGATAAAAGCTACCTAACGATGTGACTTTAACATTTTATATCTCCTGTGAGTAAGCATACGTTCCCAGCTTCCGAAAAGTGATACAAACTCTCACTGAATGTTCACAATTTATTTTAATAGCTTTTTCTGTCACTGGTTGTTGACAATTTATTGAATTATATTTATTATTTTTTTTATGATAAATAATTTACTTAACTAAAATAACATGCAATTTAGTGCAATGTCAGTTAAGGCACATGATAGAGCGTGCCAAATGTTGACCTCTTTTGGTAGGGTTGGCAGAAAAGGATAAATACGTAATTAAAGAATTTATTGGGATAGTTAAAAATGGTTAGGTATGTTTAATTTTTCATACACACAGTACAATATACCAAATAATATCACTTGTGAACGTAGAACTAAACACATACTGTGATCCTTGCGCTTGTACTAACTAGCAGAGCCGGTATACATTTTCGTTAAAACCAGTTACTCTCTGTACGCGATAGAGCCGCTCGTGGACACGCGCACAGACGCGAAAAGCATTTTGTAGTGTAGATATTAACGTTTCGTCAAAATTGCATAAACGTTAGGCAAAAGGTTACGGCACGTAATAATATTCTCAGTAAGCTTGTAAATACGAGATGGGGAGCCTCTCCCGATGTCCTACGAACAACCGGGCTCAGTTTGTGTTTCTCTGCCAGTGAATACGCCTGCCCGTTATGGGGCCGAAGTAATCACACAAAACTTGTGGATACAGCACTGAATGAAACATGCCGGATCATTACAGGTTGCCTTAAGCCGACCCCGGTTGAGATGCTGTATCCACTTGCCGGAATCGCTCCACCGAAAATCCGTAGAACCGTGGCAAGCTCTATGGAGCGAACTAAATCGGATGAAGACAATAGACACCCAATGCACAGTAACACCACAGTGCTTCAACGGCTAAAAAGCCGTAAAAACTTCATCCGGTGCGTTGAACCCCTAACTTGTGATGCCCCACAAGCGCGATATCAACTATGGCATAAAAAGACATCTCTTCCCAACCCCTTTGTTCCAATCAAGGAGAGCCTCCCACCTGGCCACGAATTGCCAAGATCGATTTGGAAGTCACTTAATAGACTCCGAACTCAAGTCGGTCGAAGCAGACAGAACCTGGTAAGGTGGGGTTTTCTTGACGAATCTGACCTGTATTGCGAGTGTGGTGCTGTACAGACTATGGCCCACCTCATGACTAGTCCCACTTGCTCCACCACCTGCACAAAGGAGGCGCTCATGAATGCCGATGAAAGCGCTATCCGCGTGGCTACGCACTGGGCTCATAAAATATGACTGCAGCCATCGACACGAAAGAAGAAGAAGAAGTGTAGTTACTTACCAGTAATGATGTTTTTATATTAATTGGACATAGAGATTCGAACAAAATCCACAAAAAATATGTCCGAAGTAAAAAGTCTATGGTCCTAAGACAAACTACTAAAAACGTATGTTCATGTTTAGAAAAAAAAAATGTCACTAACAAATTTGAATCTTATGAATATATTCAATGTTTAATTTAGTTTGCACCACCTACTCAGTTACTTAGCGTTGACCTGCAAGCACTAATTTTACCTGATGTAACTTCTACTGAAATTTACACGAGAACATGGGAGTAGGCCGGGCTTTTTATGTAATTTTTTATTAATTTAAGTATGAATAAATATTTTTATTTGTTTATTTTATTTTTTATTAGCACACAAAACAGAATACAATCAAAATACAGGACATATAAATAGTTATTCAAAATAGTTTTGTTCTAGACTGCATTTCGACGATATTTGTACACATTATGCAAAATTGAAAGAATTAAAAATAATCGACTGTGTTGCTAGTTTTTACAAGCTTAAAGAATATAAAAACAATACTAATAATATTTGATAAGTTACAATGAATTTATTATATTATACTAGCTATTGCCCGCGACTTCGTCCGCGTGGGATTCGTTGTATTAAGTAGTAGCTGCAGCCGCGCTTTGACCCGCGTTCAACCTTACTGCTCCGCTCCCGTAGAGTTTAGCGTAATGTTAAATATTTTAAAACCTTTATTGAGACTTAGACTATCCAACTCAAAAGTGATTACCAAAATTCGCCCAGTAGTTTTTGAACTTAGCGCTTTCAAACAAACAAACAAACTATCGCACGCGATTTCATCTGCGTGGTATATCAATAAAAAAACTCAATAACTGAAAATAAAATACCTACCTACCTAAATTTACCTATTTCTGATGATAACTAATGTAAACTCAATAAATAAGCAAAATCCCTATAAACTAATATCTATACGAATGTCTAATTATACCTTACAGTATTATAAAATAACCTACGGTCACTACGTACAATATCAAATATACTTACTACATATACATTAAAATTAAAATCTATACCTACCACTTATTAAAATAAACCTAAATAACCTACGACAAATTTATTATTTTCGGTTGGTAGGTACAGTAATCGGGTCTAAAAATCGAACCGCAATATTAAGTTTGTTTTTTATTGTAAATAATATACTGGGTACTTTTCCGGGATAAAAAGTACCCAGTGTGGTGCCCAGGATATTAAAGAATAATTATAAAAGGTTTCATCGTAATTGAACCGGTAGTTTTTGCGTGATGCCTAAACAAACAGAGAGACAGACAGACAGGCAGACAAAAAAAAATAATTACATATTTTGGTTCGGTGTTGGTCCACCTGCATTTATTTTTTTGATATTTTCAATGTACATAAATTTTACTTCTACAGATTTATTATAAGTACTTATATAGGTAGATAGATTAATTATATTAACAATTTCATGCTTAATGCTGTGACACAATATGCCTCACTCTATGTTTAAAGCTATTAAGTCCATTATTAAAGACATCTAATTAATGACTACACTCGGGCAGCTGGTCAATGTATAGGCGACACATACCGACGATAGGGTTGTAGAAAGAAGTGTTATTTATATGTACGTTAAGAATGAACGTATAAAGATGTGGCTGTCGTTGTCTAAATTTGATGTTGAAGTATTTGATAAGAATCTGCTGAATCTCGAGATGAGTAAATTTTATTTTGTGCAGACATACGAGGTCGGCACAATTGCGGCGTTTTTTCAAAGACTGCATCTTAAAATGTGCACATCTGCTTTTATAAGATGAAAACTGTCGGTGACGTTTCAGTCGATAACACAAGATGTTCAGACATTTATTTTGTATACGCTCTATCCTATTAGTATGAATATGTTGATCAAATCGGTGCATTATATTCCAAGATGCTGCGAATCAGTGAATTCTTGTGATGAAGCTTAAAATAGAGATAGATAGAGAGGGTATTATAATAAATAGGATGATTCGTTGAACAGAAACTTTCTTTTATTTATTATAATTCTTACTATTATCAATCAACCGCTGAAAAAGAATATTACAATAGCAGCACGGAGTTGAAATTGTGCCCGGTAGATGGCGATAGGCTCACCCCCTATCCCATAGGACCTCAACATAACAACAAAATTGTGGGTGTTTTACACCTCTGCTAGACCCTTTTATAAATCTTCTATATAGAGGCGTGATGCTATGATATGTGAAACTATTCGCAGGATTACCAATTAAATAAAAAAGTTTATTCAAATACGGGAATACTATGGAATTACATTATTAATTGATGTGTCGAGATCAGTGGTGTGTGGGCTCACTGACCCGAGCGATAATTCGCAACTGCCTATATAGTACTTTCCTACAGCTACCTGTGCCATCTGACTTAGATGAAACTTATTACTTTCTGGACTGGCCCAGTCTCTCCACCTTCGTACCGTTGCTATTGGAGAACCTACGGCGTAACTAGTTAGCTAGGTCCTTGTACCGTCGCTAGAGAATAACAATTAAAACTAGTAAGTTTCCGAGTGTATCCTTCGTATTTTCTATTACCGACAGTGTTAAATATGGCTCTTAACTAAGCTTATAAAGTAGTATTTTATTAATAATAATTATGCCACACCTACATAATAATATTACGAAAATGTAACAATTTACGATATTTCTAAAATTAGACTAAAAGGCGAATAAAATGGAATACTAGTAGTAGTGGATGTGGCTAAGAACAATAGCTGGACGAGTCTACTTCAAGAAATTTCTTTTACATAATTTTCATTCGGGATATTAAGTTCAGCTTTTGGCCTTTGTGTGGCGTGTTCCTAGTAGGCGGTACCACTTAATTTGTCTATTGAACATTGGGCGTTCCATGTTGTATGATAATATGGACGTCATAGAAGTAATATCGCTAATGACAGTTAAATATCCGTTATTCATTCAAGATGAAGGTTCGAGCACTTCTAATGAGTTAGCGGAATCATCCCATCAATAAGTATATATTATTATAATATATTGATTTAAATATTTATTCACTTTATATTATGTATATTTATATTTATTATATAAGTATATGTAGGTATTTTATTTATTTTTTCATCTAGAATATGTTTTTAGTATGTAATTATTCATAAATTATATTGTTGACTGGTAGAGAATGCTTTTGGCATTAAGTCCGCCATTGTATAACTTTGTGCATAAAATTTAAATAAATAAATAGTAAAGTTTTTTGTATCATACATATCGCGATATTTAACTTAAACTATAGGAATAAATAACAAGTAAAACGCAGATAACTCACTAATTTTACCGAAAACAGTACATTTAAAACGCACAACACTTAATACGCATTTAAAAATAAACAATCAAGTCGTCTCTATTTAAATTTATGTTCTAAATTGATAGTAAAAAAATAATAATCATTATATAGATACAATACTATGTTGAATGGAATGATACTTGGAATTAATACAACAAAGGCTTACTCACCGAATACCTATACGATACACCATCGTCCTTTTAAGTTGAAAAATGTATTTTCACGACACCAGCACGAAAAAGATCGTTTGCTTGCCATAATTCAGTGAGTAAAAACCATTTTTACTCACTAGTGAGGCAAAGTGATTCAAATTTCGAAACACAAAACCCTTCCAATGAATAGGCGCTGAAAAAAAACAAAGCAACCACCATGTAGGTTAGTAATAAACATTGACATCAATTTTATTAAATAACTACAAACGATACGTTTTAATCATTAACCGACTTCAAAAAAAAGGGGAATGTTCTCAATTCGGTTGTATTTCTAACCGACTACTCGAAGACGTCTGGACCGATTTGAGAAATTCTTTTTTTGTTTGAAAGGCTATACTTGTCATGTGGTACCATTTTTTCCAGTCACGTTCTGATGATGGGATCCTAGAGACATCGAGGCCAACCCTCAAATTTAAAAGGCTTCTATGTTGTTTTTTGTATATTATCCAAAGCTACTCGGATATTTGCATCTAGTAGTCAGCATTTTATGTTGCTGAGCTGATGCTGGAAGGTACAACTCCTCAACGGTAAGGAGTACGGCGATAAATCTTTAATATATAGGCTCCTTGAGGCCGTTTACTGTATTCTTTCAAGTTGAGGCGAGACGTTAAATATTACTTATGTATATTCATAATATGAGGTCATGATTTGATGATGGGATCCTAGAGAAATCATGGGTAACCCTCAAATTTCAAAGGCTTCTATATTGTTTTTCGTATATTTCCTAATACTACTTGGATATTTGCATCTAGCAGTCAGCATTTTAAGTTGCTGAGCTGATGCTGGAAGGTACAACTCCTCAACGGTAAGGAGTACGGGGATAATTCTTTTAATTTACGCACCTTAAATAAGGTTTCCGTCTCAAGTAACCGTCGTCTCCTCATTCGAGAAACATTTTTGCTCGGTCTACCCATCACTTAAAATCGTAAAATAAAATAATTTATAAGAAAAAAAACCCGATTGATATTATCTATATAGAGTAATTGTTTACTTGGCACCGACTTCAGAATTATAAAGTAATTATTTAATAATTTCTATTTAACTAAATGAAAACACGTATTATTTTGTGCGAAGTAAATTTATTTTTTGGTTTTTAGTTTACCTACTCTTTGAAGTCGGTTTTTTTTAATTATATAAATACACGCTTATTTAGTATTTTAATGTTTTTATATTCGTTATTGACCATTACGGAACGAATTTTCGAACGCATTCTTGATAAAAAAAAGTCTGTGTCCGTGTCAGTCATCGCGGGCATATAAATTATTTTCAGTTTATGTTTAAGTGTTTACTGGAACTTTTTAACAAAAAAATAGTGATTCCAGAGATGAAGAACTTTGTGGAACTCCAAAAGAGTTGAGACAACTTACTTCTAACACAGAAGTTTGTTTTTTACCAGAAAAATCACGTGAAAAGTATTTGAAAGCGTACGACATATTTAATAAGTGGCAACTTACAAAAAGCCCTTAAACGCATTCTGAATTGGTATTACTGTCGTATTTCATGGAATTATCCCAGGTTAAGCAATCGTGTACGAGTTTATTTAAATTTTAATATTTTCTCACTGGAAGAGGTGAAAAGTTGTGTATGTAACGCGTAAGAAAATTTAATTTTCAACTCGTGACCTCTTAAAATCTTTCGCTTGCGAAGAAGAGTCTTTATTAGAATTACTCGCTACGCTCGTGATTCAATTCAATACTACTTCGCAAGCTCAAGATTTAAAATTGGCACTCACAACAGAAATATAAACTTTTTCTCACTTGTACCATAAATAACTAATATTTCACGTTTTGCCGATACAATTAGTCATTTTAACGTCACGTCAGTTATCATAAGTAAAGTTAAAAGTTGTCAAATAGAACACTGATGCGGAGTAAGAAAGCTTTTAAAGTTCTAGAGAACTTTGAGTTCTGACACTTTTGCGCGCAGACCCGAAGTGCACTATGTTAATGCTTATCAGAGTGAGATTCGATTAAGCTTAGCCTCTGTTTACTATTTACTCGAGTGGATAAGGATTACAGTCAACAAAGTTTTGTTTTGAGTACGTTTTCCCCTAAATTTGTAGATACCCCAGTACGCAAATGTAACTTGTGGTTGCTTATGAAGTCAAATTATCACTTAAAACTAAACGAAGTCCATATTCAAATAAATTGTGGTTGTCTAATACAAAAACCGGCTAAGTACGTGTCGGGCCACGCGCATCAGGGCAGCATAGTTAGTCGTTACAAAATAATTAAACTTTAAACATAGAGTACTTAAAAAAAGCAGGAGAGAATGTCACTTATAAAATGATGGAAGCAGGCGGTGGTCTGTTTATGTGTGCGTGTGTTAGGGGTTACCAGACATGAGAAATATTACCCACATTTTCACAATAATTTAAATAAATATTTTAGGGTTTTATTCTTATATTTTTTTATTTGCTGCTTTTTATCATCAAACATGATATAGGTAGTTTTATACTACCTTGGCCAAAAACCAAACAATATAAAACCACTTTGTTTGAATTTCGAAACAAAGTTGATTTTATATTTCTAGCAGTCGATGCGGTCCTGCAGGTGGAAGTTGTTTGTTTTTATTAAGGGAATTGAACTGGTGGTAGAGCTCTTGTGAATGAGCTCGAGGACTGCATCACCACCGTCTCACCTTTAACCTGCCGCCAAATAGTAGTGCTTTCATTACTGTGTTCCGGTTTGGTGGTGAGATCAGGCCCTGAAATTACTGGCACATGAGGCATAACACCGTAGTCCTCAGCTGCAGCGACGCATCTATAATATGCTTTTGTGGATTGTTGATGTCCATGGGCTGTACTCCACTTACCATCAGGTGGACTACACGTTCGTCAAAAAAAAATATGTACAAAATTCGTTGCTCTGGGCACTCCTGACGCAAGGCAGCGAAGATGCTTTAGTGCAGCTACCCAGTTTTTGGAAAATAATTTAAAATTACGACTCCTACGGCGCCTCCTGACTCTTAGATGGTGAAGATGCTTTAGTGATATACAGGGTGTCCCAGTTTAGGACGTGAAGCCGAAATCAGATAGTAGGGTAAGTTATGAAAGTTATCAAAATAATAAAAAACAATTCAAAATCAAAAATTCTTTTTTACATAAACTATCAGAAAGTGCTTGAAAACGTCAACAAAATGTACAAACCAAATAAAATATCTAAGTTAAACTAAACCAACAATCACGAAGCTTAGATTCACTTACATGCGATTTTTCAATATTTCAAAAAAATATTGGCAAAAAAAAAAAATAATAATAAACTTAACTAAGAAATAAAAAGTTTTAGATTTAAGTACTGTTATTTATTAATTTAATACTTTATTTAAAACAATATACTATTGTTTTACCTTTTTTTGGTACGGCAAAGCTGACAATGCGAATAAGTCCACCTTTTGTTTTATATAAATCAATTTCCTCGAAGAGTATACTGCAGACTACACTATATTTTGTTGGATACCAACTGTTATCATTTCTGCAGTTTCTAATTATTTTTATCCAATAAATTTTGGAGGAAATCTATAAAACATAGAATAATAATTTATACTTCTTCTTCTTCTTCGTCGTGTCGATGGCTGAGTCAAATTTTATAGGTCCAATAAAGGGCCACTGTTATGGCGCTCTCGTCGGCGTTCATGAGCGCCTCCCTTGTGCAGGTGGTAGGGCATTTTGGACAGTTAGTAAGGTGGTCAAGGTTTTGACTTGCCATCGTGGTGAAAGGATTAGCCAATCCGCTTTTAAGAACTCGCGTATTGCCCAGGGTGCGCCGGACGTAGGGAATTGTTGTGTACGTCACTCGGGGAGGCTCCTTTCATGCACCCCTATATAATTTATACTTAATGTATTATACTACTAAAAAATATTTACCCAAATTCAGGGTAAATGAAAATATTTATTGACTGTCAACACTGATAGTTTTGGTATATTTTTTTACGAAAACAATATTATTTCGGCAATAAACTGAATACATTACTTGCTTACCTATGAAAAGTGATCCCCTGGTTTTTTTTTTGTCGAGGCGCTATGGTTTCGGCAGCTTTTCACAACTCAAGACGGCATTTTTAATTATTTTACTTGAACATCCGCGCAACAGCAGTCCAAAGCGTAATGGCGGGCGATTGACTTACTATTGTGTCAATGTGTGTGTTCTGTGTGTACGTGTGACTTACTATGGGTGCTTCAGTAAGTGTTTCAAGACACTCAGTCCTGCCTTTTTTTATTTAGTCAATGACTTTAAAATGATTTACTATCTCTGTTAAACAAGTAAGATCTTAATATACAAGCTATTATTTAAGTTTTTTGTGTTATGGACGAACTTTTCCAAGTAACTGCATTTTTAAATATGACCCCTATTACTCTTGAACTAATAAACTTACTCTAGCCGTTTCAGTTTTCCTTTGAAGTTCTTAAGATGTATACCTTAAGTACTTCAAAGAAAAGTGTGATTATTCAGATTATTATTAATTATATTATTATATGATTATTATTAATAAACGGTTAGCTTTTAGAGGAGGGACGGGCGGTGATGCCTGTTTGAATTGGTTCTTCATAATCACAATCCTAATATTCATTTAATCATAAAATTATGCGTAGTTTCAAGATGTCACTTAAAAATATTAGTCCACCAAAATTTGCTTGTAACGTATGAAATGTATACAATATAATTTTACACAAAGAGTTCGACTTAAATTACAAAAAATCTCTACAAAATAATAAATACTTAAGTAATATTCAACGTCTTACCTTATCTGTAAATGACTTTAAAGAATACAGTACACGGCCTTAAGGTGCCTATATTATAGAATTATCCCCTTACTTCTAACCGGTGAGGAATTGTACCTTCCAGCATCAGCTCAGCAATATGAAATGTTGACTGCTAGATGCAAATATATCCGAGTAACTTTAGGTAGTATTATAAGTATAAGGGTTGCCCTCGATTTCTACATGATCCCATCATCAGATCGTGACAAGATAAAAATGAAACATGACAAGTATACTTTAAAATAATTTCTCGAATTCGTCCAGAGTAATCGGCTAAGCGTACAAACATATAAAAAAATTAAAATAAAATACAATCCAATTGAGAACCTCCTCTTTTTTTTTGAAATCGGTAAAAAAAATTGCTCCTACTCTAATTATTGCATTTTCAAATTAAATTGGCATTTTATAAATAGAATAAAAAACAAATTATATGTCTAATTTAATAGTAAAATAATAATGTCATTATGTAAAAAAATCTAATAGATTAAATTGTATTCTTATTATTGAAAAAGCCATTAATGGTATAGCAGTACATTTGCGATATCTATTATATATTTTTAAGTTTAAATTTGTTAATTTCGTGAATTGTCTGGGCTTTTATTATTAAGATTACGTGCCACACATCACTTACTTTTCCACATCAGATTAGCTTTGTAATTTTACAACAAGATTTTGAAATTAAACTAATTACGATCCGTTAAATAAGGAATTTAATTCCAGATTTTACCAGTTCTTGATAAGGTTTCGAATAGTTCTGGTTTATTCTATAAATTTCACAAAATTGACAAATCATACGTCAAAAGAGTTCCATGAAAAATACTACGCACTTAACCAGAACTAGTGAAACTAGGCCTAAGAATAATAATAACCGAATGTAGCGCAGCGTCAAAGAAAAACGTTTTGTTAATTTTGGTTATAAAATATGATAAAGACGTTTTATAATCAGGTTTTTTCCAAACACTCGATATTTTATTATTTATTTAATTTAAACAATCGTATTCATCGACGCCATTTTATTTGAAAATTTATATATTTATTTACGAAAATTATTATTGTGTTGTTTATAATATGATATGTAATAAAGAGAACGCGGATAGCGGGCCAAGGTTGAAGTGTACCTCACATGACCTATTTCGTTCATCGCCGACATGCGTATGAATTATTACCGTATTTGAGCCAATCGGATACCTCTGAAAATGTAGGTTCTGGAGGGCCGTGATTTTAATCAATGGTTTAGAAGAGATTCTTTATAAACGAGCAAATACATTTTTTGCTGTCAAATTCTAACACAAACATTGCGGCAATCAATCAAATTATCAAATTCAAATAACTCATTTTAATAAAATAACTATTATGAATTATTATATTCTTTTTGACGAACTACCTCGCACTCGAGTTATATAAAATATCTTTAACGCACTAGCCGCCATAATTGTTATTAAAAAGAGGACAAACGGTCTAATGCAATTACTTTTATTGCAAAAGTAAGAGAGTCCTTTGCGTACAACGAGTCCAGTTATTACAATAAAACAATTTGTAGCTCTAGAAACAAGCGGCAGCCCGCAGCAAATTATCCGTCTACGAAAAGTACTTCAACTTATACTTTGGTACCCTGTTGTGAGACTAGCATTTAAGGACAACCGTCACGCTCCATACATTTCTGGCCCAAATTAGAAAGAAAAAATAATAATATTCTTTTAGTACTTAACCACTTTAGCATTTTTCACTATGGCACCAAAACTGTGAGACTCTTATCCTTGGCTTTATTCAAGACCAGCTGCCGTTCGCGGCGCCGCCCGGTAAAAGGTCGACAAAAAGGCTATATTATTTCTGGAGCCTTGAACTATCTCCACACCAATTTTCATTGAGATCGGTCTTGTAGATTTGAAGAACTTAGGTACAAACATAAAAAAAAAAACATTTTTTTAAGGGAACATGCAATATTTTTATTTTTAAGTTTGTCTTAAAGAATACCAAGATAGACGTCAGGTTTGTTAAAAAAAATATACAATTGATTGCCATAAAAATACAATCTGAAACTATCAGTATCAATTATCGAGTCTTTCATGTATAGAGGACGTACCTATTTTCAGGCCTATTAAAAAGAGAGAACAGTGGTTATATAATATGGAGTGGCGAATTAATAGCCTACTATGAAATCGATGCATGGGGTGGACATATTTATTTATAGTTAAATATAATTTTCGGTATTTTCTTGTTGTGCTTTTGTTAACAAAAACCACAAAAGTTACCAAAAACTAACAAAAGCTATATTTTTCCCAAAACTATTAACTAAAACATTAGAGACTAACAAATACAACATAAAACAACAAAACTGATCAAAACAATAAAAACAACCAAAAATAATAAAGCCTCCAAAATACACCAAACATTTCAAAATTATCAATATTCGCCAAAAACTACAAAAAAATATCAAAAGATAAATCATAAATAACATTAAAGAAAAAACAAAATTCAATCAAGCGAAACAAAATATATCGGACCATAATTTACGGCATAATCGTAGTTGTACTACGATTTAATATGATATTTCAAAAAAATACGAACCGAAAACATAATTGCCTCCTTTTTGAAGTTACACTTTTTATTAACATTTAAAATTACACTATAATATAAGGGAGAAAACTAAATATATGCCTTACTATATATACATGAAAAAAAATAAAACAAACTTAACTTTTAAACTATCGCGTTGCATGATTATTATTATAATTTGATTCAATACGCTATAGAAAACGGCCGGTGTAACCCGTTGCCGAAACGTATAGCCAAAAGGTAAATAATATGCATGTTTCACGTTAATTCCCGTCAAAATTATAATAATAAAACAAACTTATTAAGAAGAAGATTAAATAAAAAGTTCAGGTGTCAAAAAATACATCCGCATCAATGTCGACCGTGGGTAACGTGCCCAGAAGGCTGGCGGCATTGCCACGTTGTATGGCAATGCTGATCCTTTGTCCAAAGAAGAAACCAGCCCTCTGGTCACGTGAAGAGTTTTTTTTTTTGAAGTTGAAAAAAAAGGAGCCTCTCATTCCCGAAATTACAAATGCTGGACCGGGCATCACTACTATAGATTGTCACTCATACGTCCTTGATATTCAAATATTAGGACGTTTATTATGGTTATGAGGATGATATTCATTATGTTTTAATGCAACATTGATATTTGTTCCGTGATTAAAAGGCATCTGCTTGTAAGTTAAGTAGAAATAAATAATTAGTAATAAGTTTTTCATAGGCTTCGGCAAACATTAATAGTGACTGTTCTAGTATGTATTTGTGATAAAGTATCTAGAGTTAAAAAATGGGCAAAAGTTTTCATACCCTGTTGAAGAGCCTACTATCAAATCAAATCAAATCAAATCATTTATTTTGCAAGAATGTAGTACAAATACAGGTGTTAGTAATTAAACAATGGTTCAATACATTCTACCATAACAATGGCGTGCAAAAAAATAAAAATATAAGGAGTCATGCAGTAGAAATTCAACTTTCTTAGATTAAATTTTAACAATATAATATTAATTTTATTCTCAATTCAATTATTAATTATTACATAATTATTAATATCATTCTATATATGTCATATTATCTTTAATACAGTTAAAACATTTATCTAATAACCATTTTTCTTAATTTATTTTTTAACGTCGGTAAAGGCAAGTCCTTAAATACAGTCGGTAATCTATTATAATTATATTTGAATGCCATTAATGTACTATTACAACAGTCATGTCTATAAGTTAAGGGTAGACTCTGCACACATATAAAGGTATTGCTGTCTCTATCGGTCTTATATATAAATGTGTGAGTGAAAATACATGTTGATGTTCAGTTGTTACTCAACGGTTCAATACCCAGGATTTGTTGTTTGATAAGTCTGCCGATTTTCAACAAAATTTTGTTGCTATGGTAACAATGGCGAGATTTGTATGTGGAACAGGGATGTTTATTGTTCCACAGTCAGTTGCATTATGCACTAGTCGACCAACTAGTCGACTAAAAATCTACTAAATATAGATATTCTATACCTTTAGGCATAATTCAGACTAAGAACTTACGACGCTGTTTTAACAGGCGGGCAGGCAACTAAAAGAGATAAAAGATTTAACGTCGCGTTTTACGCCATCGGTTTTTTTACATAATAATATTTATATTTATACATATCTTCATTATGTGGGCCTGCTGGAAATATATTAAAGATTAGCCCAGCAATTTAAAATAATCATGATTTTAATGAACTTAAAAAGCAGATTTTGTTTATGTTGTTGCTTTTCAGGTTCATTTGCATTTATCCATACAATTTGTCTCCATCTATCTTGTGCTAAATAGGCCAAATAAACTGGACGCAACGCGACGACGCAGTGCTTCTGTGTCTACGTCACAGATTACAGATAAATATGAAGCTAGCTAGTCGATGTGAGTTGAGCCTAAGGATATAGCGCGTCCTTATTCTGTAACATGATTTAATTTTTTGGCGTCCGTATTCAGTTTGATTTTGATGATGATGTACAGTCGAGTTCAAAATTGCCATGAGGTTTACAGCAAGGGTAATTATTGTCGCTTTCGCAATACGTCCAATTTGAGTTCGCGTCAAGGCGGCAAGGCGTCAAGCCTTGCCCGACGCCCACGCATGAAAATAGAGGCTATAGACACAAATTTGATATCAATTAAACTTTGCGTGTTTAGACATTTTTTTTAAAAAAAAAGCTTACTAGCAATTTGCAAATATAAATTACTAGTATTCTTGTTAACCCCCTCCAGCTAAGCTTAATTCGCTTGATATAAGAGGAAGTTTTACGTCCGTGGTGTAATGGCCAGGATTCGAACCCACGACCTCTCGATCGTAAGACCGATGCCTTATCCATTGCGCCACGGCCGCTTAATTAAGCGGGCTTTGTCAACAAAAAAACATTAACACTCATCAAGATCGATTAAACGATTTTATTTTGCAGGAACAACAGACCGACAGACATTCAAAGTTACTTTGGGATTTATAATATCACTAGTTTCTTCTGCGACTGCACCCACGTAGTATGTCGATAGTATGTAATTGCATCAAAACATTAGTACTATAATATAATAGTGATAGTACCGTTTAACTCTTGATTCTGAGTGTTTTCTTTATTTAAATAATAAAACAAAGTTTTAGAAATGATACTGTATTATTTAGGGTATATAATAATAATATTGCTCTAATATTTAGCAAATTGCGTTTCTCTTGAGACAGTGATAAAAGAATTGCATTATTCTGCAACATGGCATTCGTTATTTATCTTATAATAATTACTTTCTTCAGCTCTATTTTACGTTTAACCTTATTCATTTTTCGCTCTCGTGAAGTATAAGCTGACAAATAGGCCAAGTCTCTTCTTTTCATTCTGCGGTTCACTAAAAATACAGAAATGTAAATAATTTACCGCAGCACAAACTCAAATGACAAAAATCTTTATTACTATGCGGTTTATAAGCTGTAAATATATTTATCTTATTTTTGTTCAAATTTGCTGAAACGGTTATGTGTTTGATTGTACATATGAAAGAACAAAATTGTCATGCACGATATAATGACATTACAATTTAAGTATTCGTAGATATAATGATATATTTACTATGTAAATAATTAACAATACACAATGTAAAGATTGTTTACCCATATTTAAGTCCAGAGAAACTATTTAAATATTATAATCAACATTATAAAATACAAGTGTGACATATGACACAAGCGAATTGCAATGAATGACACTGTAATTAGGCCAAGAGCTATGCATTTTAAAAGAATATTGTATCTGCATAGTTATTATTATGCATGTAGAAGGTTTTAGATTCGAAAGCATTTAACGATTATTATTATTACTCCAACTCAATGATAAATTAACAAGACAATTAAACGTTGTCTTTTCAAAGATAATGTGACATGTTTCTATAAATACTAATACTCTGCTCGGCATATATAGCTGATATGCTATTAATTTATAACAGCCCTTGAAAGTATGGGGTGATTAGGGACGTGATTAAAATAAAAAAACAGATTATGATCAGCCTCATCATTTACACATTTTAACAGTCAATCGTTTTAACATTTACACTTTGTCACAATAGTACAATTGTATACAATTGTCTTTTGAAATAATATATAAATAACTATTAATAAGTTATTAATGCAAAAAACAATCATTGTTTTCAACTAACTGTTTTTATTTCTGTTATTCGTTTAGACTTTGGTACTTTTAACCCATATGCTATGTATACAGCTCAGTCCCTAAATGATTATTTACATAAAAATATAATTCAATTATGTTTATAAAGAACGAAAAGATTCTGCAGCTAGATCTCGGACTATAACTTGTTGCAGTCGTGAATGTCAAAAAAGGTTCAATGCAGTTCATTGCATACTCTCTGGTCGGTAGACTATGGTATGTCATATCTCGGCTTGGTTCGGTATCTCACTGGCACCCCTCCTTCACTTCCGAGTAGCTAACGAATGGTTGCCTCACCCCCCTTCAATGAGTTGAGATAGATATTGTAATTTTCTTTAATTTGTAATATGGTATTTGATGAATGAAAATGAGGTACTTTGATGATAATTATTGATAAAATAGAAAGTACATTATATTAACGAGGGTCCTTCGTTTCGAAAACTTGTAATAATCTGTTGTATAATACTAAAAAAGTCGCATTTGTCAGGCCGTTCAAAACTACGGATGTTTGGATGCCTATAATTTTTAAAATAGGCAGACTAAAGATAATTTGAAATCGAAGGAACATAGATAATCATGTTTTAAATTGACTGTGCAAAAATTATAACATTGTGATGAAAAATGTAAAAGATATAACCATACTCATTTTGTATGAGAATTCCATACCGGGAGTTCCCTCTTAAGTTTAATTACAAATTAATCAAATTATTCATTATTTATTGCGTTGTCGTAATATGATAGATCTTATCCGAACAATAAAATATAACCTGACCGAATTTAAAAGTGACACCAGTAACACTTGAAAAAATAACACAGCTGTCACTTTTATTTGTAGGCTTATTCTGCCAATAAAGTTTATAACACCTTTGAAATTGGGGCTAACTCTTATAAACTGTTATTGAACTCTACTTAACACTTACTGATGGTAGAGCTCTTGTACTAGTGGTAGAGCTCTTGTGAATGAGCTCGAGGGCGGCAGCACCACCGTCTCACCTTTAACCTGCCGCCAAATAGTAGTGCTTTCATTACTGTGTTCCAGTTTGTTGGTGAGATCAGGCCCTGAAATTACTGGCACTTGAGGCATAACACCGTAGTCCTCAGCTGCAGCGACTCATCTATAATCTGCTTTTGTGCATTGTTGATGCCCATGGGCTGTACTCCACTTACCATCAGGTGGACTACACGTTCGTTCGCTGTGGGCGTAGTATAAAAAAAAACTTACTTACTTTTATTTTCTGCAATCAAAGTACCAACATTTTTCTAAAAAAAAGGTTTCTGCCCTCATTTTATGTCAACCAACTTCCATAATTTAATTATTCAACCGTGAAATGTATAAATTTACCGCTGATTTATATGTGTCTGACATTGACACAAGCACATAATACGTCACTAGTCGTTAATTGGTGAAAGATAATACGTTCTGTTTCATGTATTTTTATTTCGCAAATATTCATAAAAAATAATATTTACTAAAATAACAACGTTGTTACCATTCTTGTTATACATGAATGTAATGATTTAATCATAAATTTATTATAATTAAGACATTTGCATCTTGTCTATTAGCAAAGATTAAAAAACGCCATTTTACGTACATTTTCGGTACAACGAACTGTCAAAAACAAAGGGTTTTAGCTTGGTTTAATAGCTTTTTGGGGGCTGCTGTCTAACACAATGCAATTAAGTGACCTTCCTTTATCTACGCGCTTAACGATTGATGGTGACAGATAGGTGTTGCAAATGGGCACCGATGCCTAAATCTGAAACTATGAAGATTAGCAAAAAGTACTGAAAGGAACTTCTTTGTTGATCTTGACAAAACTTAAACTGTGTCATTTGCCTTTTGGAAAATCTAAATCTAATCAAATGAAAAAGCCCGTTGATTTCGAAAAAAATCGCTACTTGTATTATTACACCATTCGATAGCGACACAAGTAAGAAACTAATTCTGTGAAGTAATTATATACGGCAAACTTTCAAAAAAAGCTAATTTAATCAAATTAGTGGGTACCGGAACTAAAAAAGTTATTTTCTATATTAATGAGCTCCTTCCTTAAGTTTCTCGTATACAATTACTTCCCAGAACGAGTTCCTTGTTTTTGACACTATTGAATAGTGTTATAATATAGAGGGTAATTTATAAAAAAAACAACATATTCGATTCTTGGCTAGAAGTTTATTTTTGAAAAAAAAATGATTTAGTCGACTTCGATCGACATAATAATCTGTTTCAAAGATAGAGAGACAAAAATCAAGCAACCAAATATCAAATTCAGCAATTCTCGGTTTTTTTAATCGTAACTTTTTATCGATTGTTAGACTATTATAGAATATTTATTTATCATTTTATTTCACTGTGCAGCCATGTGTAATATGTTCGTACATATTTATGCGTGGTCCGTTCAATAGGAGATCCTTTTATACCGGCCATGTATAGCTATAGCGCTTTGTGCGGCCATACGTACTCATGTTTCGATGCCTTAAAATCTAACAAAAGCCGGGTCTCCGGCGACACAATTGGGTTTTCAGATGTATTCGGGTCGATGGACACACAGATTACAAAACGACACAACTCCTATATGAAAATTATTAAAATTGGTGACAATTACTTCGATAAATTAATGTATAAACTGTTAAATACAATAGTTATATATAATATCGTGTTTTGTTTGTGTTTTTATTTTTTTATCCTGGGAAAATGCTTTATAGTAGGTAGTTTAAAGTAAAAGACGCTCTACTATAAGGCGAGCTTCATTGCTGCATGTAGTTGAAGACATTAAATCGATATTTTATTAAATACTTTTTCTAAATAAATATGGCATTGAATAATATCATTAATTGGTTGGATAGCAACTACCTAAGTGTTAATATGAACAAAACAAAAATGATTCAATTCCAGACTTACAATAGCAAACCTATAAAATTAGATATAAAATACAAAGATAGCATAGTTGAAGAGATAGATGCAACAAAGTTTCTAGGCGTTATTATCGTCAAACACTGTAATTGGAAATTGCATATAGAAAAACTTTGTTCGGGATTAGATAGATTTGTTTTCGCTCTATATCGTCTTAAACAAGTATCTTCCGTAAGGTCTGCTCTTAGTGCTTACCACGGTTATGTGTCATCCAAACTACGATATGCTCTCATCATATGGGGTAATTCTGTGGAAGCAGATAAAGCATTCCTTGTGCAAAAAAAGTGCCTACGAGCATTAATTGGAATACAACAAACAGATAGCTGTAAGAAATATTTTAAAAAATATAATATCCTACCATTACCTAGTCTATACATTTATGAAATTTGCATTTTTGTTCGTAAAAATCTACATCTTTTCTGTAAACATAATGATGCTGTGAGCAGGCCAGGTAGACACACTCACAAACTATTAATACCTAAGCAGAGGGTGTCTTCAGCAAAAATGTATACTGCATGGCGATACATGTTTATAATAAGTTACCTAATATTTTTAAGGAAATTGAAAGTATCTTTATTTTTAAGCAAAAGTTATTTAGTTTATTATTAGAAAAATGTTACTATAGTATTAAGGATTTTTTAGAAGATAAGAAACTATGACAGCATGTAGGTTCATAACCATTAAATTATATATTAAAAATTTGTACGCCAATTAATGGCAGAATATGGCTCGCACGCATAATGTAAACATGATCTCTGTATACCCATATTCGGACAAATAAACGTATTTCATTTCATTTCATTTCATTTCATTTCATAAGAAATTCTTTTTGTTCTATGCTAATACCTAAATTGGGACTTAGCCATTACAAGTATAACGCTTAGTAAATTTAATATTTGCCAATATAATTGCCGTAACTAGAAAAACCGCACGTCATTATGGCTCATCATAAAGGCATATCGAGATCAAAAACTCTCACAGGCTCACAAACTTTGAGACGAGTCTCAAAGTTTATGAGCATACCGCAACTCTTTCCTGGATACGGAATAAAAGGGTTGAACAATGTGAACAAATCCTGTACCTAAGTAGGAAAAGTAATGTAATCTATAAAATAATATCGGTATCAATATAGTAAATCCATTATATTATTATTAGGTTCTTACATGAAATTGGCGTTTTGTCGTACTGGCCACTGATCTTACATATCTCCCTTTTGGTTAGGAATTTCAATATCAAATTTATACAGCTATTTACAAAATGGAAAACTTGAAATATCGCGTAATTTATGAGTGCGAGTTCCACCGTGGCACCAGTGCCGTATGACGGCAGTTACCGATGGCTATGGGCAGGGCACATAGCTTGCAAAACAGATAGCCGTTGTGGTACAAAAGTTCTCAAGTGGTGGCCACGAACCGGTAGGCGCAGCGTGGGTCACCCCCCAGCCAGATGGACGGATGATCTGGTTAAGATCGTGGGGAGCCGTTGGCTTTAGGCGGCCCAAAACCGCGCGTTGTGGCGGAAATAAGGTGAGGCCTATGTCCAACCGTGGAAGTCGTTAGGCTGAGATGATGATGGTGGCGGTGTTTCATAAGAAAACACTGTATGTTTCCGTTCCAACGTTTTCGTTCTGGTAATATAACCCCGCTGAACAAGCCCGTGGATGGCCTAAGACCAAAGTTGATAACAAAGAATTAAAAGCTATTGTGTAAACGTATCCATCGCAAACCACGTCCAAGTTAGCGCAGGCTGTATTAGTGATAAAACTGTTTTAATCCACTTTAAGCAAATTTAAGCTAACGCGCGTTTTTTTACTAAAGGGATCAATGAACTACCTATGAGATAATAATAAATGTAAATTGCTATATACTTATATTAATATACTGTATTAAAAAAAAAACAACTTTATGTCCCTCCCTTGCAAAACGCCAATTTTATATGTAAGGACCTAATATTATAGTAGTATAGTAGTTAAGCTTGACCGGTCGCATTTAAATACAGAATTTATATAAATTAAATATAAATATATATAAATATATAAATTAATTTATATAAATTAAATTGTTAGATTGTTCATACATTATACTGGGCACAAAAGTATAAAGATGAAAGCTATGTAATAGATAATTGTACCATCCCCAAAAATTTGGAGAACCTTGACCGACTGATAGCAAAGTTATAAGACATTTATTAAAATAAATGAGATTATCTGTGGAACTGTCGTCGAAAACAGTTAATCTGCGACCTAGAGAGCGTAGTATAGCGGGCGCGTGTAGCGGGCATACTTTAGGTAGGTAGAAGATGGGTAGCAGAAGTTCTCGCATATCATTATAAGTTCTAGTTTTGAAACCTGGTAAACCTCAACGAAGACTTGTATGTACACATAACATTTCGATACGGATTTAAAGATCAATGGATAAGGGTCGACACACACCAAAAGCGCGTCGAAGCGCAGCGAACCGAAGCGCAGTTTCAGTGTCATATGAATTCCAACTCTATTTTCACAACTATAATACTCATTATCGCATGAGAAACTCTACGCTACTACTACTATGGAATTCGCCGGAATTTTCGCGGCGCCGCCGCGGGCATCCGCGCGACTCGTTTGAGTTTCTCATGCGATAATGAGTATTATGGTTGTGAGAATAGAGTTGGAATTCATATAACACTGAAACTGCGCTTCGATTCGCTGCGCTTCGACGCGCTTTTGGTGTGTGTCGACCCTAAAAGTGATCTTTTACTATAGGACAAATAGTTTTCAAGTTATGATAATTATGATTTATAATATATTCCCTGACCGTGTTTATGTATGTATTTAGAAAGATTGTTAAAGGATTTATTATGATCGTGGATAATTGGATCAACTCTAATTTCACAAGCTTTGAATAAATTTAAAAAAATCTCCGATTTCAGTCAACAGTTTGAGCTCATATAAGAAAATATAAGCATCTTGCTAAGGCATAACTCAAGCTTGTACTTCAAGGTCCATAATCAATAATCTCCTATAGCAATTTTCACTCACGACAAAAAGTCTCGTTTATCGCCACGAGTTTTAATAACTTTGTTCAGCCAAGTCGGCAAAATATGAATGAGGTGTAATTCGATGCGGAAAAGCCCTTAGAAATTAAAAAAAATAAGTTTGACTCCCAAACAATGCAAGGTTAGTATAGGCATCTAACTGCTTGTTGAACTTTTAATAAAAATGATGTTTGTCGGCCAGCAGTGGGCTCTTACTCTACATACATAGATTGACAGTTATAGGGACAGAAATTTTCTCTTATTTGCTGTTAAATATTCATTATGACATCGAAGATAAATTAATTGTCTCAGAATAATGACGCCGTTATCAATTTAGAACGTTTGTACAAGGCGGCGCCACCAATCAATGTCAAGATTTACATAATAATTGTATAAGCTATAAATTAAATTTCGACTTACGTACAGTTAGCAGCAGAAGTAGCTACACACAAACAATTTTCAAAGCTTGTTTCTTAAAAACGCAATCTTCAATGATTTGAAGAGTTAAAAGTTGTAGTAATCGATAATATATTATTGTATTTTATATTGAGAATATTCTAATGTGAAAAATGTGATTCGTATGATAGTTTGAACATTTTTAAGTAGTGTGTAGTGTGTGTGTAGTGTTTAGTAGTGTGTACTTTTGTAGCTAACTGTACAACATCTTATTAAGGCTTAGAACTCACGAAGCAGTTTTCTCCCGCGACCGCAGCGGCTGCGGGTGTGTGTGTGAAAAACCGTGCAGTGAAAATAGATTAGAACCGGAAAAGAAATAGACCCGGGTCGTGAAAATAGATTTTGTTTTTTACGCTTATATTCTACGGAAGCAGCGGGACGACAAATTAACGCTTTGACGCTGTGCACAAGACGAGCACCGCCACTAACACTGACGTGACGTGATGTCGTCAGGTCCTAGTTGAGAATCACAGTGCACAGTTGCTTGAGCCCCCTCTCTTTGTTTCTGCTTGATGGTGTTATATATAAAGGCCTGCCGTTGCCTTGCAGTAATATAAAATATATATTATGTTATGAAGCAAAGTTTCGGCAATATTCCATTTTGATATAGTAAAAATCCAGTACCTTTTTAGCCATTTTGAGCATACATGCTACACACATCTTGTAAATAAGACTTTTGTCAAAATGTATCAAAGATTCAATCACAAAATAGATTAATTTATTCAACCTGACTTATAAAAGCAGTTACAGAGAACTAAATCTATTATATGGACCTAGAAATAAAAGGATTCATAAAAGGAGTTTGGTAGTTTAAACTCATGCAAAAACGTTTTAAAAGTTTTTATTCACTATCTGTGATTAATTCTGGCCCTCAAACTCAAAAACCAATATGGACACGATATGATCGCAAATATCTATGCAAAAAAGTCTGCCATAACTTGCGGGGGAGCGGAGGGGTAGATTGTCTCGCGCTAGTGTAAATCATGGGATTTGACAACTAGTTTTATATGAAGTATAATTCATATTTGGCAGCGGATGACGACTGACAATGACGCTTCCGGTTAAGTTATTTATCTAAGTACTGGCCGTGAAAAATGTTTTTAACTATTAAAATGACGCTTAAAATACTGCAAACCGTAACTTATCTCATTTTATCACTTGATCTCATGACATAAGTGAAAACGATATAAATTATAACATCAGGATTACAATTTTTTATTTTTTTTATTTAAATTTTATGAAGTAAAATTTTATTGAAACTGCCTCTTCAATCCCTGTGATTGCCTAACATCTTGAAGAGAGTAAGAGTTAAGATGAAACCTTGTCTCAATATTCACTATTTTGACGTTTGAAGAGCCAAGGTTATATCGCGCAGTGTTTTACAGTTGTATGACATGACATGAGCCTTGTCGAATACATTCAGTGACATGTGACAAGGTTTCAACCAGTTTGAATTGTATGAAATGCTTTTCTGGTAGCTCAAAATAAAGCAGATAAGGCTTTTTCGTTACACTTTTTTTTCATAAGCTACTGGAAGAATTTTCAAATAAAAAAATACCGACTAATTATTTTAGGCAACGGGCGCCTGTTCTGAAAAGAGTGCCATTTCACACGCCAAGCGTTCAATTTACTAAATGGCCGTATATATCTACTGAAAATACGTGACAGTGTTGGTTTTATTAGCAGCCATTACAAACCGTTTATAGACAACACTTGTCTTGTGGCCCGCGAGGAGAGAGTCGGGATCGCTCACGGCGAAGTAAAATGAAATGTTTATTGATTCGGGACAAAGTGTCGTCTTATATATTCGGGGTCGAGCGCCCGGGAAGACTGGCACGATTCGGCGCAACCCTACCTCGGCTGGTTTACTTTAATCGATGAATTATAAATTGAGTAGTCGATGAACCAACTGTTGCTTCACGTTACGATTACATCCGCTGAGCTATACCTATATGATTTGATATAATATTTTTAACGCGTTTTTATGTACTTGGTATGTATACAGATTGGGATTGAGAAATATAAAAGGTGTCTCACGGACATGCCACATGCAAAAGAAGTATCTTATATATCGTAGACTTCATTTTATTTTAATAAACAATATAAACAGCATTCAAAGATTTTTGAATATTTGCTTGTATCAACGGAGAATCGCGCCAGCTCACGTCTGAAATGAAAACATCTTGTACCTCTAGTTTCCATCGCTAGCGTCAATCACAATAATTAAATCTCTCCAACAAACATGATAATTTAAATGAAAGGGTAACCATGAATTTTGTTTTTTAAATGAATGAGGAACCCACGTGTAACTAACCAAACTACTGAATTACCCAAACTTATTATTATAAGTCATTAATTTCACTTTTTTTATAATAAGCTGTAATATTAAAAATGGTATTTTATCTCATTTTTAAACTAATATACTGATGTCATAGGAATTTTGACTGTAATTTTTTTAACTCTTTGATTTCATGGTTTTCCTTACTACCTACTCGCTACGCGCTAACACCCAACTACTTATTGCTGCCATTAAAATACAGGATGCTCCCACTGCCTCATGCCATATGAGGGAAAGTATTTTAAATATTATAGTTAGAAGATTTTACTTCTCTATTATTTTTACTCAACCGGGAATCTAATCAGCTTTTATTCTAATTAATGGATAACAAGCGCAATGATTCGCGGTTGAGTGCCTGTATGAGCGCAGCGGTTGGTGGTCCCCCAGCCAAATAGACCGATGATCTGGCTTAGATCGCAGTGAGTCGTTGGCTTTAGGCGGCCCAAAACGGCGGCGATAATTAGGTGAGCTCTATGTCTTGAGGCTGAAATGATGATGTATCTGTATAAAGGCATCTTTAATGGTGATATTTATCCCCTTAAAAGCGAAACGCGTTTGGACGGTTTTTTTATTATTTTAATATGATCACATCCCATTTTAAAAAATTGATTCAAATAATTATACCTTTGGCACGGAACCCTGAATATGCAGGTGAAAAAACGCATTTGCCTGGTAAAATTTTTCCTACCATTACTTTAATTTAAGTACGATAAAAAGAGCTTTTTATAAAAAAAGAGATTTTTTTTTAAATTGCTCTCGTCAGAACCTTAAATTTCTTTAATCAACGAGATGGATATTTAAAACGTTATTTTACAACGCACCGGAGAGGCTCATCACTCGTAATTAAATTGCTGGTGCTGCTTGCAACTAGTTTCAAAGTTATGTGCTTGCTACACTTGCTCATCTATTTAATCGCTTAGTGCAACGTTGATAACAGCCGCTTATGAGTTATTACACCTGCTAATTGCCATAACTTGTTGTTATAACAGGATATATTGCGGCACAGAAAACTCCCCTTGTGTCTTAAAAAACATTTTTCTACTTGTGTGCCGTTAGACAATGCAAATATGAGTAAGAAAGGAGTAGGTGAAAAATGTGATATTTAATTTATTTCAAACTATCTTTTGCCCGCGACTTCGTTAGGTTGGCATCGAATGCCACGAATATATAAATATATTTATATTATATTAATTAGTACTTGCTAACGCATATGTCTATGTATATATGCAAATTAAAATTCTTATGAATTTAACAAAACTCTTATCGCGAAGCTGAGTTTGATATACCTTAAAAAACATCTGTTGCGCTTTTGGATTCAACGTCGACTTAGCCATACTGAGTAGCCACGCGAACTAGGGCAATGCCGTATCTACATTTTTTAACATAACTTTGGTAATAGTCATGTAGTTTGATCGAGCTTTCTAATTGCTGGAAACCTGGAAAGATTACCGGGAGTTTTGAAAATTGATAATTTTATCGCTGTTATGAAATTGATAATCTCCGTGCTACGGATAGTCGAGTAAACATAGTTAACGCACACAATAACGTACATTATATAATAAAGCTATGGTTAGTTTGCCAGAAAATGCTCATTATAATTGATATCCCTGTCATGGACAGGTATTTCGATATGTTTGTAAACGTATTTCCATGTTATTGTTAACAAAGGTCAATGTCCGGTGCGTCAAAATCGATTCACTATAATTTCATGTCGAGATGGCCTTCGTTATATGATAATTAATTTAGCATCGCACTAACGAATTTCGCATAACACCTTTATTTCCCAGAAGGATGTGGCAGAGGTTGTTACATCCACATTTCCTTTGTTATACAACACCTATCATAAGAACAAAAAATATTTGACCATATTTCATTTATTTTTATCATCAGTCTACTAAAAAACATATGCCTTACTAAACGATTCCCACAGCGCACGGTTTTTGACCGCCTGAAGCCAACTTACGGCTCCCTGCAAACTTGAGAAGAAATTAACAATAAGATAGATGTTTAATGAATAAGGTGACTCCTTTTTTTTGTGTGCAATAAAAGTGATAGGTATATATATATATATATTATTATAATATATTGGCATGGACAATACAGATTTATAACAATTATAAAGATGGTACGTCTAGTGAGTATTTGATTGATTAGTGTGGCTTAGGTGCTACGGCGCTACGTACAGTAAAGGCTCAAAAGTCCATAGCCATGCTAAGGATTACATTGCTATGAACGGTACGAGCCCGATACAGCCAGTACACACACTAACGAAGTCGCGTGCATGTTTAGCAGTTTATAAGATAACACACACTAATGAAATGTTGTCGCATTCGTACTAAACGCGTCACAGTGGCGACCGGTTCTTTGAATTCGCATCTATCTATCATGAGCAGGTAGCTATATCGGGTAAACATTGGGATCACGATCAACTAAATCTGAGTTTGAAGCTTAGTTGATTTGTGGTTGTATTTTGTTTTTACGAAATCATAATAATATTTGTAACATTTTAAGCACAAACTTGTTAGGTATTCATGCTTAAATTGCGATACAATACATGTATACAATACATAAATAGTTACATATTGATATTATAACTAATAAGTTAAATATGTTATTATTATTTAACTATTTACGTAATTTTTTATTTTTATTTTCATTGTTGTAAGGTAGAAATAAAAAAAGTCACGCTGAATGATGATAACAATGTTTATTCGTTTTATTTATTTATACAATTAATAAACTTTTAAGTTACCTAAATAAAAAAAAGTTCCATTGTAACCGTTTATAAGATTTTTGATTAATATAATAACTAATAAATTAAATATGTTATTATTATTAAACTTCTTACGTTTTTTTTAATTGTCATTGTTGTAAGGTAGAAATAAAAAAGTCATGTTGAATGATGGTAAAAATGTTTATTCGTTTTATTTATTTATACAATTAATACATTTTAAAGAGAATTGTGACGTCACATTCCTACCTAAATAAAAAAGTTCCCTTGTAACCGTTTATAAGATTTTTTATTGTAACCCACTTAGTCAATTCATAACATTGATAATACAAATATTACTAAATTGATTCACAATGACAACAAGGACAGGATGTTCTAATAACAAAAATATAATTGTTACCCACTAATAATAGGTATTGGTATACAGCAGCGTTTATTGAAGACTAATATTTATGATTTACACTTTATGAAGATGTTTTTTTTAATGTAACGTCACAATAAATGTATTGAGGTTACAGCTTGTCTTGACGAAAAGAAGAAGGAAACTAAACCTCCATTGAAGATCATTAAATATTTACAGAAGTGCTAATATTCAGTTACAGCGTCTTATTAGTAAAACCAAAACATCTTAAATTAATATTAAATAATTATAACATTATTAATATTTCGTATAACCTCCATTATTTTCAATGCAGTCAAGTAGACGTTTGCGCATGGACCCTACAATTTTATCACATATACTGGTTCCTCTTAAGTTTTACCACACTTCCATGCAATGGGTTTTTAACTGTTGTATACACCTTTCATCCCGTGACTCCCACCTTTGCACCATCAAACCCCATACATTTTCTATATATTTACAAATGTGTGAACAAAGTGGACAAGTTAGAGAATACTATATTTCTGTCCCATTCCTTCTAATCGAGTAAAAACTTCAAAAAGTATAAAAATAACCAAGTGAGATTTGAACCTGCGGCGAATTGATAAACGCATCTAACTGCATGCCTTAACCGCTCGGCCATCTTGTCACTTACATTGTGGTTGAAATTATGAACTACAATTATTTGTTAACAACATGTTTCTATTTCTTGGAAATAGAAGGTCGTAAGTCAAACTACACTTCAAACTATTGCCTTTTGAGATTGCTTATGGACTTTTGGTCGCGACTGTACATACGCACCCGTAACGCCAACGTAGCCTACGTGAATGCAAACACCTGACCTATAACAGCTTCCTATGACAATTCCGCGCGCTCACAATAGGCATTAGCTCGTTCTTTCACACTTCGTACACAAATCGGATCCTCGAACTAGCAGAACTAAATCCAATATCATAAATGCTCATTACATTCATGTTAAGGACTATAATTGACGTAAATACTATAAAATAAAATATTTTTTATTTCATATAAAATAATTGTCTTGTTGGACTATTGCTTGTTGTATTGTATGTGATTGCTGATTATGGGATTTCGGACTCAATTCTCTGGTCAGCAATAAGATTATTTGGGGTTTTCCATCAGGAGATTCCAAGTACAATGTAGTGTAATAGTACGTCATCTTTTAGGCATTGTCCCTGACCGAGCTCAGAATGTGACAATACACTCACATAAAACGCAGGTTAATATCGTAATACCTATAACAGTTTCTCGATCGTCAGACGTTGTGTCAGCTTTCCCTATGAAAAGTGCAGTCCGTATGAGATGTGGTACCCCGCCGTCGACACACTATTACTAAAATTAAAATATTTACTTTCACTGTTGCCCCATACCATCTACCCGACACCACTTTTAACTTCTTACAGTTTACCTAGTAGTTTATAAGAAAGTTATTGCTGGTCTACTCCAGCTAGATTACCAAATGGCTGAAGACCTATTTATTTATATTTCGTAGTACTATTACAATTATATAAAAAAATAAAAAAAACATGTGGTTTGTTACAGGTGCTTCTACTTCCGCCTCGGACGGCTCTAGATTTGAGCCAGGCTTGATCGGCAAGCGTATAACTGCCGGTATGGCTGGGATAATGTCCAAACTAAAGAGTGGAGTGACCAACAGCACTCCACCCTCGATAGAGAGCAACCCCATCACGGAGTTCTTCGAGGTTGGCAAGGAGAGTTGCACGGCGGGGCCCAGCCTCATCTGGCGAGTCCATGACGCCTACAGGAAGAGTGACGGCAAGGTAAGTCAATTAGCTATATATACATGGTGTCTCAGTTTAGCAACGGCAAAACAAAATAAGACGAAATTAAATAACAGGGTAAGTTATGTCAATTATCAGAAAATAAAATAAAAATCCAAGATCCGTAGGTATTAAAAAAAATAACATTAAAAATCAAAAAACCTGTTACAAATATTATAAAAAAAGACTGATTGATGAAGAAAGAAAATATTTTGCTGCTGGCTTAAGCGCCAATCGTGTGCAAGTGAAATGAATATTTCTGCTTTTGATATAAACAAAAAATGTATCTAAAGATCAATTAAAGAGCACACAAACAGCAGGGCAGCTTGTGGCGAGCTGAATGTGAGTAAGACTGCGGTCCTGATTTCAAAGAGAGTCACTCAGGGACTTCAGCTTGCCTTCATTGGCCGGTTGGAGTAGAAACCTAAAAGCGCCCGTAGGACTCTCAGATCTGTTCTTGCCTTAACCGGCCGGTCAGAGAGGGGTCGCAAGAGCAGATATGCTAGGAGATGGCAGTGTCATTTTCAAGGGCATAACGACGATAGAACCCACTCCGGGTTATTAGGCTAATACCTAGGCTCTCGATGGTAAAATCGGCGCCGCATCGCTTGATACCACAAGCTGTTCACGACAATGTTTTGAACGATTGGGGGGACCATGGTAGTGAGTGAGTGAGTCCCCGCCTGCTTATTTTTCCTTGTTTTACATGTACTATTAGGTAGAGCAGGCGACATAAGTTAATCAATTGTACCAGTTTTGATGCAATTAGCAATTCACTACAATAGATCCGATTATTTAGTTCTGCAATAGTTTTACGCGGATATTTTTTGGGTGCATTTATACCTACAGTGTGAACAGGGGTAGTCGTCGTTTGTGTCCTCTTTCAGATTGAGATTAAAATGTTTATCAGGCTTCTGCGCTATTGGCTTCGGCTCCACGTATGCCTTTCAAAGTACAGGGACTTCATAGTCTCGTGTTATGGAAACATAAACCATAAATAATAATAATAATCTGTCTACCCACAAATTTTTATACAATTGTTATTATTAATGCCAAATAAACGTAAACATGTCACTCTTAAAATTTATTAGCAGATTGTACGAGGTTTACGTTTCAAAACTTACAGTTTTAATAGAAATTAATGAACTAGAAATCGAAACCTTGTTCGAGAACAGTGTAGCCGATAGCGAATAATTTAATAGCAGATATTTAGTGTTTCGGCACGACCGTTATTATTTTCGAACTTTGAAATCTAAAGGGGGCAGTGGAATTATGTGTCTGGCGTCCCACGTGGTAGTGGGGTCAGCCTTCCGGGTTTTTTGTCGTCACTTCACTCTATCTTGGACATCGTCTTTATCCAACATGCCCTATTAATATCTGTGCACTAATACCTATGTAGGGAAAACTTAAGTAATTTGTTCAGTGTTCAACTGCAGAACTTTACAACCGCTCTGAACAAATTAATGGCTCAAGTAATGGACATATTTCAGGTTCCAATATTAGAAGTTCAGATTTATTACCCGTTAATGTTATGAAGTATTATATATTTTTTAAACTACAAACACCTGCAGTTGAGCCTAATATAACAGTATATGTCACTCAAATGATCGATTATTAGATTTTGTTTTCTTAAACGGGTCTGTAGTGTTGACATAAATAGTGACATACAATGTGCATCATACGCCACTTGTGGCAGCGAACTTTGTTGAAATACATACACTGGGCGATAAGAAACGCATTAAATATATTTTTACTACGGCGACTACTATTCATCAATGCCGCTCTTGACTGGATCGACTGTGAGGCATTGTTGTGTACGGTGTTGATTGATCGTGCGAAAAATCAGCGAGGCAATCATCTCATCTCTTCCTAAAATCCTAAAAGAAAACAAGTTCATTCGCAAATACAAATTATAAAGGAACCTAGCTGACTATAATTCTTTCGCTGTACTACGTGATAAGGCTGAAATTTTGCATCAATATATGTTACATACTATATCAATAAAGTGTTAGAATAAAATCTTAAAAATATTTTGCTCGTTCGTGCAAACGGGATAAGTATTATTTTGTCGCTTACCCCATAGTGTAGGTAGGGTATCGTTCGATAGGTCTGTAATCATTAAGGGGTTGATAAGACAATTTTTTTATTTAGAGATCTGTTTGCGAGATATAAAACTTTAAAGAGCAAAATTTGCTTAAATAGGTCCCCCCCCTCTTTTATAAGCCCAACCATTTGCTCGAAATAACTGAAAAAACCATGGTGGTAGTATATAAACTTTCAAGGAGAACTTTAGCGCCTACGATAACTTAATTAGTTCAAAGTGTAAATTCAGTTACATTTATTATAATATTTAGTAAAAATGAGAAGTCCGTCACAGTTTTTTTCAAATATCGAGATTTTTATAACTTACTGTCATAACTGTCATAACTTATCCTGTTACCCGATTTCAGCTTGACGTCCTAAACTGGGACAAATACCTTATAAAGCCCATAACTGCAGTCAATATGAAACCACCACAAGTTAATAGTACAAAATATATTTCATGAACATGTACAATCCTCATAAGCGGATTGATGAGTTTCTACATCTGAGGACTACGTTGTTATGCTTTAGTATGGCCGCTTACAGATTTGACAGATTAGCATATAAGTAACGCAATTCCTTATGACAAAATCGGAAACCGGTCATGGAACAGTTTTATGGTGATTATAATGTTATTCAGATGTTTTTTTTACTTCAGATCAATATAATACACAAATAATAACTGTTTAATACTGTATATGTCATAAAATACTATAGGGTCTTTTAAAAAGGACGGGTTGATGTTAAAATTGAATAAAACAAGATGTGTGTGAGATATTAACGAAATTTATTTTTTATTTGAAAGGCCCATTTATCTCATTATGGATGGAATATGACATTGTTCAAATGTCCGCCGCGGCTTCGTATGGTGGCACGAATCCGAGAGGTCCAAATTTTAATGACTCTGCTGAATATATCCGGCTGAATCTGAGCGATAGCCTGCGTTATGTTAACTTTCAGGGCAACAGTCGATTGTGGCTTATTGGCAAAGACATGCGACTTCAGAAAACACCACAAGAAAAAGTCTAGCGGAGTCAAATCACACGATCTTAGGTTTAAAAATCATTTATTCACATAAAAGACACAAACATCTTGGTAGCCATTTCACGTCACCTCTGCAAGAGATAACCCTCCCCTCAAACCGTTCATGCAGAATGTCCATTGTGTCGTTTGCTGTGTGGCAAGTAGCGCCATATTGCTGGAACCACATAATCCCACCCACACGCCCACCACTGTGACTCCTGTGACGCCAGGATCTACAGCGGTAACCAACTGAAAGGCACCGTGCATGACACACGGGCAATCCCACGGAGAGTTAAAATTGTCTTGGAACCCGCAACGAATTTAATCAGAAGTATATAGTTGGAGTTGGAAAGTATAATAAGTGCTGGAACCACATGTCGTCCACGTCCATATTGTTCAATACAAGCCAAAAGAAATTGTTTATGTATTTGTTATTAATTTACAAATTTCACAAACCAAACTCCATTTTGATACTACTACCTCAGTAATTACCGCCTAAACAAGACGCACGAGTACAGGCGATAGTGATAAGACTGATAAGGGTTAAGTGATGTGCCGCGCTTGTTGGCGGACCACTCGAGAAATTAGTTTAAAGCGGACGAAGTCAATTGAAAACACCATTTTTTATTACAAGCTTAGGACTATTTCTTAAAACATAAAATTGGAAACTCCTCTATTGAACTAAAGACTGCGCCGCGCCGCCGGCGTCGCCGCAACTATAAGCTAGCGTGACTTACGCCGCCGCGCCGAAAGCCGAACGCCAGCCCAATGGCCAATCCTTCACGAGAGTAGAGCCAGCAAATCATACAAATGCGGAGTGAAACACCTCTAGTTTTAGTATGTAGTACACGAATCCGGCGAGCATGTATGACGAGATGTATGAATGTTGAGGAAGCGACAGAAGTATGTAAGGAGCGTAGAACATGGCGTTACATCGACTGTTCCTATCTCCGTAGGATTAAGGCGTGATTCTATGTACGAGTATGTATGTATGTATGTGAAATCTTCGTTCAGATCACTTTAAAAAATGTTTTGATTGGGATACAGATGTGATTGTTATGTAGTTTTAAAGCTTATCAAGTCAAAGTGATTTGTTGAGTGTTTTAACAATGTAAAAAATCTATGTACAGAACTTAAAATATAGAAGTAATTTTTGGCACAAGGTACATAACTATTAAAAGAAAAAGTAAAATTGACAACATTTTTTAAATTTAATATATCAATAAGTTTACTCGATTGAATAAAAATAAGTTAATAGGATTTCTCGATGTTGATTGTCTATAAATAACACATGGTTAATCATATTCTCTGTGGTGCACCACCTCAGAGAATATGATTAACCTAGTTCCAGATAGATATTTATGTTTAGACCTTTGTGGGTGGGAGAACATGGACACATTTTGAATTATATTGCGCATTATTTTTGAATCTATTTTAGAGTAGTGTTTGTACCAACTACTGAAAATTGTAATTAATAATTGTTACCAAAAGTTGAAAATTACGTAAACACTGTTTTTTATGCAATGCAATAGTCATAGTTAACTAACTTTTATTCATGTCTCCAAACACAAAGGATGTTACTTAGTTTGAATACTAGGTGAAGTTGAAGGCCACATTAAAACTTACACGAGTAGTCTAAAAGTTTCGCAAGTTGTGAAACATAATTATATTAGTTTCGCACACCCGATTTCAAGCCAACTAAATAGTGTGGAAAATTAAAATCAAGTACAGGGACCCTGACTGCCAAAAGTTGTTAGGTGTTACTCGTTATTTTTCGTAAGTATAACTATACTCGCGCGCTGTAGGCTACGTCTAAAACAAACACTTTTAATGAAATTTTTGTCGTCTAAAATCGTAAAAATTTTGATTTAATAATTATCAATAATAACTGAACTTATTTAAACGTTATTTGATAAATGAATGTCATATGTTTTTTACATAATTGTATTAAAAATTTAAATATATTTATTTTTGACCATGGAATTTATTTATGGCATATTTAATCGGCTAAACAGCTTACCGTGAATAGAGCAAAAGTACAGTTTGCTCCTTATATTCAATCACAGACAACATATCCAGATATATGGATAACGCCTAAAGTGATTGTCAATGAAATCAATACAACCATGATAGTCTTCTATTTATATAAATCATCATTTTTTCACAATTATATCGGAACATGGGCACCGTTCAATATTTGAGTGCATTCGATGCTGATGTTGACAATCGTGGTTCACTTTGTATATCTTATTTATAACCCGGTCAAATTTGCAATTTTGAATGCAAATTTGACCGGGCTATAAATAAGTAAGTAATTTTAAACTTTTGGTAACAATTATTAAGTACAATTGGTGTAAAAGTACAGAAACGTTATTTGTATAATTATATTTATTTAATAAACTTATTATTAAGTTCCTATACGATACTTTATATTTTTTTTATGCCTGATATTATCGCTGATCTCTGTGTATACAACCTTATTTGTACTTTACCAGAAACCTAAAAACAATTGTACAGAATCAGTAATCAAATACATAGTTTTTGCGAGAAAATATGTTAGAGTAAGTTAAAAAGAGCCAACCCTAAAATTTTCGACCTCGATTTCCTATGAGCTTTCGCAGCCATCTTGGTAAAAGTAGTTATTTGTGGTTTATTCGATTTAGCTCGGCTTTCCGTCATGCCACGAAACAGATTTGTATCGACGTTTTATGACTTTTTGAGAGTTCTTTAATTCTTGGTAGCGATATTAAAATGAATAAATATTATTTGTATCAACACATTATTAGAATAATATTTATTATAGTCGACAAGTACATAACAATATATATAACAGTAATAACCACACTAGGCCTAAAGCCTGTATCGTGGTTATTATAGCGACTAGATACAGTGAATGGACTTGAGAGTTAAAATTAAAGTTACCCTAAATTTATGAACTAGGCACAAAAGTTATGTTAAATATCTTACAAAGCATACCAATTGAACGTGTTAATTGACTTAAAAAAATAGTTATAATTGAAGTTCAAAATTTTAAAACATATTAATGATTCGTTGCTAATTTTCTGATTTTCATGGCAATTGATTAACCTTTTGAACCAAGTTAACTGAAATAAATAAGAAACTTTAATCTCAATTCAAGTATCCAATTATAGAGCGCAAAAAAGGCTGCATAATGTTTTTACATATCTTTATTGTAAAATAGGTGTCACTACCACCCCTGCCACTTGAACCACTTTATGCACGATTGATGCTTTTTTTGTGTTCAAAAATTAAAGTATATCTACTGCGTTATGATTTTAATTTAAATTCTGCTCTTGAAATCATTACAAAATTGTTAAAAAAAAAACAAAAATATACACTGGTTTGGTTTATTTATTAAAAAATAGGACTGCAAATTAACTAATACCCAACAAATATATATAATGTCATTAATATGGCTAAACAAGTTTTGAACAATTTTATTTAATATTTGATAGTCTCAGCTGTTGCATTATCCTCTCGACATGAATCCTGACTTGAGCGATACTGTAGGTATGCATATAAAATTCCGCATTATTTTTTAGAAAATTAAGCCCTTTTTGCACTGTGAATAGCACCACACCCAATTATCGACTTTAGATGAAACCAAGAACGTGTATTCATACGTTCAAACACTTATCGAACGCAAAATGACCTACATCGTCATGATATTATTTCTGGCTATTTCGCCTATAGACCTGCCCGCCTAAAAGTTCATAGTTGTTAAAAATATCTCATCTCATCGGCCTCATCGTTTCTAAAATATCCCTTATTTCAACTATCTTCGCATCCTATACTTGTAAGGCTAATAACCAATCAGCCACCGTAATTCACATAATAAGCTCAGATTGCGTATTTGGCCAGATAATACGGGATTTCGGCTTAAGGCATCTACATGCTGCATCCGGTATCCATCCTTATATAACCCAACGAGCTTTACTCGGCATAAAATATTTTTTGGTTAACGCGTATCTAACTGCACCACAATCGGTATTTTTTTTGAATTGTATGCCTAATAAATATAATAGATTTTTTTAAAGGAACAAACAACAGCTAGTAATTCCAGTTCGAAGGAATAATACTTCTTGTTGTCTTTTTTGGTTTGCCTACTATAGTAATCAACGATCTTTTCACCGTCATCATCTATCTGGGTAAATATGCGATTTTATCTTTATTCCGTTCAAAACTAGCCATTATGCTTTTTGACGTTAATTGATCGCTTAAAATAATTTTTTTTGTACAACTTCCCATACCCAAACAACATATTTCGTCGGCAAATTCGTTAGGGGAGCCGATAACATCGCACAATTCTGTATAAATTTTCGGAAATAATGAATTATTACCAGACACTATCGAATGTTTTGGTAATCGAAATATTTCTAACAGCCTATGTCGAATCATTGGGCATAACGTAACCTGATTTAATTTTAAAGTCCAAAAATTCAATCAAATGTTTAAAAAATTACACTTTCTTAGATTTAATTTCAACTCATTTGTTTGAAATATATTTAACACCGGTAATGATTTAATATGATCTTATAAATTATAGCTTTGCTATACCTTTTTGTATTTTATATAATATTAAAGTTAATAATATGTTCTGCTATAATTTCCTTTACTAGATAAATTTCATCTTAATAAACAATTACGTTACGATTACTAAGTCTCAAAAACTCATAATGTCCGTCTCTTGTTATAAAAGCTGTCTTTTGTATTGAATCTTTATGCAGATAAATTTGGTAGTACACACTTTTTAGGTCTAAACTCAACCACCACCACTTATACCTTGAAGCCTATATACTAAGTCTTTAAGCCGTGGCATGTGATATTTAACTCTTATAGTTATTTTATTAAATGCCCGATAGTCAATGCAGAGCCTTTTTTAAATTATCCCTATCCACGAGGACTGGCAAATGGGGAATTACTCTCACGAACAATTGTCCAACCATTTCCTTAATTATCTGTCTATCTGTATACAATGTTCTAAAGCCTTGAACTGGCTGTGATCTTGATAAGTTGGTGTTCATTTCATTGTTACTAACAGTTGTATTATATTGCTAGCAACATAATTACTATATAGGTTAAATAATGCCTTTAACTCTGTTTGATGTGTACTTGTATCGAAGTCTAGGGCGGCTATATTACATAAACATATTTTATTTCACAAGCATATTGAAATTTGAAGTGGTCGCCTATACGAGAATGTTAATCAAATCGCTCAGTAACATTTTTCTCAATCGGAATATCAAATTCTACCATATCATCTAAAACAAACATGCCTATGTTGCTCAAATAGATAAAATCGAAACCAAAATTTAATTTACCTTTTTGGTTTAAATATTTATGATTTTGTTTTGAAAATCCTTGTAAAACTACAGGTATAGGTAGTGTGATAAGTGGCAGAGAGAGTTGCTTGTTTGCTACAGACTCTAATATTAATGAGCAGCTACTACCCGTATCAATAAACGCCTTGATATAAACCTATAATAAACTTATTACGTGGGTTGGTAGATACAAATTTAGTCGCGTGTTGTTCAGTCTTTGTTAGAATTTTCTCGTTTTTTCTTATGATGACAGACAGATTTTGAATGGCCCTTTTCCCCACAAAATTCACACTTATGCTTTTTGTTATTTTTATGCCTATCCCCACAATTGTAACATTTTATTACTTAACGATTATCATCTTGACCAACATTATAGATTATTAAAGTGGATTTGCAACGGGTAATCTATCAGGAGGTCTATTTACGGATGTAGACTGATTATTATGAGTTCACGATTTATAATTCACGATTTTTTGTTTTGTGCATCTCGCGAACTATTTTCATTATTTTTTACTTTTCTTGTAAATATGACTGTGCAAATAACTGCCTTAATCGTCACTAAATAATAATTATCACCTTGTGATTTTTTCCTATTATGATTGAAATCCTGTTCAGAAAAATTCAAGCATAAACGATCCATTTTTAAATTTGTTCAAAAAAATGTCATACAATGGTTATCGACAGGTTTTTGGTTTCCGTAGCCGAATGGCAAAAAAAGGAATCCTTTTAGATTCGTCATGTCTGTCCGTATGTCACAGCCACTTTTTCCGTAACTATAAGAGCACTGTGGAAACTTGGTAAGTAGATGGATTCGTTGGAGTTGCCTATATTTAGAACTGAAAGTCAGTTTTTTTTTTATCAAACCCATACGTGTGACAATAAAATCTGTATTAATAATAATTAATTAATTATTTATTATTATTAATTCTGTATTATTTTCTGACCTATGGATAGGTCTTCAAAAATGATATTGAGGTTTCTAATATATATTTTTTTTTCTAAACTGAATAGTTTGCGCGAGAGACGCTTCCAAAGTGGAAAATGTGTCTCCCCCCCGTAACTTCTAAAATAAGGGAATGATAAATGTAAAAATAACATAATATGATGTACATTACCATGCAAACTGCCACCGAAAATTGGTTTGAACGAGATCTAATAATTAGTTTTTTTTAATACGTTTATAAATCGTAAACCGCATTTTACCTTTCATTCAATCAACTCCAATATAATAAAGAATAAAGAAAAACATTTACTTAGATGTATAGTGGTACGGAACCCTACGTTTTTTTGTCTATAATTTCATTTAAAAAGTCGAACATATTTCTACGTATTCGGAAACTATTCGACAATTTTAATTGCCAATCGCCCCAATTCTACATAGACCGCATTTTTGTTCGTAATAACGAGTCGTACCACACTTTAGCGGATCCTTTTCGTTTATTTAAAGCTTTATAGCGATTAATTTTATCAGACCATGATAAAGTATTTGCGTAAGATCGAATAATGCGTATGTATCAATGTCATCTTTGAGCAGGTCAAAATTGGGTACAAATTATTCAAAGAATAATAATAGAATTTGAACTATTTACAGTTTCGGTATATTTATGGGATACCTTATCCTGCCGCCTTAATGACGGAGATGGTGTTCTGACACTGGAGCTCAAAAAGGAAGTGGAACGAGTGCGTTCTTTCCTTGAACGTTTGCTTCTATCACCTCATCAACCCATAGCGTGAAAGCTACTAGTAACTATTGTTATAAAATACTACATAGATTTAACAGAATCAAAACTTTATTTTTAATAATTTAACAAAAAGCAAAGATAATGATAACGCTCGAAAATGTGAGAAAAAATGAGCGCTCCGCTAACGTATAGCCGTTTTTATAACTTCTGTTGACAACTTTCAAACATCCGCTCGATGATCGCAGGATTTTAGCTGTCATCTGTAGGTGGCGCTGATGAAATGATGCCAACAGTATGTAGTTCTATTTTTTGCTGGCATGGGCACCGTGATCGACAACATTGGTACAAGTAGTACCTTTTGTGGTTAAAATGTTGAGCGTAGTGAGAGACTCAAAAGCACGAGATGTAAATAATTACTTTGCCAACGCACATACAACCTTTCACCAGCATTATACGAGTTTCTATACGTTGCTTTGACTTTGTGTTTGGGCCTGCAATAGACTGAAGTTCGTTATTCCATCGGTAGTTAGAAGAACATTAAAAGCATTGACATGCTGATCATTTTTGACCGTTCTATAAAGCTTTATCAAAGTATTTTGATGTCGGTTTTTTCAAAAATGTTTTTATTTAAGTAAAGTTTTGTTGTGATGTTGATGGAATATAGCTAAGAATACTACCTTTTAGACGATTCAATTTGTAAAATGATATGCCAAACACTCTGCATATCTTCGTATAACATGCTTTTCTAGAAGCTAAAAAATATGCTGGTAACGATTTCTTGTTACACAATTTTTCATAAGCTGGCGGAAGAAACAAAAGTTTTAAAGATATTTTTCAAGATTTTATTCTACCACTTTCTAGACATAATAGCACGTATCCATGCAAAATTTCAGCTTTCTAGGACATCGCTTCCGACGCCATGTCTCGGATAGACGGACAGACGGACATGGCGAAACTATAAGGGTACCGTGTAGGTACTACGGAACCCTAAAAAGCATCTTCGATGTTCTCCGACAGATACTACTTAGCAATCTTCCTTCCCACTCCCCTCCTATGCCAAACCAAAAGTAAACTTCAAAATTTAATTGAACTAAGATTACCCAAAAATGGTTGACTAACTAAATTGTTTAAATCACATCTTGAGTCGTTTACAAGAATTTCGGTTATATTTTTTCTACCGTATGAAGCAATTTAAGTTAATATTGCCTCACGGGATAACTCTGTTGACTCTTATTTCCGTTTTCCTACTTGAGCACGCTGTTTTACGCGATTTGACGCTATTAAACTTACGCTCAATACTTTGCACAAATAAAAAACGCTAAAATACGGCGCTTCATAAAATATGGCGATATTATTTCTTTATAAGAATATAAATGAGTTTTGATGGCCCTTTTGCCAGGGTCTCTACTCTTCACTATAAATACTATAGATATAGGTCAGAGAAAAATAAAAGTAAATAGAACGGCTTAGTTGTCTATTTTTATAAAACGTCAGCGAGCCGCCGGCCACACATATAAATACAGAAATGATGAATGTATTTTAGATTTTCATAGGTGAATATTTGACCTGAATTGGTGAATTTTGTCAGTAATAGATGCAAACATTTAACAACGCTTTCTTAATATTTATGCGTCTCTAGTTTTAAAAGAGATATTTACGATTTTGCCTTTTAAGCAATAAGTTTGACCGCTATCTCTTTCTGTCAGTTTGTATGTCTGTGGCACCGTAGCTGTTTAACGCATGAATTGATTTGGTTTCAGTTTTTTCAACAGTCTTTAGATATCATTATTTTTTAACATAATATAAAACGCCAGAAGCAATACTACTATCCAATGGTCTGACATAGCCAAATATACACATTCACGCACGAAAGCACACTCAGTCCTCTATATCGCGGCGGGATAGGAGTATGGAGCAATGAAATTTGTTTTTCTTTTTTCAAAAACGACAACCGCGCTGGTAATCAATTCTGTGTCGCGGGGGTTACAGAAATATACTATTTCACACAAAAAAACACGCAGTGTCAGAACAAAACTTTGCGAATCACACAAATATTTGTCATGTGAGGGGGATTGAAATCACAAAACCAGCGCAGTGGAAAGCGGCGAGGCGACCGCATTAACTACTCAACGTCAACGACAACCGTGCACTCAAAAATGAAATAGTATTTGATAGGGTCTTTCTTAACATTACTAACAAATACATATACAAATGGGGGTTTTCGAGCGCATTTGATGGCTGAATAATAGGTAATATTTATAAATAAATAAATATAAATAATAATAGCCTATATTTCTCTGACTTTTACTATAATATTTTTTATTTTAATTTTTTTTTTGGCATGTGGCACTTCAGAAAAAAGGCTACCCAACAACAAAAGACTGTTGGGTAGTATTTTTATCTTAACAACAGTTTTAACAATGGTAACATTAATTCAACGGCGCTGAAAAAAAACAATTAATATCAAATTAAAACATTACTCTTTTTTTTAATAATTTGTTTCATATTATACATTAATCTTCATATTTTATTGCTTATATAATATATTAGTTTTGCAGTTAAAAACAAACACAATTCGTTAGTATCTAATAATTATTAAGTAGTTATTACATTTGCAATAAAACAAATCTAAAAAAATCCTTATAGTAACCTAAACTTTGATAAAAGTTTATGTGTCCGCCAGTATACATTTTGATATATTTTTTCTGCTCTATTTATAAATCTAATTCACTTAATAATACGACATACGATATCACGCTGTCAACAAGAATATCTTCCATATTCTTGTTGACAGCGTGATATCTTATGTCGTATAGTATTTATAGTAAAACATTACTCTTTTTTTTAAATAATTTGTATCATATTATACATTAATCTTCATATTTTATTGCTTATATAATATATTAGTTTTGCAGTTAAAAACAAACACAATTCGTTTGTATTTAATGATTATTAAGAAGTTATTACATTTGCAATTAAACAAATCTAAAAATAACCCTGATAGTAACCTAAAACTTTGATACAGCTTATGTGTCCGCCAGTATACTTTGATATATTTTTTCTGCTCTATTTATAAATCTAATTTATTAAATAATACGATATACAATAGGGAAGATATTCTTGTTGACAGCGTGATACGCGTATAAAAGAATTCAAATGCACTCAGAATTTCATAACGCAATTAAGTAAGAAGTTAATTTTGGAGAAAGAGCTACTTAAATATGATTCCTGTTTTGGTTACTTGTGTAATTAAATATCGAAAATCTTCGCCTATCGTCATTCACAACAGAGATAACAATTACAAAACAGTGAAAAAATAATTGGTCTTTTTTCAGTTAACTTGGTTCAAAAGGGTAATTAAATGTCAAGGACGCCAGTGAATGTCAATTAATACGCTCTATTTGTCATGCTCTGAAAGGATTTTAACGTGTTGATACAAATGACTTAAAAAGAAAAAACAAAAAACATCACATTTGGTTTTTTATTTTCAAGGTGATACCTTGAATGACGGTAAGTGTAAATTGTTGGTAGTTATAGAACGCTAAAAACCTCATAAATTGTTCATACAAATATTTTTGTGAAATTACGAAATGCCGAGAAAAATCGAAAAATCACAATTATAACCACTCTTTCCAAGATACAACTTAAAATACTACTAACTAATTTAATGAGTTATCAGTCGTGTCGATTGTTAAAAAGGAGAATAGTTCAAACCGAAGTCTTTGTACTCTACGAGATGCAAAACTCTATTATCATGCCTTCAATTTAACTGAAAACATCCGTCTACCTTCTTTATCGGGCAACAAGTTTTAGTGTTATCTAAGTCAAGTCTGAGAGGAAATTCCAGCGAGCCAAGTTGTAGGTAGTTAATATTTAAGTAGACGAGACGGTGTCATTTACATCAAATGAAAAGTTTAGTAGGTAGTTTGTGGCTCAGTTGAGATAACTCGGCAGCTGTCGATAGATGTGGGGCAAGACAGTCGTTGAATGATGACGGTGCTATTTCGTAAACGTGACTCTTTGCCATATCGGACATAACCGCCACCGGACAGTTTGACATCGTGTAAGGATTCCTTGTTAGTACTACATACAAGCATGTCTTTTAGTTTCGCTAGTCCATCTGTCCGAGGCATAGCGTCGA